>OX457081.1:14116795-14576795 GCA_949752815.1 Conops quadrifasciatus
GCTCTGTAGACCGACAGACAGAAGGAAGGACAGACAGACAGTTGATCAGAGTTACAACGGTAAACGATATCAGCGTAGTTTCAGTTTAGTGCTAATAAACTTAATTTCGAAAAATTGTGCGCTTTTTAAATGTCGTGCTGTTGGGCTTAAATGCGGCGCGGGGGGCGGAAGAAGGCGAAGGCGAAGGCTAAAAAACCCTTAAGGGTCATTATAGTTTTAACATGCGTTAATACTCGTATGCGTTTTTGGAAAGGAACATATTAATTTGCTGAAGAAAGACAGACAGACTACTTCCGCGAGATCAAGAGAAACGCAATCATAATACTAAAAAAACAGTATTCACTCGGCGGCGCGAATGTTTGAAATTTATACATCATGTACTTATAGAATAATAAACTGAGCACGCAACCAAAGAATAGTCCGGAAAGAATAAAAGTAAAGCATTAAGACAGACAACAGGTAGGTTGTCTATATGTTGGTACTAACAATAGTTGGCAAGTTGTGGTACACGCGAATAGTTACCACATGCATACGAACACAGGCTTACCGTCGCGACGATAATTAAGAACGTAGCCCAAACCGATGCGCCCAGGTTCCGTTGAGCCTCTAATTACGAGTAACCAACGCCCCTCATAAGTTGTGGACAGACAGACACAAGTAGCATCAATTGCGGTTGCCTGATGTTAGATGAAACAAATTCTATTTCGAGGGTATGGGCCCCACACAGTTTTAAACGCCTTCCTCTACCCACTGCCCTCGCCCTTGCCCTCGCCCTCGCCCTCACCGCCACCCTCATCTGCCTTGCATTCACCTTCAACCGACTCTTTGAAGTTCTTCTAATTCGTTGTTATGATGATGATGTTGATGATGGAAAATAATAAGAGTATGTTATGAGTGCAGTTTTCCACCACTTGAGTTCATCATCTCCGGTGAAAGCACCATCATCACTCTACAATAGAGCTCTCTTCTTTCAGAACTTCGGTCTTTACTTGAACGGACCGCAGTTGCGGCGAATATCGTGGCGTGCGGCTTGGTTAAACACTTCAGTGCACTTGCAGCGTGCCGCTACCGCTGATAACCGCTTCCCACACTACACTCCAACCCACACCACATCGGCCGTGCCATCACATCTAATTGCCCTTCGAAAAGTAAACGACCTCTTCGAGCCCTTCCAGCCTTCTGCAGAATGCTATCACTTCACAGCGTTTAACTCAACGACGCCACTCCACTTGAGACAACTAACCCTAACCCACCCTACCCCACCACCACACCGCAACGCCACCATCCCCTTTCACCCCACACCAGCAAACGCCCGCAAACGAACCATTTTGGTTTGATTATGAGCTTCGCAATCTTAAGTCTTAAGCCCTCTTCCTTCTTTTTACTCATTATGGCCCTCCTCCTCCTCCTCCTCCTCCTCCTCCTCCCCCACCCCTTACCCTGCCCTGTTTTTGCAGCTACCCCGTTTTTAATTGTTTAATTCTGGTGCTTAGCTTTAGCTTTGATTAACTCGCGAGAGTGAGAGAAAAACCACGAATGCAGCTCAGGTCTCTGCTGCTGCGCTTCTTCGCTGCTTTACACGCTGCGCTGAGTAACTAATAATTCTAAGACTCCTCCAGCTGCCTCGGACTAATAGAACAAGCATGCACAGACCGGACCAAAACAAACACAGCGCGCTTAAAAACCAGCAGCAGCAGCAGCAGCAGCAGCCGCTAAAAGGTTAATGAACTGCGCGCTCGTGATTGCACCAAGGATTTCATAATTTTATTATTAAATAATATTATTTTTTAATAGCAAGTAGACCCAGAGAGAGAGAGAGAGAGCGAAAGAGAGGGGATAAACAGCCGCCAGGTGGCCACACGTCGCACTGAGAAGCAATCGATGCATTGCAAGAGTTAGTTCTCTTAAGAGCTTTCCGCTTTAGTGCTTCTGCAGGGCGTCGGCCGGCGTACGTTGTTGTTGTCGTTGTCGTTGTCGTTGTCATCTTGTGGGTCATAATCGCGAACGAAATGCATGTGAGCAGCAGCAGCAGCAGCAGAAGAAGAAAAGAAGAAGATGCGATGGCGTGCCAGTTAAGAAGATGGCTAGCAAGTGATTAAATTGGCACGCGCTTTCGTTACACCAACGATTCGGGGCGGAATGATGAGGGGGCGGTGGAGGTGATGGTGGTGTAGACTGAGGGGTGCTTATCTATGGGGGCGGTTACTTAGACTCAATCTCATACGTAGATGCGTTTAAAACAAAAACAAAATCACAAAACTCAAAGAGCGATGATTGTAAAAGATGTTTGAAGACAGTGTACAAAACGAGCAAGATGACACTGACTGACTGACGGTCTCATCCACTGACTGACTGTCAAGCACAAACAAATACCAAAAAATTCTCAAAAAATCTGCTAAAGTCTGCTGCTATGTTTTTTTACTTGTTTATAACTTAAGTCCTGCCATTAATACAAGATTAATAGTTTGTCCGTCGCGACGATCGACAAAGAACGGTGATGCCACCACGACAACAGCTCCACAAGGTTGCCTTAATTGAATTGAATGAACCGCATTCGACGACGATTTCAAGAAACAAACAGAAACAAAAACCTCGACAACCTCGTGCTCTGCTCTTTGCGAAGCGAGTCGATGCGTTGCTCGGCGGTGCAATTGCGTTGCGTTGCGTTGCGTTGCGTGGCGTTACGTTGCGGCAGAATCACAGTGACTGACTGAGGTGGCAAAACGCCAGGCCGCACAACAACCTGTGGCTACACAGAGACACCAACAGCACACACACACACACACACACACACACACACACACACACACACAGTTGCACAGAGCAAGCAAATGCAACACTCACTCACACAAAAAGGACGAAGCATTTGCTCTAGAATGTTTCATTTTTAGCTTGCTGGTTGTTGTTGTTGTTGTTGTTGTTTTTTGTATTGTAAGTGATTGTAATTTCGTTCAAAAAAATTCAATATTGACAGTGAACTTGTTGGCAACATACACACATGTCTATACATGCAATACATACATATGTACATATATTGCACAAATAAATCTTGTTTATATGATAGTTTTTACTTTCGTCATCATCATCATCATCATCATCATTTTGGCATTTTCTAACGTCAAATAAAATATTGAATATTTTTGGAAAAACTCATATAAATAATTTACTCAATATTAATAAAAATTATTAATAATTTAATCAATATTATTGTCATCAATATAAAATATCCATAAAAACTGAAATTATCTATTTATTAATAAAGTTTATTTTTAAATAATTGCAAAATAAACTTAAATTTCGGCACTAAAGGTCTTCGGTCTAACCGAAACGAAAGATTGCAGAAATTAATAAAATACTTGAATTCTTTGATTCTCGCGTGATTATTTTGCAAGATAAACGCAGTCTAGCATCAAAAGAAAACCTCTTCAAAAAACGGCCAAATAAAAAAGTAAAAAAAAAAAAAAACAACAGCCGGCCGGCTGATCTCACGTTAATCTCAATCGTTAACCTTAAAAGAGCAAAACGACCGAAATTTAAAGCAAATTCAATATGAAAATGTATTCCTTTGTTACTCTACTCTGCGTTTTCGATTCTGTTTTGAGTTTGCCATTTAACTATTTGTCCATTTTAGCTTTTATTCCATTCCATCGCAAGTTGTTTTTTTTAAATTTTCTTGTTCGAAAATTCGTTACAAATTTCAACTTTACATACAATTAAATATGCCGTCAACGTTTTTGTAGAGTCGTAAAACATAAAACCGCATTGCATACATTCTTTCCTAACACTTTTGTCGTCGTTGTGGGTTGCTTTCATTCATTATTTCTACTTAAAAATAATGAAACGAATTGTCATCAGTTATTTTCAAACGAAAGACAATAAAATAATCGTAATAAAAAGAGACTTCTTTTTCTGCAGACTCTAATAAATGGCAACTCTAATGAAAATTCCAAAAAAGAATTTTATTTCAAAGCTTAAATTTCTCACTTCTGATAAGTTTTCTTTAGAATTTAAAACTTTTATCTTGCTATACTTTTTTTAAGCGAAAGATAAAATCTTACAACAACGAACGAATAAAGTGAACTAAGGCAACGAGTAGATAAGTTAAAAGTGGCGCTTATATAGATAGTAAACGAACTTATCGTTATTAATCGAAAAATCGTCATTAGAAGAATGTAAAATGTTTGTCATTAGAATATTAACACGCTTTTTCACACGCTCACTTTTAACCGTCGTCGTCGACGTCTTCAAAAACAGGCGTTTGTCGTCTTTTTAGCACGAGACGACAGCTAAATTACTGTCGTCTTTAAATGGACGTTTTGACATCTGCTGTCGTACTTATGAATAGCTTTTGGTCACCTCAAAGTCAACTGCAGTCGTGCCACTGCAATTTGCGTACTAGGAGCACTGAAAATTTTATCTAATACACAAACCTCTTAGCACATTGCAACTGAGGTAAGCGTAAAATAACAGAAGTCACTTTTAGAACAGGTGAGCTCGTGAATACGACGAAAGTGACTTTTTACGAAAAGTGACTTTTCAGAGACGACGGCGACGACGACAACGAGTGACTCGGTGAGCTTGTGAACAAGCATGATAAAATAGACGATTTTGACTTAGTAGCACTGAAAATTTTATCTAATACACAAACCTCTTAGCACATTGCAACTGAGGTAAGTGTAAAACAGAAGTCACTTCTAGAACAGTTGAGCTTGTGAATACGACGTCTGCCAAAAAGTGACTTTTCAGAGACGACGACAAGTGTTTCGGTGAATATACGACTCTCTGCCAAAAAGTGACTTTTCAGAGACGACGACGACGACGAGACGTGACTCGATGAGCTTGTGAATAAGCGTGTAAATAAAATCGTAAATCATTGAAGACAAGATTTTTCAGCTTTCAAGATATCAATCGCAATGTTCAATCCCGTGAAGTGATTTCCCGCAACACTAAATCGAAATGCGTGGGAAAAACGTATAGAGGGCGAATGCAAACCATTGCAAACAAACCGGTTGAAGGGAGTCGTCCGGTCATCCGGTCGTCCGGTCGTCTTATTTTTGACACACTTCTTTCTTTCTTTCTTTCCTCCTTTGTTGTTTTTTGTTATACGGTTTATGATGACATGTTGTTGTTGTTGCTATTGTTGAGGTGTCAAGCATTGCAGCAGCGGCAGTAGCGAACGAGTCGTCACTCAAACGTATCATTGCTGCCGGCGGTAGGTGAAGCTTTTTGCTTTTCCTCTTTACACGCTGCATTAAATTTCATTAAAAGTTTGTTTAATCAATGAATGAATGAATGAATGAGCGAGTTGCGACTGATGATGGGTAGATGGTTGGTGTGTGTGTGTGTGTGTGTGTGTACGGCCGAGCACGTGGTGCAGGTGATGAGGCCGCCACGCAACGACAAGTTCCAGCGACAGCGACAACGACAACGCTGCTGACACGTGGCTTATTGTGCGATTCCTAAACGACGAAACGACGCGCGCGGCGTCTTCGATGTGGAGAAAGGGATACGGCGCTACGAATAATCATGGGCTCAGTGATTACTTGAACCGTAACGATAATAAAGATAATGAAGGGTAAAAATATAGCTTCGGTCAGGTTTCGGTTTCGGTTTTTTTTTTTTTTTGTTTTTTTTTTTTTGAAAAAGTAACGAGATATTTAAATTAAATGATAAGATCTCAAGCATTCAACTTGAAATGGATGTGTTTATATGATTAAAAAGCTATTAATTTGGTCAAATTCATTCCAAAAAAAAAGCGAACACACAAATTTCACTGAGAGTGTGTGTGTAAATTGTAAAAATAAGGCTAATGATGACCTGCTAAAGATTTGGAAAGAAACTAATTAAGCTTTTCGAGAAAACAATGGAAAAGTTATGGAAGAGAAGAAGAACAAACACGCGAAGAGGTGTTAAAAGTTCATTTAAACATTCCAAAAAACTTTTCTAAAAAAATGGCGATTTGGTTGCTGGCGATTTGGTCTGGATGGCAATGGCGATGACCTGTCGCCAAAATAGCTTTTAAGATGAAGAAAAGGAGCTCTGCTCAAAGGGATTGTTGGGGTGAATAGAGGCACAAAAAATAAAACAACAACAACAAAAACAACAAAAGAAATCAAAGCAAATACGTCTGTTTACTAAGACAGAAATATGTTTACTAAGTAATTAACACTGATTCTAAAAAAAATAGTTTCTAAGAAAAAAACACTTAGAAAAAAACAACGAGTAGATTTTTTTTTTTTTTTGGTATAGTTTAACGTCCATAGTAACCATTTACCAAAGTGCCAAAATTATCAAATAGATTTAAAAAATATATATGTATGTATGTATGTGTGTGTGTGTGTGTGTGTGTGTGTGTGTGTGTGTGTGTGTGTGTGTGTAGAGAGAAACGAACTCAACACAACTGAAGGGCTAAAGGCAGCAGCAGCAGCAGCCATTACACTTTCATACTAACAATAATGAATATTGTAGTGTATGCTGTGTTGTTGTCACTGTTGTTGTTGTTGCTGTTGTTGTTGTTGTTGTTGTTCTTCTTATTATTATTATTATTGTTACCAAATTTTTTTGAAATTCATTTAAACCAAAAATTGAAATATAAAAGCGTTGAAGAGAAAGAGAGATTATCATAATAATAATCTCTACTACAAAAGTGCTACAATAGTGTTAATAATAACAACAACAACAACAACGACAACGATAGATCAGGTCGCCTCTTGACGCCAGCAGCAACAGCAGCGGCGGCGGCAACAACGCTAACAACAGCAACAACAATAACAACAACAGTGTAAAATGTAGACGCAAGAACATGCTGACAATCGAATCGAGCAGCGTGTGTTGGTTCTTGTTCTTCTTGTGCTGCTTCTTCTACGTCTTATTCTGCTTCTTCTTCTACTACTTCTTTCTCTCCTTGTTATTGCTGCTTATTGTCTGTCTGTCTGTCTGTCTGTCTGTCTGTCGTTTCTTTTTCTTTTTTTTTGGTACTTTTTTATTTGTTTTTACTTTTTTTGTGGTGTTTTTTTTTCGGTTTCTTTTGCAGGCCAATGACCGATTTTTTTTTAATTTTTTTTTTTGTTTTTTTTTATTTTTACTTTTCGACGATAATACGTATATAGTACTCGTACATAGAAGATTTTTACAAAGTCATTGAAATTGAAGTGCGTGCTGCCCCGCAGATCCCGCGATGGCGGCCTGATTTTGGTAACCAATAAAAAAATAAAAGTGAGCAAAAAACTCAGTTCATTAAAAAAACTATATCTAGCTAATGATGTGAAATAAACCACGTGTGTAGAAAGGGCACACCAAAAAAAAAAAAAAAAAAAACACCGATGTGTCTACTAGAACTACCATCGGCGATCAGCGATTGTCGTCGATCGTCATCGTCGAAAAGTCGGACTGAAATGATTGACATTCAATTGTTTGATGTCAAAGAAAGGCACTCCTTAACGCAGCCGGTCTGTTCATGTATGTATGTTCGTTCATACAGTACGGCGCAGTGTGCCGTGAGTGGGTGGTGGTGGTGCTGCTGATGACGCCCTTCTCTCCCCTCCCATTAGTCATTTGACCGGACCTTCCGTCACGTCCTGGCAGTACCATCGTTGGCTACATTCGGTGATATTCTCAAAATTAACGCCAGCAGAGCAGAGTGCCCCAAAAAATATACGTTGGTAACGAATGTAATTCATAACTAAAACGATTACGCATAGATTATTATTTCTTTTTGAGAAACAGCAAACTTTAGCAACAACACAATGCGCCAACGACAATGTACCTACTCATAGCGTACATACAGCGATGAAAGCGTGTGCTTTCTGTGTTTGCACAAAACATTTAAATGAATAAAGCTCATAAAAAAAAAAAAAACACACGCGGCGCACACAAACCAACAGAATCGTCCGTAATCAACTGAACACATTCACTCTGTTTACATACATTCATACGTACATATATAGACGTCAGTATAAAGTAAGAATATACGAAAAATGAAAAATGTGTTAATATATGTATCAATGTATGCGCACTACATATGTTTAGCTATATAAATGCATGTGTGCCCGCTTGTGAGTTGTCGCTGTGTGAGAACGGAATTCGCGTTTTGCATACAAACAACATTTCGATTAATTTAATCAGCTGATTTGCCGGTTGAACGGGCTTGTCGCTAACGCCCGGCCAAACTGAAATGTCCAAAATGAATTTGTACACAGTATACAGAGAAGCGTGAACAACACAACTCCGGCCTGAACGAAGCTCGTGTACCCTACACAGTAGCGGTACACACAGAATGCAGCGTCTCAGCTACCCAGCATCTGTATGTACTTCTCTCGCTCTATTCTGTATAACCTTGCGGGAGCAGTTGGACGCTCGGACGCTGGAAAGCTCTGACTCTTCTCTCTGTCTCTGAGCTTCCATTGTTTGTTTTCGCAACGACGCTCTTTACTTTCGAAAAATTATTGTTTGTTTTCGAAAAAGTATTGCCATCTTTCATCGAAAAACCTTCCCATTCGTTCACGAAGTGGTGAAAGTATTCGCTAATTTTGCTTTTGAGGTTGAGCAAACGATGGATGAGAGAAAAGTCAGGCCAAATTTCATGACGATAACTCTATACGTCACGTCTCCTGTAATCGTGGTTTCCACAGACAGACGAACGGATGCGTCTGTCTGTCTGAAGCATGCCTGGACAGGACTCCATTCGATTTAGGAGCTGATTCTGAGCAAGACTTTATCTATCTATCTTTATCTATCTATATCTTTCTTTATCTATATCTATATTTTTATACTTTATCTATATCTATCACGCCTTCTCCTTTAGAGCGTTACAAGCGAAAGAAGAAAGTGAATATATCCTCAACCCTTCGGGTGTAGGGTGTATAAAAAATAGAAGCGCAGAATAAGCGGAGACAACTAACGCAGAAAAATAACCAATAAAACTAGACAAAAGAGAGAAAAAAAAAACAGAAAAAAGCCTCAAATGAACCGCATTCAAAGAATTCAACGAATAAATAACGATAAGACGGAACGGATTTTTGTTTTTGGACCATTTTGAAGACAAAAGAGAAATTAGCAAATATACACATACGTATATAAATACCTAATTAAAAGTACATACATACATATATACTAACATACGAAACATAGACAAATGTTAATTAAAACCAGAAAAAAGTATTAGCCAAAAAGTCATAATGTATTGTATTAACACTTGCCAACTTTTTTAAAATAAAAAGTGGAAAAGAGGAATAACTTTTTATGTACCTCGAGTACTATAATATACATATATCTGTACATATATATTATGTACCTTGTAATAAGCCATGACCAAGAGAAATTTCTTTAACATTTAAACAACTTTTTGAAGTCTTTTTGAACGCTAATTTTTTAAATAAACTTCTTCAGAAAACGGCTTTGAAATTCATTTGATTGGTCCGAACATCCACCCAATCATCCATTCATCCATCCATCCATCCATCCATCCATCCATCCATCCATCCATTTCAAAAAGAGAGAAAACTATAGATTTGTCATCAGTTCGGAAAAAGTGTGCCTTTCTCTGCTACGGAAAAAACTTGGGAATAGATTTTCCGATTTCTATGCACACAATTTGCACCGTCTTAAACCATTTTCTCCATTTCCATTTCCATTACGATTTTAAACGTATTTATATGCTCACTTGTTCTAAAAGTGACTTGTGTTATTTTACGCTTATAACACTTGTAATGCGCTAACAGGTTTGTGTACTAGGTAAAAATTTCGGTGTTAGCATACACAAATTGCAGTGGCTTTTTGAGGTGACTAGAAGCTATTCATAAGTACGACAGCAGACGTCAAAACGTTCATTTTACGACGTGTTTTTGTGTTTTTTAAAGTTATTCTATCTTCATATACCGACATAAAAGATGGCGCACAGATGTGTATGTACATACACATGTATCAGTACATTTACTCACATATTCTTATCTGTTGGACAAATTAATCAAATTATTACACAAAATGTGCCATCTTCCTTCCTCTTTCTGACCATTTGCTTTTTTTTCAACTGCGCGAAACATACATACTACCATCATCTCGAGTCTAATCGTTAAATGTTTGTTGGCTTTTTCTGTCTTTGGAAAGTACCTATGTAAGTCTGTAGTTATGTATATGCGAAAGTTTACTTATATACAAGTTATATGCATACATATGTACATATTTATGTTAAATATTTGTGCGCATTTATATATGTATGTACTTAATATTGGAGCATACACATAGATCGTACGTATTGTTGTTATGTCAGCAGCAGGTAAACGTATTAGACTTAAGAACAACAGTAAAAACAAAGATTCTCAGTAAAAGTTAGCAGTAAAAGTAGTTATCGCTATCAAAGTTATTTTATTATTATATCAGAGTTATTATATCGTATGGCAAATTACGATAACTATGCCATGATACGTTGTTATAAAACTCTGCCAAACTCTTTCGTCTCTGGAATCTCTTTAGTTGACGAACGAAAAGAGCGTTGAGCGAGCAAGAGAGAAGATGAGTTAATTAAAAGAAATAAAATTTAATAATTTTACCAAGAAACCAAGAAAAAAACCGAGTCAGTGAGAGAGAGAGAAAACGAAAGAGAATGAAAAAAGTATCAAAATCGAAGCAAAAATCGGAATAAAAAATTAATGCAAATTAAGTAATAATGACTATAAGTTACAGTTCTTTTTGTTATTATTATTATCGTTGATTTTATATATTTTTTTTTTTTGTTATTGTTCCTACTTTTTGTGCTCTTCTTTACTGTTCTGTTCTCTGGTTTTCTGTTCTTCTCTGCCTTCAAGTGTTAAAAAAAAAGTATGCAATCTTCTATGGTAGTAGGCGTAGTATTGTTGTTGTTGTTGTTATCGCTCGTGATTATGATGATAATGCTCTAGAACCAACCGTTCGTTTGGAATCTGTCTGCTCCAACAAGACAGATTCCTCTCGCCTAAAAAATACTCTTAATGAAGAGTATTTTTTCCAATAATTTTTAAAACTTAAAAAGTATTGTACGAACGATGTAAAAAGCAACAATCTCTTCTTTCTTTTTTTTTTTTTCTTGCAAGATATGTATGTACATACACATTCGTTGTGTATAAAAATTCTTTTCTGCTTCGGGTACATTTTGATGATAACACCTTATTTTTTTCGGGTTTTTTTTTCTGCTAAATCTATTTTCGTATTCTTTCTGGAAAACAAAAATTGGCAAATTATGAATGTTTGTAGTTTAATATCTCGGCGAAAGAACAACAACAATAAAAAAGAACAATAATAATAAAAAACAGCAACAGCAACAGCAACAACAACAACAAAACGTTTACTAAAATGTCAATGCTTTTAGAAAAACAAAAAAAAAAAACAACAACCAACAACCAAAAAAAAAAAAAACAACACTAAAGAATAGACATTTCTAGAAATAAAAGATTTTTAATGGAGCAAGTAGAGAATTTGTTAAAAGCTTATATACATACATATGTCTGTATGTATGTATTTTTCATTTCAATAATTAAAAAACGTTTTAAAAAATTTTTTTCTTTTATATATAATAAATAAAAAATCTTTCAAAAAGGTATTCCTCAAACGAAAATATAAAAAGAAAAGGAAAAATTAAATATCATTGATTTTTTGAAAATTGAAAATGTCACTTTTTCTGTAATATAATTTACATGATATAATGTATTATATTTATATTATATGTATTATATACAATGTAATATATTTACATGTAATATCCTTTGTTGCTAAGAATCGCCATCGATCCTTTGATTTCTCTGAACGAAACAAAAAAAAATAAACGCAAACGATCCGTTGATTTCTCTAAACGACCCCAAAAAAAAAAAAAAAACATAAAAAAACATTTTAAAAATATCAAATTTTTTTATGCTTTTAAACTTTTTCATTTTTTTTATATGTTTATATTAAAAAAAAAAAAATAAAAAAAAAATTTCAAGTTACAAAAAAAGTTTGTCGTCAGTTTTGATTACGCTTCTTCAGCAGTTCCACGTCCTCCACGTCCTTCACGTCCACGATCATCAACCACATCACTTCACCTGCTGTCACTCAACACTCTGAGTAGACACAAAGTTATCACCAATATATTCAAATTTTGTCATTTAATTGACTGTCTGAGAATTGGCAGCCGAAAGACAACCAACCCGGCCAACCAGCTATAGACCATCAGACCAACAACACCAAGCAGATCCGGCCCAAGTTGTCATCATTGCGTAAATGAATGAATGAATAAATGTTTCTGGAATGCCAGCAGGACTGCTAAAAAGCTCAACTTCGATGCATATGCCGTTTTGTTGTTTTTTTGCTTTTTTGCAAATTCCCTTCGTCTTTTTTTACTGGTATTTGTTGAATACCAGTCGGCGGCTCGGCTGAATTGGTTGCTTGGAAGGTGACGAAGAAAGAGAGAGAGAGAGAGACAGGTTGTTGGAATGGATGGAATATGCTTAATCGCATATTTGTCGCATATTTTAAGCCACTTGATACGAGCATGCAACCAGATTCCGAAAGCGAGTGAGCGCGTTAAAGGCAAACGAGGTCTATCCTAAACCTGTCGTCTAGCTTTTGTGGCAGAACCTTGGAAAAAGCGAAAGGCAGGGAGTGCGCGCGGATGGTGGTCAGGCAGGTTGGAGAAGAAATTCAAAGCGCTGACAAGCGTTGACAAGCCAATCTGATCAGTCTCGCAACGAGCAGCGCATCACGCTCCTGCTCGAGCAGGATGATGTCTGTCGGCCCGAAGAGGCCCGCGTTAGCAGCGCAGCAGACGATTTCCATAACTTATGAATGAATTATTTTCTCTCAACAGCCGCCGCCAATTGCCAACTGCCAGCCGCCAGCCCCTCGCACGGCCCTCGCCGGGTTTGAAGGAGTTCGGCTCTGCTTGCATAACAGCTAAAAATTCCAGCGCGTGTTCTACAGACAATAAAACTTTTGACACCAATTGATAAAGACCAGATCTAACGTACAAATAAAACGACAGAAAAAATGAACGGACTCGAGGCTACCAATATATCAGTTGTAGAAGCGTCGGAGCGGCGAGTGTAGAGAAAGGTACACACACACAAGAAGCAGTTGATAAGTTAACAAACACACGCGTCGGTACGGCCGGCTAATTACGGTTGGGTGATCGGTGGCTGATCGGTTAGATGGATGGACGTCACGTCGTTCTCATCACACGTCACCGCAAACTGATGACGCGTTGCGGGCCCTTTCACTTGAAAAAAACAGCTGAAAACTCTCAACGAATATTGAGAGAAAGTGAAAAAACCACAAACTTTTAAATTTAATTAATAATATTCGTACAAAAAGAGCGCGTACAATTACAAAGCAATTAAGGCGGGCGTCGACAAGAATGCATGCGTCGCAATCATGCGTCGCGCGCGATAAGATCGCGCTTTGGATTGGGCTGCACCAGCACCATTTGGTGACAGCGTTGGTTAGAACAACGACAATAAATTACGGCCACACTCATCACCGATGACGGCAATGAGAGAGAGAGAGGTACGCTTGCTTATCGATTGTCGCTAATGCTCTGCTAGCAACAGCCGAGTTCAACACGCAAACGACACGGCGAGTGTTGGTTGACACAATGGGTTGGAAATTGTGCCAAATGTCGATCAAAGTCATGATGTTAACATTGATCACAATATTAACAACAACAAGAACAACAACACGCGTCAGTTATGATGACAACGATGACACTGAAGGTGCTGACGGGCCATCGCAGCACCTACAATTAAATGTAAGCGATTCCATGCAGCCGTTGTCGCGTCGGCGGCTGGCGGCTGGCGGCTGCCCTTGCTGCTATTGTCCCTCTGCCTGGTGTTCACTTAGTAGCACACAGCACACAATCATTGTTGTCAACGATCAACGATCACCGTCGTCATCATTGTCGTCATCATTGTCGTCGTCGATGCAGTTGGCTCGAAAGCGTGCGTTTAATTAATCGTAATACAATAACTATAGTTATTATTTTATGCAGTGCTATGTGCAGTCAAGTGCGCCGAGTTGAGCACTGAGTGCTCACGCCGTTGCCGTTGCGCTGACGATTATTACCGCCACTAAAGCCTACCGCTTACCGCGCCCCTGTCGCTGCATTATACAATATGTAAAAGCGGCGACTATTTCTGCGGGGGCAGTCGAGGATATAACGTTTCTCGTAGCGAGAGCAATCAAGACATCGCTGACCAATCGCAAGCGCAACAACAAAACATCACAGGCCAAGCATATGGATGCGTCGTGGCGCGTCCGATAGCGTCACCGGTGGTTAACCGCAAAATTAAGCTTGAATAATTGTGGTTTGCAAACGGCTTTTGTGAGCACACGGCACCACACTGCACCACACTACCGACGTGTGAACCATGTCAGTCGTTGACGATAAGGCATCATCATATTTGATCAGAAGATAATGAAATTGTTTCATCACTTACAAGAATTTTAAATATGTATGTATGTTTAATCACAATTAGAATAAAAAGACACATAATAAGAGGATAAAAAAAACCTCTTAAATGAAATACGTTATGTACTGTACAGGCAAACTTTTTCAAATAAAAATCTCTGAAAAGTCACTTTTCGGCAGAAGTCTCATTTACAAGCTCACTTGTTCTAAAAGTGACTTGTGTTATTTTACGCTCATAACAGTTAGCAGCAATGTGCTAAGAGGTTTGTGTACTAGCTTAACAGTTCGGTGCTAGCATACACAAATTGCAGTGGCACTTTGAGGTGACTAAAAGCTATTCACAACTACGACAGCAGACGTCAAAACGTCCATTTTAAGAGGACAGCAATTTAGGTGTCGATTCGTGGAATAGCAACTACAATAAAATTGACTTTCTTCCAGTGGAGTCCACTGGTGACTCCAAACCGTTCTAAAGCGCTGTCATAAACAAAAATTAGTTCACTTGCATTTCGTGTCGCCTTCCGCCGCCTTCCGTCGCTCGGATCGGGCTTGATTTGAGACAACACGAAGAATCAAGCTTTCGGTGCTGCAAGTGCTTTCGGTTTCACTTTCATTTTCTTGACAAATCGCGACAACAACAAGTTTTCAAGTTGTTGTTGTTGTTTCACTTTGTTGTCTTCCTCTCAATTTGTTGTTGTTGGTTCTTCTTTTCTTTTGGTTCTTTTCTTGTGTTGTTTTTTTTTGTTGTTGGTGTTTTTTTTTTTTTTTGTTGGAGGCCAAGTTCATTGCCATTTTAAACGAAAAATGTTTAAACAATTTACTACCAACAACATAACAACAGCGCAGCAGCAGCAGCAATCAGTTACAGAAAAAATTTAAAATTTTTTGTTTTTTTCCTATTTTTTGTTATTTTCTTATTTTTTGTTATTTTCTTTTTTTTTTGTTATTTTCCTATTTTTTGTTTATTTTCTTCTTGTACAATACATTTAAATAATTAAAAAAATAAAATTAAATAAAATCAAATAAACCAAGTAGTTTTGATTTTCGATTAAAATGCTTAGTCTTATTTTTTTTTATTGTCTGCAAAAGCAAATCATATGGCAATATTCATTCCTTCGTCTAGGATTACAACATTTTCTCGACTCAACAAGAACAAGCAGACAAATATGTATGTAATTATGTACATATATCGTATAGTTTAATGACATTTTAATTGAAAATTGTGTTGATTTCATTAAAAACGGCGCATTTTTGAGGCAATGTTTCAATGGTTTTGAGGCAAAACCTTACTGAATTCACCCAAAAAAAACAAACCAAAAAAAATCTTAGAACGGCTTAGAACTTTTTGCTCTTTTAGAATGGTCAAGAAAGACGAAAGTAGAAAGTCCTGCGCTGCGTTCGTATGTTTAATGTTTAGCAAACACACGAAAACGTTAGCATTTCATTTCACCGTTAAAAACAAACGGCCAAGACGTGTCGTGTACTCTTCTTTTTTTTTCTTTTTTTTTTTTTGTGAAAATATTTCGCCTTTGTTTGGTTTCTTTTTATGAGTATAATTTTGTGAACCCCTTTTTTTTAATGAAAACTAACGCCCTCGGTTTGAGTTGCGAAATTTTTCAAAGTTAACGTGTTTTCCTTAAATGCTGCTCCTTCTTCTTCCTCTTCTTCGTTTTTCGTTCTTCTTCTTCGTTTTTCGTTCTCCTTCCTCGTCTCGAAGCCTGGGTTCTCGAAGGACCCTGGAGCGTTGTTCAAGTACAATACTAGCCTTTAACTGTTTATCGCATGTATTTGAAAAGTAGTTACTCAGGGGTTGTTTCATAAGAAGTTGTACCTTCCGTCTTTCCTTCTTCCTTCCTTCCTTCCTTCCTTCCTTCCTTCCTTCCTTCCTTCCTTCCTTCCTTCCTTCATTTCCTCTTACCTTGTTTTCTTTTGGCTGTTCATTGACTTATTTAGCAAAATAGCTGAAGACTCTGAAATAATTTGACAGAGGCAGAGACTGATTGCAGCTTGTCTGCCAACCGTCGTCACCGTCATCGTCGTCGTCGTCGTCGCAGAAGTGTATCGTCTCGACGACCTTAGCGCAACTAGAAGATCCTTTTGTCAACAACTGTACATCATTCTCGTGCAACAGTTCGTTTCCCTTCTTCTTCTTCTAGTTCTTGTAGTTGTTGTATCGATTATGCACAAGAGTCCTTAAGGTTTACTTTCTTCTTCTTCGTATTCTTCTTCTTCTATTCCTCCCCTAACAGACATCCAGAAGAAAGAACCACATACGTATAGTTTCGTGGCCGGGTCAAAGTCAAGAGAAGCAGCAGCGGTAAGCCCGGCCAGCCAGACATACCGTTCTGTACCATTCATTGTTTAAACGTTTTAACGTTGTGGTGCTAAGGACCTCTGGTGTGTCCTTTATTGTTTGGTCTACGTACATGCTTTTGTTTTGGCAAAAGTCTTTTTGCTTTTATTTGCTATTTTGCCAACGCTTTAGCGTCTTTTTTATATAAAATATAAAACTTTTCGGGATTTATAAAAAATCCTTACATTTAATGAATTATTTGCCTCCGGGTAAAAGAAACTACGCAACATTTCAGCAGCATGGTGGTTCTTTGCAACATTAGAGTCGCCGACTTTCTATAGCGATCGATGCCTTTAGTGTCATGAAAGCATTTTCTGGCTGGCAATTTCCGTTGCTTCACGTTGCTTTTATTATTTCATTATAATTTATATTCACATTTTCATTACTTGCTGCTGTTGTTGTCGGTTAATTTCGGCAGCTGCAAGTTTATTTATTGTGCTGAACGAACGCTTCTTGATTCTCATTATTTGCTGGCGAAGAAGGCAAAGACCGCGAAGACGGCGACGCCGGCGACGAGCAAGCAGGACGACGACAACGATCAAGATCGAAGTGGAACAAAAGTTGCTTCAACATTTCAAGTTGTGTGCAGCAGCAGCAGCAGCAGCAGCAGCAACACGTAATCCTGTGCATAAACATTTTGTTATAAAGGAATGAACTGTACAATTCTCTCCCTGCTGCCGGCTGGACTTACTTCTTCGCCTTTCCTGCCTTGCCCGCCGTTGCGTTGCCCAAGCGGGTGAGGTGAATGCTTTGCTCAAATGATTGTCTACCTTGAGAGTTACCTAACCATTACAGCAGCGGCATGAGCGCTCACATCCAGGTGTTCGTTCCTTGACAAAGAGGTCCTTGCCTTCGTCTTTGTCGCCATCAGCGTCGTCGTCACCGTCGTCACCACCGTCGTCTTCGCTGAGGTAGTAGTAGCAAGGATCACTTGGGCGACATATGCCTGCTCACTGAATGTTGATTGTTGATTCGTCTTCTGCCTTCTGCCTTTCGTCTTACGTCTTCTTCGATGCGCAACGATCGTTGCAATATTTACGAAAGTGTTGGCTTTTTCCTTTATTGTGTTTCTTCGATGATTTTACGTTTACATCTGTCGTTTCTTCAGCCTGTCGATCCATGTTGCTGCAGCCGTTGTCGCTAAGACCTCTTTTTGTTTGGTCTACAAACGCAAATGAAATGTTATTGTGCTCGAATTATGGTAAATGCTAACAATGGTTACGTCGCGACGATTGTTGTACAGAAGTAAAACAATATTTTCTCGGTAAGTTTTCACAGCAGCAGGCAGAATGAATGATTGAATTGATGAATTATGTTTTTATAATGCGTTAAAAAAAATATTCAAAATATTCTGAAAAAGGATTTCTTCAATAGTTTTATTTTCATTGTGGCACATTTCTTGGTACATAAAACGCGACAAGTCAGCAGATGTTTAATTTGCAAGTTATCGTATGCATTTGTTGTTTTTGTTGTTGTGGGACGAAAGTATGCATTTAAAAAATAGCAGTCAAATTTGTCTATATCTTAAATATAATAGCAATTGCAAAACCTATAAATTATATGCGAATATAATTCTTACTACACTTTTTTATTTATTGATAATTTTTTATTAATTTAAATTTTCATTCAATGCGATGAATGATGAAGAGCGACTCTCGCCAGGTCAAGCCAGGCATTCTCCTCTAAAGAGCGGTTAATTCGTAGCTTGATTTCAGAATTTGGCCTCTCGCTTTTAGACTTATTAGTTTTAATTGAATTTTCAATCCATTTAAGTTTACAAAAAGACTGAAAAAAGGTTGGTTGGTTGGTTAAGCCTAAGCGTACTTTCGAAAGAAAATCTTTCTTGGAAAACATACGTTATTTTTTTAAGGTCTTGTTTTTTTTAATTACATATATCAAAAGTATAAGAATTATGCTAAGACTTTTCACCCTTAAAAGGTACTTTTAAAAAGATTTTAACTAAAAATTGCACCCTTCTGAACTATTTCCGATTTCAGAATATGACAAAATTAAAACCAACTTAAAGCAAAACTATTCGTCTACGGCGGTCTTAAAGGCATTTCAAGTATGGCATAAATACATACATATATAACTATAGTAAAACTGAAAATGCACGCTACTACCTGTACCCATTTGAAGAAGGTAAAATAAACACAAAGAATAGCTCTTTCTCTGGTATAGTTTTAATTTCTGTTTCGGTTTAAGAGGAAAGAAAAAATGGAAAGGCGAAAGATTTTCTTTTGCAACATTTTATAGATATCGTTCATATTTATACCTGCGTTTGCTGTGTGCGATCCCGATCCCGTTTTTGTACAGTTTTCTGACAAAAACAGAACATTTAAAACACAGTTTCTTCCGCTTCAAAAGAATTGACCTAACCATGTTCTTTTTTCGGTTTGTTTTTAATCCACTCATTAACACCCAATATTCAATGAGGAAGTAATAAATTCTAGGAACGACCAACGATCAACGTCTACCTTCCATATTCTTGAAAAAACATTCAGGGGTTATCAGTGAGCTCCAATGGTAATCATCAGTGGCATAAATGACTTAAATATGTACATATTTACCTCTCTCGACCAAAGAGTTTAACAAAGTACAAGATTTTCTAATCATCCATTAGTTTTATAATTAAATAGACAACATAAAAAAGCCAGAAATCAGAATGTGCGAGTATTGAAAGCATTTTCCGAGTCAAATAATATGCACTTGTAGAAATGGGACTACAGTACAGACAGCTTCACATGCTCCTGAGTTGTCAAGTCAACCTTATAATATATAATCATCTCACTAAAAGGTAATGACTCCTCACTCACCGCCACTTCACTCGCTCTAGAATTCTTGAGAATTCTTAATCCAACGCGATTAGATAAAGAAAAACGTGTACTTTCACAACAGCCGAAATGATAAGCGCAAGGAATCAAATCCTCAACTTTTCTATGACAATATTTAATATTTAAACTCACTTTTAAATAAAAATTAATGATAACATGAAGTCATACAGACATACAGACATACCACGAAGAGGGCAATGGGAATGAAATAATTGTGTGTGGATTGTGTGGTTTTCCTTTTTTGCTCCTATTCAGTCAGGAAGTGTTTTTTAAACATTTGACAATAACCTACACGCTTACTATTTCCATGCAGGTTCCAGTCAAATGCAGAAGGCTTTGGCCCTTATCAGAGATATAGTACATTATTTGTGACTCGACACATCATGAATATGATCTAGTATGATACTATCTAGCAACCATCTCTTAGCAGCGCAATGTTTGCACTGTCGTTTCACACATTATTATTCCAAAGTCTGTACGTTTGTATGTATGCACTATGTATGAACGTATGTACATTTGCCTGTGGAACGACATAAAAGTTAAATAATTCTATTTAACAGCTGACAGATAAATGAACGGCAAAGGGTCACCGTCAGATTAACAAATGCATGCTCCCGATAGTGAATGGAATTTGGTTTCATCTTTCATGAATGACAGTGAACTTGCGCAAGTTAAAGCGTATTTTGCACAGATTATTTTTGATTACTGCTGAGCTTCCTTTGTTTATAGCTAGTCAGTCGCAAGGTGTTAAAGGTCTGGCGCCAGTTAGATGGCGTTATCGCAGACTGACTGAGCTACATATTCACTAAAGTGATCGCGAGAGTTGTGCGACGTATGTATATACGCGTATGAAGTACGTACAATACAATAACACCAGCTGACAACAAATAGACTTCTGCCAACAAATAGACGAAATTGTCGCACTATTTATTTCTTTTCTTATTATCTTTATGTCGGTCGCTTTTATCTGACTTCATTCGTTTTGCGATGAAGTCAGATTTTCCTTTGTGGGTGCAAAATAGTTGTAGTATTCAGCAGCAAGCGTCATTTCGAAGCTTATTTTGCAAGCTTACTTTTATGTATTGTAGAATGAATTAATTGGGGCCTCAATAGTCTCTTCAGGGAATTTTCGTATGTGCTGCTTATTAACTTCATACATACTGAGAATAAAACTAACACCAGAATGATGTCGTAAGAATATGGTAATTTGTAATAAATTAATTACGCGTTGTCCTCTATGCGTTCCATACGCTCTATTCTAAAACCTTTACTATGGTTCATTTAGCGTTGAACGTACCACATTGTTATTGGTATGTACATATTTTCTAAAATATCCCTGACTCACCTCCATCATCCACTCGGCGACAATTTTGCGCATTGGTGGTGTAATATCCATCTGCACCGTCTTGAAGTAGGTGCACACTGTGTGTGGCCGCTTCTCCTCGGCCTTCAAAGCATTCTCCAGACAACGATCGGTGAGAAATGTCGGATCCTCTGTAGCTGTATTAACAAAATCCAACGAACGGCTAATGATGTTATTTGTATAGACGCCACCTTGCTGTTGCTGGTTATGTCTTGACTGCGATTGACTTAGTTGTTGCTGCTGCTGCTCTGCCGTATTGACATTGCCCACTCCTGATCCTGCTCCTCCTCCTCCAGCACTACCGTTGGAATACTCTTCGCTGAAACAGGACAACGTTATTGAGGATGTCGACAAGGAGGAAGAGTTGCCCAAGTGAGCGCAAGCACCGCTGCTGCCACTACAACTGCTGCAAGTGGTGCTGCTGGTAGTTGAGTTATATCCCGACGAAGTGGAAGAGTAAGTAGGAGACGGTGATCCGTTTGAATGGGCACTATTAGATTGTTCCGCACACAGTAATTCATTTTCATTCAACATAATATTTTCGGTGCACAGAAGGTCCATGTTGAAATTTAAAAAGAATTGGCCGACAACGGTAGGCAACGAAAACGGTATCTTTCTATGGAAATATGTATGAAAGGATGTTGATTTCTTAAAAATATGTATGTACTATTTTTGTTTGCGCCGCAAAATTTGAGTTTAGCGATGAGTACTTGAGCAAGAGTACTTATTGGAAAATTTCGCCTTTTAAATTTAAACGTTGTTCAATTGCTTCTGCACTCCTCTTTATTTAATTGGTCCTATTAATTGAATTTGTGTGTACTTTTGCTTTTAATCAGTGCCGCTCGCACTCATCGGGAAAATTTAAATTTGCAAAAGCCGCGATTCCACGTGTGTGTGTGTGTGGGAGGGAAAGAGCTGCCACACTTAGCAAATATTTAATCAAAACACAAAACAACTTTAAAATTTGGATGCTGGCAGTATCGTAGTGGTGGTAGGTTTATACAGTGAAAACTTAATTGCTCCAAAATTATAAGGCCAACTGTTATTTTGTTGTATGATTCGATTCTCACGTTGTTGTACCATATAAACTGAGCAATGACACCTTTACACTTTTAAAATGTGAGCTATGTAATTTTATAGGCTTCTATATTTTATAATTAATATTGTCAAAATTGTTTCCACTATATTTATTTAACTTATTCCTTTCAAAAACTTTTAAATTTTTCAAAAATTTCGCAATTAAACTTTCAACATATTTTTATTTTTTCAACCTTTTACAGATGTTCAATTTTTAATTATCTGTCACTACTGTTGTTTTTTTTATAACGTAATGTTTTGCACACGTTGCAAATAATTGTTCACTCTTCTAAATGATTTCATGTTATCGTATGTAGAAATATTTGTCAGAAAACAAGTAAAAAAGAAGTTCCAAAATGCTAAACTACAAAAACCGAATAGTTTCTGTTTTATCAACACGTTATTTTTCTTTATTCTTTTTTAATACGCTCACTTTTTTGTCCTGCTTTTTTGAAATATCTTCCGTTTAATTTGCAATGCAGAAAAAATATAATAAAACCGACGAAAATCATATAAAAAATATTTCCTATATGTTGCCGGTGGTTTTTGTTGTTGTTTTTTTTTTTTTACTTTCTTCACGTATTCGAATTTTTTTTTTATATTTCTTTCGTCTTCGAAGACGTTGACTTTAATCCGTTTTTCGTCCGTGGCCGTTGACGTGTTGCTGCCTTTTGCGTGCTGGTTTTGTTGTTATTATTTTGTGTTCCACCTCTAGACCTCACTCAGCCGATTTCGGTTTGTTTCTGCTACATGCATGCATAAACGTTCTTACGATGTTCACCACGGTTTCGTCTTAGGATTCCCACCCTTCTATTGCAAGAGAATTGCTTGCAGTCGTGTGGTGCGTTGCTGCTTTTGTTGTCGTCGGCGCTGTTGTGGACGTCGTCGTCGTGCGTGCTTCGCAGTCGAACAGAAACAGAATTAAAAAATTCGGCAGCAACCGTCAACAGCTGTCTTGTTCCACATTATCCCACAACGTACCACATCCACAGCAGCAGAATATACAATGGCATTGAAACGTGCGGTGCTAAACAGCTGATTGCTGAATAGCCGGCTCTCTTCCGAAAGATCAAATTCCTTATCTTCAGCTGCTTAGTGTTATGGAATTTATCAACTCAGTAGTGGAACGGGTTCGTTAGGCGAATTTCAGTTTGTTGTTGTTTTGTCTCCTTCTATCACATGATTGTCGCAAGCTTCGTGCCAAGTTTCGGGTCTCAGCTGTTTTTTGTTTTTGCAGTTGAATCCATGTTCGTTTTCATAATCGTTGTGGTCGTTGAGTTTTCCGATCTTCAGTGTTTCCATTCGATTGCGTTCCGCAACGAGAGACGATCTCTCGGGGCTGACGTTGTAAATCTTGCCGTCGTCGTGCTAATAAGGCGTGTACTCCTTCACTAGAAACCACATGTTGAGGAACCTAACGAAATTGTTAATAGCAATCAGGAGCGCTGAATTTTTCTATTGACCGAAATTTCTTTAAAGACAACCATTTTAAAAGGAAGCTTAAAAACATCAATTTTCAAATTTTCATTTGTAAATTGTTCATTATATGATAACTAAGTTACATTTTATTAATGAGTAACAATAAAAATATATTAAAATTCCATTCTATTAAAATAATAAATAAAAAGAGGAAACTTTTAAAAAGCCATTTTCAAATGTAAATTATTCATTAAATGATACATATGTATGTAAGTTGCAGAATTTATACATAAATTTTATTTATAAAAATTTGTTTAGCTTAAAAAGCTGTAACATTAAAAAGATATGTTTGAAAATTCCATTGTATTAAAATTATAAATATGTACCCCACACCAAAAAAGTCACCTCGTGATCTGCTGACTTTTTTGTGTGATGATTTACATACATTAGCCTCAAGCGAAACAGAAATCAACAGCCTGGCCGTAATATCACAGAGATGCACACCTGTACACACGTGTTCTTGGATGTATACTTTCCCACAAGCTTCCATATCATGAAATCATCACTTTATCAAACACTGCAGATAAAATATTTTTTTTTAAACATTATTCTTTAATTAGTTTAATTTTCCCTTTATTAAGAGCAACATGATTCAGATAATTTGGTTAAATTTTCTAAAGCACATTTTAATCTCTTCTCTCATCAATTAAACAAACCTTCGTTAAATTATTCATATTTAATTCGTCGATCAATGTTTGGTTCGGTTCCCTGCTAGCTCCTGCTTACACAAGTAACACAGGCCAGAACCAATTATATCTTCAACGCAGAAAGTCGGCTTCTCCTCATTCAGCAAAAGCGAGAGTGAGAAAAAACAGAAAACCCCTCTCTTTGTTGATTCATCCACTCACTAAGAAGAAAAGTGGAATGATGAGTTGGTTGTTCCTCTAAAATATGAAGTCATCTTGCTGCTGACTCGACTGCCAGCTGCAAAAAATGGCCGACTTGCAATTTTTTTCATATATTTGATGTGAAATCATATAAAACAAACATTCTCATGATATATCCAATAACATATTGTTTATTTATCTACTCTGCTTTATACCATATTCTATATATTGTAATATACATACTTGTATTGTTGTTTAGCTGCATGTTTATATAAATGAATTTATTTGTTTTTCTTTTATAATAAAACTAGAGTTGATTTTCTTGTTTTTAACTACATACATATAGTACATATTTCATCATATCTTCGTTCCATTATTGAATTTAATTTTTGTTCGTTTCCCGCACATGACGATGACGATTAAGAAAGAAGGAAAAAACATTATGTTTACACACGCACATATAATACGTTAAAAGATTACTTCAGCAAAAAAAGGGCAGCACAATTTGCATCCGCTGGAAGCCAACAAAAACTAATCACCGCACATACATACATACACCGATAGCTTCATACACAATAAACTCATAATAATAACAACTAATTAATTACAATTACAAATACATATGTATGTATATATTTAAAATTCGCCTCGCCTCATGCGCCTTAAAACGCCATTGTAGATAAAGTAGAAGGAAAAGGGTGGTGCTAATGTCGGTGCAATAGGCCCACAAATGCTTTGCTTCAACCATACTTAGCATACTTCTGGATAATTAGAACGAAATATGACAGTCAACACGATGTTGGCAATGTTACGCAAGATATAGCACTGCTCGATAAACATTAACTCGTCGCAGCACCGCTAGAGGGCGTTGGCTTGCTGCCCCACAGCCAATTCAAAAGCGCCGACGATGGTGATTGATTGGTTTGTGCTGCAACAGTTTTTAGTGGTAACATAGTATTCGAATATATACATACATATATGCATATGTCAATTGCAGAGCTTACATAAATCACTACCAATAAGCTCTGAGAGAGCCTCCGAGGGCATCTTAGCGACATCTTGCTGAATCCTTTCCATTTGTCTAAGCCGTTGATCGCGTTCTTCTTTGATAATCTTGTCTCTACTGTGGTCTACCGTCTGCAGCTGTGATAGTCTATGGAAAAGAGTGCAGAGTATTAAAAGAGCGACGAAAATCTGACTCGAAAACACCTATAGGGTCTTTTTATAGGGCAAGACTTATGTACTGTCTAAAAACAATATTAGGTCTATTGAATTAATTGTTTAAATTTACTTTTGACTTAATTCATCCGAAGAATCGCCAGAGCTTGTAGCGACCGCAGCACCGAGTTTGTTGACACCGTCATTAGTAGAGTTGTCCACTCCTTCGATTTGTTTTTGCGGCGGAGCTAATTCAATTGTTAGAAGATTTGACGTAGATCCAATTCATTTAAATCATTCTCGTACTTACGATCCACATAATTTGTCTGCGCTTTTATAGCTTCGACTTGACGCAACGTATTGGACAGCTTCAGCTGCAACGTGTCGCGTTCCTCCAGCAGAGAGACTAATTCCAAAGTCATCTCCTCGCAACGCATGTCCCGCTGATGCAGCATATACATCGCCAGGTCTAACTCGGACTTGGGCACCGTTGAACCGTTGTCATCGGATGATGCGGTGTGTTGGCGCCGCGCTGACGGCGATTCCATGCTGATCGGTCCCGAAACGGTGTTCATGCCGCTGTGAGAAAGCGTCGTCTGCAGCTTGAAGGGGTCGTACTGAGCAGCCAGACGCGCGTATTCAGCTGAGCGTATGGCCAACTGTTCCTTGAGAGTAACGATTTCCATTTCCTGACTCTCGAGCGCCGTCTGCATGCGTTCAATTATCAAATCAGCGTCTGTTTCGTCCGGTTCTTCGTTGGCGACGTCGTGCGGTGCGTTGCGCCGCAGAGGCGTTCCTGTCTTCGAAGATGAGCCCGAAGGAGTGCTGGACTCATCGGATGCGGACGACGTGGCCGCAGTCTCAGCTGACACACCATGCGGCTGCGTTTGCTGCTGCTGCTGCTGCTGCTGCAATGGCATAAATGTTTTCGCGGCCGCTCTCAGCGCTTCAATTTCCTCTTGCAGCTTGATTTCGGTTGCTTTGAAATTCCTCTCACGCTGCTCCAAGTGCTCGCGCCACATCTGCGCAATCTCGCGGCATTTCTCTTCGGTATGAGCTTCCCACTGAGCACCTAGAGCTGCAACGTCAACGGAGGAGGGCCCTTCGAGATGCGTTGTGTGCTGTTTCTCAAGGGATTTTCGCAGCTCTGCTATCTCTATGTTCTTGGCATCCAGTTCGAGCACCATCGTCTTCATTTTATCCTCCAGCTCGAGGCTCTTCAGCACGTGATTGTTGAGCACTTCCAGCTCAGCCTCCATATTCCGCTTATCTTCTTCGAGTTCTTGGACGCGCTTCTCCAACACTTCCAGCATCTGCTCTTGCTTCCTCAGATCTGTTTCGTCTGCGACTACTTTCGGCCTGTCTTGCGCCGTCTTAAGCATGGTCAGATTATGTTCCAGCTCTTGCTTGTCGTCCTCCAAACGACGCACCTGCACCTTTAACATGTGAATTTCTTGATTTTTCGAAAGTATCTCCAGCACTAGCTTCTCAGTTTGATCTTCTCGCATGAGGTCTTCGATGCGTTGCTTAAGGTGCATAATTTCTGACTCCTTTTCCTGCAGCTGCGACGAAAGCTCATCTACGCGCGCACTTAAAGACGCTTCCGGCGGCGGCGCCTCCGGCTGTGTCTGTGTAATCGGCTGAAGGGAAGACGACATTTCGCTCTGAAGTGTCGACAATGCAGTTTGCAGCTGCTGCTTTTCAGCGTTCAGCAATTCAATTTGGCGTTCGCAATCGTTTCTGAATTCAGCTGAACTCAATGATTGTTCTTGCTTTTGTCGCTTCAACTCTTCATTGCTAGAGCGCAACTCATCAAGCTGCTGACGTGCTGCATTCATTTGCTGCTCGGTCTCTTGCAACGCCCTTTGCAGTTCCTCATTCTTCATTTGCAGTTCCTGCAGCTTGGAATCTGCTTGATTCTTCGCGTGTTCTAATTGCAGACTACTGATTTCTTCCTGGAGTCTTGTCTTCTCCTGCTGTGTCTCAAAGTAACGCTCTTTCAGATTCTGGTGCTCTAGTTTTAATTCATTATATTTGGATTTCTCCGTGTGCTGTAGTGCCTGCAGATTCTGCATCGTCTCTTCCGCCTGGCGAGCGTTCCGTTTCTCTTCATCCAGCAAAGCTTGCAACTCTTGCCGGTCATCGTTTATGTCCTTTATTTCGGCTTCAAGTGTTACAATCCTTTGCTGTAGTTGTTGCTGTTGCTGTGTAGCATCCTCCGCCGTCTGCGGTCTGTCCGCCTCCCCAGATGCACTAGCTGGTATCGCCGTTTGTCCCTCCCAATCTTCCAAGCTGTCCAGTTTCTCTTGCAGTTCACGTATACGCGACTGATACATAAACACGTCCATATCTTGGCGTTCCTTGAGCTCCGCCATTCGTTCGGTGCCTGCCGTAAGGACATCGATTCGTTTCAGGAGTTTTTCTTTTTCAATCATTTGCTGCTCCAGCAGTTTGCGCTGTTCGTCCAACTGAGCCTCCAATTGCGAATTTTGTCGCCTAAGCTCTTCCTGAATGGCCGCGTCCAAGTCATCGAATGCGCCCGCATTTGATTCCACGGAGCTGGATTTGCGAAAATTGCCCGCATTTGCATTCACCGATTGCAATTCATCGATTTTCAACTTATATTCCTTAAGTTTCTTCATCAGCTTCGCCGATTTCAGCTGAAGCTCCTGAATTTGTCGCCGCGAATGCTCTTGCGCTTGCTCAAGTTCTTCGATGCGTTCCTCTTGTTCTTGAATTTGTATTTGCTGCCTCTGCTCCGGCGTTATTAAGGAAACCGGTTTCTGGGAGGCCTTTTCAGAGGCGGCAAAATGTGCTGCCGCTTCTTCTGCCAATGCGTCATGACTGCCTTCGCCACCCCAGATGTCGCCCCAATCGTCATCTATTTGCAAAGCCTCCTGCTGCGGCTGCGACTGCGGCCCACAAAGATATGCTTTTTTGGGCACGATGGCTTCCTCTACCACCGGCAGAGCGAGATTTTCGTCTTGCGGCGAAATCAATCGCTCGAAATCAGGAGCACTAGATGTGCCGAAAAACATTTCCAGAGTTGGCGCCGCTGCTGCTAAAGCAGAGTCAATGATATCCGTTGACGCAGTGGGCGGAGGTACTTGAGTATCGATGGACTTTTCGATCATTTTCGGCAGCTGGTTTTCGTCGTCAACTGGCCTGGCCGTGTGTAAGTGCTGCAATTGGTCATCTCGTTCCCGTAGCATTTGCTGCAGTCGCTCTAGCTCCTGCTGCAATTCAGCCAAACGCCCAGAAGATGCGTTCTTCAACGCTTCATCGGCTTGGTCTTGATTTAACTGGCGTTGTGCACTACACTCCGCCTGCAATACTTGCAACTGCGCTTCACGCTCCTGCAACTGTCGCTCTGCCGCCTCTAAGTTCGCTTGCAACGCAATCAGTTGCTGCCGCGTCGCACTGTTTGCGTCGGCTTGCTGCAGGCGCTGCACGTCGTCTGCTTGCTGCATTCGTTGGAAGAGTTCATCGCGCTCCTGCACACGCTGCTCGGCGGCCATTAGCTTTTGCTGCATTTCACGCAAGCGCTCTTCAAGCTCGCCGTCGCGTTGATTACGCAGCAACAGCTTCTGTTCCAGATCCTGCGCGTGTTTCTCCAAATCGCTCACGTTTCGCTGCAAATCTTCAATGGTTGGCTGTTCATGGGCCTCGTCATTAACCTGGTCGTTGGGACCACTGCGAGCAGGGGTGCTTATTTCACGGCCAAGTGTGTGGGCGGCGACACGTGCTTGTACCAGCTCATCAAACGGCGAGGGCAACAACTGCTCGGAGGCAAAGAACATGGGCGCAGGAATGACGTCACTGGTTGCGGCACCGGCACCGGCACCGGCACCGGCAACTGTTGCCGTCGGGAGGGCCGGCGACAACTGCAGCTGCGGGTTCTGTCGCTGATAACTCTCGATTTGAGCCTCTTTCTCGGCCAGCAAATCGGTCAAACGTTTATTTTCCGCCTCGATGAAGACCTGATCGTCGGTTTGATTTTGCCCCACCTGCATTCGCAGAGTGTCCAACTCCGATATTTGCGTGCGCAGAGCCTGCAGCTCGATCTCATGGTTCGCCACCAAGGTTTCGATCTGATGGCGCAGATGGTCGAGCTCGTTTTTGTCCTGCATTGTCTGCATGCGTAACTCCTGCAGCTCATATTGGTCTTGCTGTGCGTTCTCCTCCGACATGCGCAACCAGCTGCACTCGCGCTCCAGCTCCGCTTTAGATTGCTCCGAAGCGTTGAGGTCTTCTTTAAGTCGGACAATCTCATCCTTTTGGGCGCCGCATTCATCACGTGAACGCTCCAGTTCCTCGCAGAGTGTGCGCTTCTCTGCATGCATCTGCTGCAACTGATCGCCCAGTTCGCATTCCAGCTCATCGATTTCGGTGCTCTTGGCTGCCAGTTTAGCGTCATAGACCGCGCGGGCGCGCTGCATTTCTTGCTCGATCGTCGTTAGTTTCTCTTGCAAGGTCTTATTTTCGGTTTCCAACGCTTCGGTTTCTGTGGCTTTAGCACGGTAGCTTTCATACTCCTTCTTCAGCTGCGAATGCTCGGTCTCGAGTGCTTGCAATTCCGCATACAGCTGCTGCAGGCGCTCCTCCAACTGTTCCTTCTCCTGCTCCGTAGTGAGCAAGCGTCGGCCTATGACGTCGTCGTGCTCGGCGAGTGCATTCAGTCGATAGACCAGAGCATCCTCGCTCTTCTCGTACTCGTTTTCGCGCGTCTGCATCTGGGCGTCGAGAATGCTGGCGCGGCGCTCAATCGAGGCGCGTCTCTCCTCTAGCGAGCCCACGCATTCTTCCAGCTTACAAATCTGCTCCTTGTATTTGGCATTGTCCTGCTCTAAGCTCTCGATGTACACCGAGTCTTCTTGCAACTTAGCCTGTATGCCGTCGTGTAGCGTCTCCAGGCGTGCCGTCGTACGTTCAAAATTCTCTTTCTCCGCTTGATATTGCGCCTTGAGCTTTTCATACACAGCCCGCAGAGATTCGCAGCAAGCCTCTGCCGAGCCGTGCGGATGGTATTTCTCCGTCAAAGTAGTCACACAATCAAGCACCTGAATGTGCTCCTCTTCTGGCTGTGCGCTTAGTTTTGCTTGTAAGTCCCTGACTTCTGCTTGCAGCTTGTGAATGTGATTATTGCGTTCCTTGATGATGGCTTTCGACTTTTCAAACTTCAGCGATTTGGCCTTCAACTCCTCCGTGATCGCATGCAAGCGTTGCTCTTGCTCTGCCGCGATGCTCTCGTTGCTGGGCGGCAAAGTTTGGGCACGCAACTCCTCGATCAACTTCGTTTTCGCCTCCAGCTCTGCCCTTTGTTCCTTTTGCGCCAGCAGGCGTTCACTCTCTGCCTCCTGCAGCCTCAGCAGCTCGTCTTGGACCTCATTAAGTGCCTGCTCAGCATGCTCCAGACTGGCTGTCTTTGCGGCGAGCTCCTGGCTTAAGCGTTCCAGAGTTACTGTAGCCTCTAAAGTGGCCGCCTCCTGCAGCAGCGATTGTTTATCGTTCCGGAAGATTTGTTGTTGTCGTGCCTCTGCCAATTCGTTTTGGAGTTTTTCCACTTCTTGCCTTTGCTGATCGAATTCGAAGCGCACAGCCTTAACCTCTTTCTCTAACTGTGCATTTTTCTCGGTTGCTGCGTGTAACTGAAATTCGTTTTCGTTTATTCTTGCTTGAGTCACGCGATTTTCCTCAACGTTTTCACGCAGAATAGCTTCCAACTCTTGAATTTTCTCGTTAAGTTTGCTATTGACGATTCTCAGGCGTTGAAGCTCACCCCGCTCCTCCTGCTCCTCCTTCTCTTTTGCCTCTAGAGCCTCCAGCGCGCCTTTTTCCAAGTCCTTCACTTTCGCCTCGTATTCCTGACACTGAGACGCCTTCTTCTTCAAGTTGGCTGCATATTTTTTCATCTTCTCCAACTGATCTCTATTGCGTTGTTCCATGCTTTTGTTTGCTGCTGCCAGCTCCGCCCTTTCCCCTTTCACCTTCTCCATTTCAGCCCTCAGTTCTGCCAGTTGTTGTTTGTTTGTTTGACTCGAACGAAGTTCATCGAGCAGTTTATCAACGACTGCCTTCTGCTGCTCACTGTCTATGCGCAATGCGGCCAACTCTGTGCTGTTGTTCGCGAGCTGTTGCTGCAAGGAAGCGACTTCGTCTTCCTTCTCGATGACTTTGCGCGCATTGTCCTCCATTGATGCGTACAAGTCGACGATTTGCTGATTGAGTGTGTCAATTGTTTCCTGCTTGTTTGCGAGCTCAATCAACTGCTCACCGACCAAAGTTTTGTTTATTCTTAAAGCTTCCTTCAGCTTTTCGCATTCCTGCTGCAAAGCGTGCGCCAAATGCTCGGCTGCGTTGGCCGCAGCAGCTCTGAGGTCGCTTACTTGTGTACGCAGCTGCGTTATTTCCGCATCGCGCTCTTGCAGTTCCAGCATCTTTGAATTGATTTCCTGCTCATTATCCTTGTAGGCCTCGATTATCTGTTGCTTCTGCTCGGCGACGAGTGTTTGCAAGACTTGCATTTCTCCTTCGTAGGTTTCGCATTTGGCTGGAAAATCAAAATGTATGGTGAGTAACATGATGGCGACATAACGTCATGGTAGTACCTACCTTCGAGTTCTCGTCTCAAACGTGTCAGCAGCTCTGCCTGCTGCTCATGCGACATTTCTGTGGCGTTGATTTTGTGCTGCAAGTCTTCGCTTAGTTTCTTCAGACTCTGCAGCTCTTCGCTGAGGCGACAAACCTCCGACGACTTGTCTTCGCTGGCGAGCCGTGCTTCCTGCAATTGGGCACGCAAGTCTTCAACGTTCGCTTGCAATTGCTTGCATTGTTCTTCGTACTCCTGCAAGCTGCGCTTCTCCAACTCGCTCTGAATTAACTGCAGAGATTCTTCTCCGAGAGATTTTTGATCTGGCTTTTGATCTACGCTGTCCGGCTCTTCTGTTCTCTCCGGTGCTCTGGCCAAAAGCGCTGCGTCTAGATCACGTTGCAGCTCCGCGACCTCGACTTTAAGTGCGCGATTCTGAGCGGTCAACTGTTCGTACTCGGCCAGAGCTTTGCCGTTGGGCGCCGTCACCGCCACGACGGTCTCCACCACCGTGACGGTTTCCACTGCAGTGCTGGCTTCCTTCACCTTCTGCAGCAGCTCACTCAGCTGAGTGTAAGCATTCTTGGCTTCTTTGGCCAATTTCTTGGAAGCGTTGAATTTGGCATTTTTATCGTTGGCTCTGCGATAGGCTTCCAGCTCCGAGTTAAGTTTCGAGAGCGACTTCTCGCACTTGTCGAAAAGTGTGCTGCCGTCGGCTCCTTCCAGAACTCCTACCACCTCAGACGACTGCTGCAGAGAAGTCAGCTCTTGCGAGAGTTTCATCTTTTGGGCGGAAGACTCGGCGACTTGATTGGCCAGAAGCTGTTTCTCTTTGCTTAGCTCTTGCAGCTTCAGCTCCAGTCGCGACTTTGAGTCGTCTGCCAGCAGAGCATTCGTCTCTAGTTCTGCTTTTTCCGCTTCAAGCTCCTCGATCTTTCTGGCGAGTTCCTGATTCTCCGTTGTCAAGTGTTCCATTTTCTCCAAGACCTCTCGGCGCTCGGTGGTGAAGAGTTCGATTTTATTCAGGAGCTCTGAGCTCTCCTCGCGTAGTTGCAGCAGACTGTCGCTGATTTCCTGAGCACCGGCTCCATCGGCGCCAGCATCGCCGGCGGTTTGAATGAGTTCGCTGGCGCTATCACTGTTGTGAGCAACTCCATGCTCTTCTTCTTCTTTGCCTCGTTCCACGCCCTCCAACCTTTTGTTGAATTCATCGATTTCGGCGCGCTCTTGCTGTGTGAGGCCTTCCACGATCTCTATCGACTCGGCCGACGACGATGATTTGCTCAGTTTTTCCACCTTTTCCAGCAGCTCCATGTTCTCGCTGATGTAATGCTCGAGCTTCTTGTCGACGACTTGTTTCTCCAAGCCAAGTTCGTCGAGCTTAATTTTCAAATCGGCGATGCCAGCTTCCTTCTCCACCAGCTCTGCTCGTAAGCTCGCCAGCGCCTTCGTTTGCTGCTCCAACTGTTCCTCTAAGCGCAGCTCGCACATTTCCGCCGACACTCTGACGTCTTCCGCGATGTCCTGGCGACTCAGTTTCTGCTTCAACTCTGCCAACTCGGCCTGCATGGTCTGCAGCTTCTGCGCCGACTCGAATTTCTGTTCTTCCAGCAAGCGAATCGTTTCCGTTTGTAGCTGGAGCTGCTGCTCCAGCTCGTTAAGCGGACAAGGACGTCCCTCTGCGGCTGCGGCGTCTGAGCCGACCTGCTGCAGTTGCCATTGGCCCTTCTCGTCCTCCAGCTCGATGAGTTTCTGTTGCAGTTGCTCATTCTGCGTCGCCAGCTTGACGACTTCGGCGTGCAAGTTTGAGGTCTGCGTCAGCTTGTGCATTTGTTTCTCGGTTTGTTTGCTCTTCAGCTTCAGCTTAATCATGGCTTTGTTGGCCTCGTCCAGTTTTTGCTTCAGCTGTTGAATTTCCGCCAGCAGTTCGGGACTCTGGTTGGCCGTCTCCTCGGGCGTGGCACTGAAGAGTGGCTTGTTCTTGTTCTTCGACCTTAGCTTTTCTTCGAGCACTTTGAAGTTAGCGTTGAGTACATTCAGCTCGATTGTTTTCTCCATCAGTTCTTCCTCGTAACGACTGGACTCTTCAAGGCGTCGCTGCAAGTCTTCGCGCTGTGCTGCGATTGTGCTCTCCAAGGCGCGGAGCTTTTCTGCTATTGTGGCGTCGGACACTTCCAGCTTCTCGTTCTCAGCCAGAAGTTGCTCCAGTTTAGCGTTGCTATGACGCAGCTGCTCCAGTTCGTCTTGCTGTTCTTGTAACTGCTTAGCCATTGCGGCCTTAATTTGTGAGTCTGTGTCCAGCGGTGATGGTGGTGATGATGCTGTTGGTGGATTTATAACGTCTCTGTTTATAACATTCTGTTCGCTCTGCCTCGTTTCGCCTTCTGCAAGACTTCTTTGCATTTCATTCAGTTTAATTTCAGTTAGTTTCAAGCTTTCTTGTAACTCTAGCACTTGATCCTCAAAGGCATTGTTTTTTAGCGTCAATTCGCAACGTGTCGTCTCCAACAAGTCGTTTATTTCTTCCAGTTCTGCAATCCTTTTGCTGCTTTCTGCGATTTCGACCTTCAGACGTTCATTCTCCGCTGCCAATTCGTCATTTTCGTATTCGCGGAGCTCCTGTTGTTTGTTGCTTCCTTGAGTCTCTTCCAAATTACTGACGATACTTTCCTTAGCAGCAAGTTGCTCTTGCAATCGTTGGATTTCAGTTTCTAACTCACGCAATCTGTCGATGTCTGTTGTTCTCCGCTCTCCAGAGGCCTCCTCCAACTCCACAATCTTATTCTCCAGCTCCTTAATGCGCTTAATGGAAGCCTCCGCAGCCGACGACTCATTAAATGCATTTTTTCGTGCCTGCTTCTCTTTCTCCAGCTGTTTCTCCAGAAGCCGACAACGATTCTCCAAGAATTTCATGCGTTCTCGTTCCAGATTAAACGGATGGTGGGACAAATCGGTCGCGGACTTGTAGCGATCCCGCGTCACTGGCGTTTGTCGGACCAGTGCACTCAGGTCCGACATGGACCTGCCCAGTTCGGTGGTGTCTTCCAGAGACTGCTGCGTGGAGTCGAACTTCTCCTTGAGTTGCGTGACTAGTTGTTCCAGGTGCTGCTTGCTCGAAGCTCTCTGGGCCATGCGTAGCTTATTCTCCTCCATTTGTTGTCGCATCAGCTGAATCTTCTCGCTGCCTGGCGTCGCATGTTGTGAGGTGTGCGTGACGCTGAGGGAAACATTGTGGGGCTCGTCGCTGGGTATCGAAGACGTTGGCAAATTCTGTATTGAAGCAACGCTGCTTCCAGCTGGGATTTCTTTCGGTGCTTCTGGTGATGGCGAATGAGAATCAACCGACTGCAGCTCACTGGAGCCAACACTTGCCGAGTATTTTTTTGCATCGTCGCAGCTTGGGATAATTGCCGGAGCAATTGGCGAAGACTGCGAAGAAGGCGGGGATTCGGTGTTTTTTCGTGAGCGTGCTTTCGTTTTTAGATTCGACAAGCGCTGAGCAATATTCTTCACTTTTTCCTGTGCCGAAGAAGTTGATTTGCCGTGCGCTACTTCTGATTTACGTACAAGCTCTTTGAGAGCGGAAATTTTCTTCTAAAATAAAAATTAAAAATAAGTTAAAATTCAACGGTTTTTAATGGAAAGACATTTATTTATATCTATAGATAAATCATGGGTAAATTTGGGCTTAAACTGACCTGCTGCTTGAAGAAATTTTCTTGCAAGTTGGTGATATCGGCCTTCTTTTGCCCCCGTTCCTCGTTTTTCGACATACTTTCGATTGTTCGTTATCACAGTCGTAATCAATGTAATCAATTAATTAACCTTGGCCTGCTGACTGACTATGCGTTTTGGATTGGGTCCTACTAGAAATTTTGGAAAATTATTTCGAAACACAGCTTCTTCCAAGATGTAATAATGTTTATCCTGTATAAGTTATTATTTTACGCGTTAGTGTTTTATTGCAAATACATAGTCCGAATTTTATTTCGTATTTACATTTCAACTGCAATTGAAAAACAATAAAATTTTTATTTTAGTTTATTGCTACAAGCGATTTTTGAATGTTTTGTTATTGGAATTTTATAGTCTGACGTGTTCTCTGTCTGGTTTTTCTCGTTGCTAATTGAGGAAAACTCTGCTCTATTTGGAGCAGAAAGCAAAGAATATCTACTCTATGATGTTTCTAAAATATTAACAATCTTGAGACACTATATTAACATCCTTGATATTATTTCAAAACATTTTTATTTTAATTTGAAAATCAATTTACCAAATTTTATATAGAAATTCTGAGCCAAACACAAATAACTTCCATGTCAGCAGTTCGTAAATGTCAAAAAATTTCCTATGCCGCTTTGCCAACCACCGCCGATTCAAAGGGAATATTAAAAATGTAGGATTACCAACGCTCTAAACGTATGTATACAAAAGTGCTATTTCCTAAAGCGTAAGGAAATTTTAAGGGAATAAAATGGTAATGTTTATAACTAACAATAAAAATTATCTGTATTATTAAAGGAGAAAAACTTTTTTCTAATAATTTACTGGCCCCAATCCTAACAATGTTATCTTTGGCCTGGTTTAAACGCATATACGGAGCTGTATCTGTTCTTCGGCAATCGTGATTTCCACAGACAGACAAACGGACCTAAATTGACTCTTCTATATCTGCCACAGTACTACCTTTAATGCGTTACACACGGAAGAGCAAAGTGAATATAGCCTTAACTTAATGTCGAGTCCTTTTATTTATACTATATGCTAAATATATAAATAAAAAAACCCCAAGGGTACTGCTTGTTAGCGAAACAACTGACAATATAACAAATTGTGCCAATAGCAGCAGTACCATGCATCCTAATACAAGCATTATGCAAATGCGCAAGCTGTGGGCTAGAGTGCAGATAATAGAAATTTTTGCAGGGCAGCGCTGGTTCAATCCACGGTACCGGCATTGATGTTAGTAATTTATTTATCGATTTAAAATAAACGCATATAAATTCACTAGAGTCTAACTGGTTAGACTATGCATTAAAGTATGCAGAAAAAATAACCTAAATAACAATTAACATCCACGCCATGGCTGGAGACATACCAACGTCTTCTGGCGTTCATGACGAGCAAATAACTCCATTCAACCCAAATTTTCTTTTATTTTTGAATGAAGTTATATATACATGTACATACTTTTATTATATATCATATATGTTATATAATATTTTTAGTATGTAGTTATGCATTTTTCATAAAAAGTAAATGCGGTTAATGTGCGTATGTGTGTGTGTGCGTATTAATTTTTTTTACTAATTAGAAATTTATTTTTGTCATTTATTGTTTGTAATATTTTTTATACAAATAAATTTAGTTTTAATAAATATATAATAATAATTTTATAAATTCGTTTTAACTAAATTAACAAAATTTCTTTTCTATTTATTTTAGCAAACAATGGATTCACTCTTCTTGAGTTGTTTTGTTGCTACAAGGGAAATTTTATTTTTCCCTTCATTCAGCAAACTTTGCAATTCGTAATAAGTTTTTTGTATTAGATTGTGACAAATATCAGGTCTATGAAATGGCGAACGGGCGGTCTTGTACCCCAAGGCCGATAAGGTTGCGCCAGCAACCCTTAATTGCTGGCAAACCCCTCCCCAGAAGAATAACTGGTGGTGTCTGCAACGCCGGCATATTCTTCTGGAACAAGGCAGGCTCGTGCGGTGGCTGAAACTGGACGGCAGAAATCTCTTGTGCTGCTGTAAACTACCGACGATCTCTCTTGCGAGGAAACTTCTTCTGGGTTCGATAGCGAAGAAAAAGGGTGTAAGAGAAAGAGCAACAAATAACACAGAACAAAACTCTAGCAACAGGTCATGATAGTACTTAGCGATGTGCGGGGGGGAAGAAGGGTGTGTGGAAAAGAGAGAACAGAGCAGGGCTCTTGGAGATTAATTAGTAGCATCCGTTAAGATCTACATAAATATATATTCAACCAACACATACACATGCACGGCTTAAAGGACAGTAGGTCGGACGGACGAATGAATTTGCCGTCTCGCCCTCTTTCCCTCCCTTCTTGTAGATCAACCATTTGCAAGGTTCCTCCCGAGATTTGATCATGGTGTGTAACAAAAGCCGGAGCCCATGAAAGAGGAGATGTCTCTTCTCAACTACTGAAGGCGATTGCTTCCAAGCCGGTTCATCGTGACCTATGGTTCATTCTGAACGCAGGAGAAAGTACCAGAATAAGGTTATAATAATACTAAAGAAAAAGAATAAAAAGACCGACCAATCTTAACAGATAGATTTGGTTGATGAACAAAAATAGCCCCGCATGTTCTCACATCTTTCTCCAATAAGCAATTGCGCTCAACATCCAAGATTAGAAAGAAATTTCAAATCAGTGTTGAGAGGTTTAAGCGGCTGCCTTGGGGTACCTCAGAGTAGAAGTGAGTGAAACCGCCCTTTTTTACTTTTTATATCTTTTATAAAAAGTACTCTCTACTAATTTATCATAGTTTGTTACCAAATTGTTTGAACTGTTTGCTACCATCTTCTTATTAATGATCACAAATTTTCTTTAATTAAATTATTTCAGTCATTAGACAGATATTAAAGAGACCCACTGTCACCGTCTCAAGAAGGTATTTGTTTATTTTTCAATTATTTCATCAATTAGCTACAATTTTTTCTAATCATCGACTATTCGCTATTCCTCTTTTGGCGTCTGCTCGTCAATTTTCTCAGCACCAGGCTGCAGAAGCTTAATTACGCCATGTTGGCACGCCCTCTCTGCGTAACCCAGTGCAGTCAAACCCAGTAAATCGGTTTCATTTCTGTTTTCCACGAAGGGCAAGAGGTAGCGAACGACGTGTTCGTGGCCATGGAGAGCTGCTACGTGCAGCGCTGTGCGCCCTGATGGGTCCGGCTGCAACAGGTCCGCTCCAGCTAAGTAATACGATTGCAGGCGTAATACCGAACCACGTGCCGCCGCCGCACACAGCTGTTCGCCTACAGCACGTGACGATCCGGTCAAGTGGGCGCCGCAGCTAATGAGAAGCTGTATGATTTCATGATTGTCGGTGGAGACGGCTTCCAGTAAGGGCGTACGGTCATAGCGGTCGCGTAGGTGCACTGAGACGCCGTTTAGCAGCAAATGGTTGACGACCGGAATGTTGCCTTCGTGGCAGGCCAGATGCAAAGCGGTGCGACTGTCTTGGTTGACTCCGGAGAGATCTGCGCCGTAGGACTTCAAGTTGTTGATCTGCAAGCAATGAATGAAGAAGGAGTCAATACCTATGTTTTTACGTCTATACATTGATCACGCTGTGTCAACCTTTTGTAAATCACCGGATATAACGGCCGCGTTAAGCATCGCTGGAAAGAGCGTAGCGCCCAACTGTCCCAGTTCTTGGGGCGATGTCAGGTGCAGCGACCTCGCTACCGCATCCACCAAGTCGTATTCCTCCATTTTCGGTCCCGTCACTGAGGTCAGTTCACCGCGGAGATTCGATTGCATCATCTGTGGACAAGGCGGAGGAACATTAATATTTGCAATTTATGCCACTTCGCAGTCACATCCAGCCCCACCTACTTGCTTCTTAACGTCCAACGACCACTCGGCTTTGCCGAGGACATACGACAATTTCGTTAGTGCCGCTTCAGGCGTCATATCGTAGCCGGGAATAACGCCCAGCTCGAAGAGCACCTGTCCGGTGTGATAAATTTCGGCCACTGAACCATTCGGGCACTGGGTACAATTGATTACAATGACGCCACGCTCCGAGGCTGCTTTGAGTTCTTCCAAAATATCCTTGCGATTCGAAGGAACATTGCCGGAGCCGAAGGATTGCAGCACCACGCCTTTCATGGGCGGCGCCAAAAACGCCTTGAACGTGGAGCTGGAAATACTTGGAAAGATCCGTAGGATGCCGACATTTTCGTCCAGCACCGAGTGTACCGCGAAGCGAGATACTTGGCACGGCCGGAAAATAAGTCGATAATCGATATCCATCTTGATGCCAATGTGCGCCAATGGCGGCACATTCGGCGAATCGAAAGCGTCCAGCAAATCCGAACTGACCTTAACGGTTCGATTTCCACGCAACAACTTATTGCCGAAGAAGACACACACTTCCGGAATGACATAATTGCCGGCTATAATGAGCGCCGATGTGAAGTTGTCTTTGCCATCGGTTCGCGTCTCGAAAATGGGTATCTGGGAGCCTGTGATGATGACGGTTTTGCCAAGATTCTCCAGCATAAACGAGAGGGCCGACGCGGTATACGACAGCGTATCAGTGCCGTGCAAAACCACGAAGCCGTCAAAAAACTCATACGATTGCTGAAACCACAAGAGATAAGAGAGATTTCTCTTGTCACGACAAAGGCAACGGCACTTACATGAATGTCCTTGGCTATACGCGCCCAATCATTGATGGTCATATTGCTGGAGTCGAGGAGCGGATCGTACTCGGTGATTTGATAGAGTACGCGGCGAGATTCTCCCTGCACGTACGGCAACACCAACGGTGCCATCGGTGCTGAATTGCCAAAGCGCTTCTCGGCATAATCCGCATCGTGCATATTCGGATACTTGCGAATCCGTTTAACCAAAGCATTCGGAATGGGCGCCAAAACTGTTCCGGAGCAAATAGAAGAAATAACTGAATTGGTGTGAATTGTGTTCTTCTTACCGTGTTTTTCGTTCCTCATCATGCCAATCGTGCCGCCCGTGTATATCACACGCACCCGGGCCTCCTTCGTCTCGCTGGGCATCAGGTTGCCATCGCTGAAGTTACGTTTCAGAGTTGAGCTTTGGCTCACGTTCGCGGGCACTGCCGGTATTGCATTGACGAGGGAGGTTGCCGAGTTGATTGAGTCCATGCGAGACTCTAGCTTGGATGCGGTATCGCCATTTGGAAGGCTATTCGTATAGCGTTTAAATAAACCATTGGCAATTTCCGCGCCTCCCCCTTCTTCGCTCTGCGTTCTTCCATGGGACATGCTAAGCAAATCCTTTTTTCTGTGAAGCTGCAATGAAAACGAGAACAAAACAATAATTAATAGAACTATAATTTTATTCTTTTCTATTTTAAGTTTATTTATTAATGCACTTTTTAACCATTTATTTACTTAACTATTAAAAATCGTGAATAAAATTTGTATTCTATTGTATTATACAATATTTAAAATAAATTTAATTCTAAAAAGACTTATTTTCATATCAATACAATGTATTACTATAGTCGTGTAATGGCCGACCACGCCTACTAGTTCGTTACTCACAACGTAGCATCCCCTTTGTGGAAACATTTGGCGGCACACTCGTACCGTTTGAAAGACCGGAGACCGCAGGCAGACAAACTCGCCCATTCGAAATAATTTTAATTTTGAAGATAATTTCAAAATTTACATAATTTGGAGGAACAATTAATGGTCACTTAAAATTTCATTTTTTTGGGGTTTTTTATTTTTTTTTTTTTGTGTTTTTTTAATTTAAATTTATCTGCCTTTGTTTCTAAATAAAATTTTTGATTAAATCATGACATAAATAAATAAATAATGATATACAGAACTCGAAGTGTTACATTTAAGAAAATGCTTCCTATTGCTAAAAGATTTTAAAAATTTTGCTACTTTTTAAAACGTAAAATAGTAGGTATGTATCTGAGTAAGTATGTAAATATTTGTTAAGAAGTTCGTTAAAGAAATCATTAGATTAAAATCTTATCAGTCATTAATTACAATGACATCGGTCACCTGCGTTAAAAAGTTTTATCAAATATTGCGTATTCTAATTTTAATTTTCGCTTTGGCTTATATCGTTGCTTTGTTAAGCTATGTTACTCCCGAGCTCTTGACCGATTAACTTTTATGATGTTTATTGGAAATTTGTTCATATCATTTAATTTTCATTCAAGAATTTGCCTTTAAAAATTTCCAATATACGATAATGCCATAAAAATGGTATTCAACCCGTTTTTTGCGTCGTTTGAATTTAATGTGAGCATTTTTAGCCGACGAAGCACATCGTTTTAGGTCTTACCATGGAATAGCATGGATTGCCAATCCCTGGGATTCACTTTGTCAGTCTGTCAGTAGCTTCTTTCTCATATTTTTAATACTTTACTAAATTAATACTTTTAATACTTTCTCGTACGTTTCATCAATTAAAAAAAACCTGGTTAAGGGCAACGTATATGCCCCACCACCCTCCCCCAACTCCTTCATTATTTATAAAACTTTTATTAAAAAAACATATGATATTATTTTGTGTATATTTCCACTATAAACTCTTCCATTTTTGCCACCAAATTACAAACCTCATCATAAAGTTTATAAACTAAAGAGAAATAGTCTATGTCGTCTGTGGGTGCTAATTTTCTCACTTGCTCTCTTTAACATTCTCTCTCTATTATTAATTGCACTAATTCCATTGTCAATGTTTACCTTTCTATATTCCTTACATACATCTATACATAGGTAAGTAGTATAGACAGATTTCTTCTTTTTTTTCAAACAATAAATTAAATAGGAATATATTATTGGTTTTGTATAATAAAAACTTACCAAATTTTCGTGGTTCTTTGTAGTCCGTCTTGTGTACTGACGGTTTCTCTAGCTAGTAGATTCCTTCAATTTTCTTAATAGGTTTTCATGCAATAATACATGGACAAGTATTTTATGGATTCAATTTTGTGTATCTTTAAAAAACAGCTCTTCTTAACTGACTACTGCGGGACTTTTCTAATATATTGTACGAGTATATATGTTACATATGTATAAATAGTAAATTTATAGAATTTTTCACTTTGTTTTTGTAGGAATTTAGCACATGCGGATACGTGTCTCTCTCTAATCAAATAACCAACTCGTCTTAAATACGAAACGTCAGCGAGCGCTCTAAGAATCCAACTGAATCTTGTCACTCACCTCAAAGAGTATGTGTGTATATATTTCTATTCAGATGAATCAGATGGAATTCACGAGCTGCCAACCGGGTCGGTTTCGGGTTTTCACCGCTCTCTTGAATAAAATAATTAAATAAGAGACCCCTGTTGGACTTTGTCGGAGTGGTAACTAACTACTACTCTTACGTTGAACCAGTTTTTGTGTATTATAAACAATTTTTTTTTTTTGCATAATAAAAGATTATTTTAGGAAAACTTTTAAATTATAAAAATTTTGCACAATGAAATAAAACACATGATGTTACAATAGAATATAATATTCCAACACTCACATTTATTTCAAATTCTTTTACCATTAAATTTCATAAATATGTACTTTATAATTTAATAATTGAGTTATTATATAACTTTTTCTCATATTCTTAATCACTAAATTCTTGTAACATTATTTATTATTCAGTTGTATAAGCTTCTTCTCAAAAATTAAATGCAATTTCATGCCTTTTAGACGTCTGTATTCTTATACTCATATTTCTACAACAATTTAGAAAATATTTGCATGATTTATTACATTTCTCTCTCTTTCTCTCCATCCCTCATGTAGTACATATGAGCATTATTTCAATTTTCGTTCAAAATTCTGTTTATTCTTTATACGTTTATATTAAATATATGTATATGCTCCTTCCTATCCTTATCACTTTTTAACACGAGATAGTTATAAGAAGGAATTAGAATTACAAATTTGTAAATAAAAAAAATCATCCAATTTTGATTGAATTCAGTTTTATTTTCTGAATACTTATGATTGATAGATATTATTGCGAATATTATACATAAAAAAAAGGACTTAATCCACCAAAAAACGAAAAAAACATCGTGATTCTCAAAAAAACAAAAATTATACGAATTATATGCGTTTCATATTTGCTTTTATTTCTTTAAGAAGTAAATAATTCTTTCTACAAATCCAATTTTTTCTTACTTATTTAGACGATTTACCCTTTTTACCCTTCTTTTATTAATTTATTTCATTAACGACAAATTCGTTTAAAGACAAACTTTTCTAACAAACTTTTAAAAAATAAAAATTATACATATATACAAAAACTTCAGGGATTGTGAGAAATTAAATTTATTTTCATTTGTTCACAAGATCGAAAAATGAAATGAAATTTAAACAACCCTGATAGATTGAATTTTTAAAAACTTTCAAAATTTAATAAGCGTCATAAAAGTAAAAGAAAATTACAATTCCATAAATTTCCTTCATCATATTAAAAACTCAGATGTTTTCTATGAATATATCTTAAAAATTGTCTTGTTCATTTTCTTTGTTCATTTTCTTCAAGCGAATGTACATACCTAAGCTGATGTTGCAAATGTTAATAATTTTATTCGTACTTTATGTTGTTGAAACAGCGTTTCTAGTAATAAATGTGTTTGTTCTTCTTCTTCCATTCATTATTGTAAAAGTTTTGTCTCTTTAGCTCTAAATTTGAACAGTTTTCTTAAGACGAAAGGAGTTAAAAACTGTTTATAACTTTTACAATATATGTGTGTATATGTATATACATCCATTCATATATACATATATTCAGGTAATGGTGGGATATATTGAATAACCATAAATTATTTTTATCACTTAGCAGAAGAAGTAGATACGAATTTTTAATGTGTTTTTGCAAATAATTTAGGTTATGAAAGCAGCGGTAGGTTATGAAAGACAGTGTAGTATGGGGAAAAGTTTTGTAGAGATTAAAAGAATATTTACCATGAATAAAACGTTACTATCAGCAAATTTTTGAATAGAAAATGATAGCAACGAGTCAAAAAATATACACATATATTTTAAGAGGAAAATAAAAAGTAGGGAAAAGTCCACTTTGGCTGCAACATTTTGTTTGTCAAAATCTTATACAATAAAGAACATCAATTTAGAATATGTTTTTTCCATTAACTATAAGTTTTTACAAATTAAATCAATAGTTTGTTTTAATTGGCTACTTTTCGAAAAGTTCATACTGAGTTAACAATCGTTTTCCGTTTAGTCTCTTCTTAAGAGATCAGCTGCTGAAAGACGCCGAATTCGTCTCTACGGAATATCAAATAATAACCAACCTATTTTAAAGACGAAAATGTTTACGCCGAATTCGGCTGTAAAACTCTGTACATAGTTTTACTCTGTTAAAACGTTAACAAAACTCTGTTAATGCTTCAGAAAAGTTATAACAGAGAAGTTAGAATTTCAAATTTCAGAGTTGAAGTACTTTGTTCGTTTCCTTACTTTCAATAAAAGCGTTTTTTATACTTATCTTTTCTCTTTCATTTCTTTTTTCCTATTTATAATTTAATAATTATTAATCTATTTACTACAAGTTAAAAAAGAATACCAGAAAAAGACAAGAAATTTTGCAATGAGGCTGTCATTGCAGAAAAGAAATGATGCGGAGTCAATTTATATGTTCATATGTACAATAAAGCAGAAAATATATCACCCGAAGACGATAACACGAAGATACATACTTATGTTTTTATAATGGGGCATTTCAGCGATTTCGTGATGAATAGCGGATTATTTTGAACCATTTTAAAGAATTTAGGAGTGTACTTCGGTGATGAGGAAAATTTTCTGTGAGTTCATTTATTATAGCGATTCATATAAAAGTTGGTTCATATAACCGAGAATATGGTTTATTATATTTTAAACGGAATGTCTGAGGAATAAGTAAAAATTTTAATGTAGTAATGTATTTTCTCTTGCACTTTCTCTAAATTTTAATAAATAACTTCTTTGCTTTTAGCCATAATGAATTCTGCTTTTTAGAATTATATCATCTTAATATTTATGATTCTCATTTAACTTGCTTAATTTTAATTTTACTTACAATTTAAAAATATGTTTTAGTATATTTTTCAAGAGTATTTATTTAATAATAGATTTTCTTTGCTTTAGAAGGGTCTTGCTTTTTTCTCATTTTTTTTTTTGGTTTACACATTATTTAATAACCCGAGCCATTTAAAATATAAGTTTAAATTTATTAGTTGTTATTTTTTCTCATTTTCTACGACACTTAAGCAGTTTGAAACACCATCAAACAACAGGAAGAAACAGTCTTTCTAGCCAGGTACCTACAGGAAGAAAAAAAGCACAAAAATAGAAGATACTTTCAATTCAAATTTTCAAAACAGAAAAATCAAAATTTAAATGTTTGAAATCATAATATTCCTTATACAATATATCAAAATATTTGTCTCACTCTAAAGGGACTATTCTAAGGAATACTTCTAAGGAAGTATTCTAATAACTCTGACTAACCTATGGACTTGTTTATAAATTGGCTAAAGTCTATTCTTCTCGCAAGTTTGTTCGGGTAGAAATAAAAAAGGGTCTTTCAATGTAATTTTATTGATAAACCTCAAGGGTTCTTTTTAATTTTTCTAGACAGCTTGTAATCTGAAAATTAATCTGTAATTTAAATTTCAATCTCTCAAATTAATATTTTTTAAGATATATTCGTATAACTCGTAAACCAATGAGTTTTGAGTTTGAATTGTTGCTTTGAAAGTTATTATTCTGTTTATAATTTGGAAAAAATAGTATACGAAATAAAGAATTTTCGATCCGGTGTAAATTATATGCCTAATTGGTCCCCTTTAAATATCCCTTCTACTATACCCTTTTACTTTATCAGGCAGATTTTTTTCTTGAGTTACCCAAAAAAAGGCTCATGTAAAAGCTGTAAAAAATTCCAGTCTTGTGAGATGATGCCCGATTTTAATATAATCGATAACTAAACTAAACTAAAATATTTGTCTATAATAAAATAAAATACGATACTATCTATCATCTCATCATAAACCTCTAACTTAAAATTAAAATAAATTGTGTGCTTTTTATTTTTTTTTAACTAAATAATAAATACTTACCGCGTGACAGTAGACATTGTGTGTGTGTATATATGTATATGTATATATAAATATATATGGTTTGTCTTTCTCTTTTCAATAATACATAGTTTGTAGTTTAATTTGGGTTGTTGATTTTGTTGTTGCCGCCCCAGTTGCTTTAGTTGTTGTTGTCGTTGCTGTTTCTGTTATTCTTATTGTTATTATGATCGACTGCTAACTATTGTTTATATATTTTTTTAAGTAAAATTATAATGAAAATTTCTACTGTGTTGCTAAGATTTTCAACTAAATGTACACGTAACCTCACTTCTGGTCTTTTTCTCAGTTTTATTCTCGGCTTCTCTACACATCAGACAAAAGCAATGCGCAAATGAGTTTCACCAGGCGAGTCAGACTATATCCTCGCCGCTGATGACCGAATACTAAGCACTAAGCACTGCGCAGAGAAGACACAAGCATTCCTGATCGCGCGCGCGTGCGATTTCTCTTTGAAGCAGTTGCTCACAGTCTGGAAGACGCGAATAGCTAACGGCGTGACGAACTAATGATGGCTAAGGTACGTCTTGCGTTTGAAGTAACCGCTGCGTATGGGCGAGGAATGTCCGCCGGATTCGTTACTGTAGATGTGGTGCGTGGTCGATGGTTGGTGGTTGGTATGATCGTTGGTTGATGGTTGGAGTTACCACAGAGCAAACGAAGACACGCGCATTGCAGGAGCAGAGAGAAAGTGAATCGTTACAGGATTAAGCAGAGGTTGAATAGGAAATTAGAGGATTAAAAAGTTATTGCAATAAAATTCTCTTTTTTGTACACTAAAATAACTTGTAGTGGTTTTTTTGTTCTAACATCAATTTTATGTTTTTTGTTATTTTCATTAAATTTCAAGATCAACTGATGAGAATTCTACATTCTCGCAAATTGAACATTTACGCGTATGCATCTTGCGGCTCATGCAATCTATGCGTTATAGTATTAAATCGTTACACACACATGAACCAAGGGCAAGGGTGATGGGTGTAAATAGGGACGTTGGCGTAGACGTGGTGGGCGTTTTGAGGTAAAAAGCAGGTTTCAACAAATCCAAAGAAACGAAACGTAAATTAAAAGAAAAGAAAGTAGAAGAAAATACATACATCATTTAAAATTATTTATACAGTCTAGTTTTGCGAAAGTGACTACCAAGGTCACCGACAGATATTCTTAGAAAAAAATAGAACAGAAAATATTTAGAGCACATATTTATAAACACTGTAGACATATTTTTTTATATATTTGTATTAAAATACCTTAAGTATTTAATTAAATAAATAAATAAATTAGCAACATTTGTATTGTATTTAAATTGTACTAAAATTGTTTTTAAATAATTGAAAGTTACGTGAAAAAAGCAAGAAAAAGAAAGACAGAAAGAAAAGAATGCCAAAAAATACAAAATATTTAACTTTTTAAAAAAGCTAATAATAGTTTGATAAAAAATTAACATGTTTCGTGTTATTTTCAAATTTTCATTATTCAAACATCTTCGCTGTTTTGATCGAAATGCATAAGAACGAATTGAAGTTCTTGAAAACTTTGATTTTGTCTTCTATCTTGAGAGCTTCTAGAAAAATTGGCATTAATATAGATAAAAACCAATCGAACAAAGTAAAATCAAACTCAAGTTGCTAAATTGAATTTAAATTAAAAAATTAAATTTAAGAATTAAAGAATTGAAATTAAATATACAAAATTCGCAAGCACTTACATATGTACATACGGTTACTAACTAAAATCGAGTCATGGCGTGCAGCAATTTTAAAAGAACCAAAATCCGCTTTTCACTAAAACTCAAACTAAAACTGAAACTAAATTAAAAAAAAAGAAGAACACAACTAAACTAACACTACAGCAACCAACGTGCATGTATCAAATTGAACAAGCACTGGCGGAACAAACCTTTTGCGCCGTGGATTGGTTGCCTGACCCGGCAAATTGAAACAGCCGCGCGGTATCACCATCCGTGCATTGCCTTTGGCGGGGCGCGAGCCTCCCACGACTTGCAAGCCAGCCAAGTGTGCAGCATAACCATCTGCGAGCACAGTGGCATTAGGTTGCAGCTTTTTGCTGACCTACGTGCACCATGGAAAGACTATTATGTATGTATCTCTGTATGTATGTATTTGTATACAAGCGGAAGCGTACCTTGCCCACAATGAAGATCTGTTCTGCCCGCAAGCCGACGTTCGTATACACACTGATGTCCTTGCTGCTCCCGTAAGCGGCCATGATCGATATTCCATGATTTTGCACTAAATTGTTGAGGTACGCTGTCTTATGGCCCAACGGATCGGTCAGCAATCCATCGGCGAAGGAGATGAGGCCGTGTGGAAAGTTGTGTTGGCTTAGCCACGACACAACGCGCTGCTGCTGCATATCCGGACGGCCAGTGATGTATATCAACAAGTAGCCCAACTCCTGCCAGTGGCGGCAGACATCGACGGCGCCGGCACGTACTTTCGGATCGCGTCCGGTCACCGACATCGAGGCCGTGAATGAGCCGTCGATGCTAAAGACCACACACTCCGTCATGGGCGGCACCACTGCCAGGTAGCAATCGACGGCTGTGTGGTCACCACGCACCACCATCTTCACCGGATACATTCCATAGCCCAGCGAGACGTGTTCGGGAATGGTATAACTGATGCGGCCTGTCTTGTCAGTCACCTCGGTGGTTAAGAATGTCCATTCGCCCACCGGCGGATCCTTCATGATGTGGACGTCCACCTTCTCGCCATGCAACGTGATCATGTCAAGTGGGCCGTACATGAAACGGGCGTTTAGTCGCTGTTCCCGCCCCTCTTGCACGAGAACGTCGTTGGCTCGGTGATTGGCGGCGACATTTTTAAGCTTTACTGAGGTGCGTTTTTTTATCCATTTCTCACGCGCCTGACCCGGACGGAAACAGGCAGCCGCATCCTTTTCGTCCAGAGAGCCAGCGTAGGTGATACCCTCGAGCTTTCCAATCTGAGAAGACAAATAAAGATACGTAAAAACTCATCCAAACTTTATTGTTCTTACCTGACGCAATATAAAGGCTATAACATCAGCACTTTCCCAGTAACTGGCATGGAACAGATGCGGCAAAGCGTGTGCGGGGAAGTTGCTCAAGCCTTCGGGGCAGTAGAGGGCATAATCGAGGCGTTTGGAACCCCACCATTTCGTCTGGACTGGAAGTTAAGGTAAAATCAAGATCTCTTAAAGGCTACAATTTGTCTAGAATCTGCGAGAAGCGTCTTTTTTGATGACAGAAGAAAATAGCGGAGCAGCATGAGCTACAACAACTACGGGCCAACTTACGCGCGTGAATGGTACTTAGCGATACATTTTCGGTTACACCCGATATGGTGCTTTGCATAGAGCCGTCGGAGAGACGTCTACCTGTGCCGATGAAGTTGTTGGCGTCATTGAAGTGCTGTGGATGAGACTGTATAGCTTCCACTGAAAGGAAACTTATTAACAAACCGGACATATTTTTATCTAACAACGAAGGAACCCACATAAATGCAAGGGCTGTCCGCTTCCCAACGGATATTTGGCGTAGCGCGGCACATTCACCGGCGCCAGCATAGAAAAGCGAGCACTGAGTAAAGGTTCCAGTCTGGAAGCTGTTGGATCGGTAGGATGAAACATATTGTACACTTGGTTGCAAAAGGGGCGTGTGAGCGCTGCGAACAGGAATGAATGAAGAATGTTAGTTCATCGCTTTAAATTCGACTAAAATTTCATTTCCTTCCACCAACCAGTTTTTGAGTCGTGCAATTTCTTAGCCGCCAACACAATCGAAAGCGGCGAACCGAACATGAAGAAGTCGCTCACCTCGAAGTCCAACTTGGGCAGACGTGTGTCGCTGGACGATGATGAGCGACGACGTTGCGGTGAGGGCGCCATCAACAAACGTTTTGCATCCAGATCGCAATCGTTGAAGCGGTCATCATCGTCGGTGCGTGATGAACGGCTGCCGCAATCACCGACGCTGTTCGAACGGCAGAGTGCTTCGTAAGCCAACAGCGAACCCATTGAGTCGCCGAGCATGACAATTTGGCCGGCGAAACCGTGACCTACTTCGGTTTTTAAGAACTCGTGATAGACAATATTGGCAGCGGCCACAGTCTTGTTCACGGTATCCTGGAATTCTGGTGAGGCCACCGAGAGCAGAGGAATTGCACCGATAGGCACGTCGGCCACGTTGGGCATGTCGGCCGCCGAGGGTGAAGCGTCAAAGGAGTACGGACTAAGGCTGGAAAGTATGCCGAGAGCGTCGGTGCAAATGGAAGGGCAAGGCACCATCTTGATGGTGACATGAGAGAGCAGGCTGGCGTAGTGCTGGCGCATGACAGCTTCAAAGGAGCCGCGGAATGTAGTGACATCGGATTTCTTAGCGGTCAGCTCACTGGAGGCGTCTGTTCAGGAGAGGAAGTCTTCGTAAATGTAGTGCCTACAATGAGTTATGGTTCCGCTGCAATTACCCAAAACACTGCCCGCATGTACTACCAGTATAAGAATGGTGGTGGGACATGACAGAGTGCCGGGCGAGCCTGGAGGCGATGAGTCGTGGCTGCGATCAACGCTGGCCGAAGAGCGCAACTGACGTTTGTTGCCGCGCTCCGAAGCGGCACGAATCAGGAAATCCTGGTTGAAAATACTGTCCTCCTGCCTGCAGGGAGCCACAGACTCGCCATGCGGAGGTGGACTGTCATCACCATCACCGAGCAGCTCCAGGGAACTCCACTTGGCAAGCGAATTGGATTCATTGGTATCTGCGGAGGAGAGGAGAGGAATTAAATGCGAGATTTCACAAGGTTAGAACGGTTATCTCGCAACTACCTAAACAGTCGAAAAACTCTTCTTCCGAATTAGACTTCGAGTCGACTTCTAAGCGCTCCATGCGCCAGTTTGCCACCTGTTTGATGAATTGAGAATTGAAATTTCAAAATAGTTTTGAAAAGAGGAAGGGTTCAAATTAAACAAAAACATGCCTGCGGTACATAAATTAAAATATAACAAAACAAAACATACTTAAAAAGAATACCGGAAAAGTTAAGTCCATCTTAACTTACATTTTTGCGTTGGACTTTTTTGGCATGCTTCTGTTTTTAGTAAGCAGAGTTTAGATTGAATAGAGTTTTAAAATAATTAATGTTAAATTAAGCACAACAATATGGTACAAGCACAAGCCTACTACAACAAACATAGAGACTTGGTCGTAAGGACGTATGCATAGAAAAATTGCCGCAATCCAACCTGACCTGCATGTCAAAACTGTGCGCCGAGCCGGCCGGCGAATGGAGCGCGCCCTTGGAGCCATAGGTCGACTTAGTTAGTTGGATGCTTTGCGACCGGGAGCGCGAGCTGTTCTCTTCCGGCTCGCCGCCATCCTCCTCCTCAGAGCTGCCCTCAACACTGGGTGGTTCTTGGGTGACGATTGGTGGCACCACGAGGCCGGTTGGTCTTTTAACATCCACCACTTCGTACACATCGCTCGCGCCAGTTTTCTCCGGAGTGCTGGAGGCGCTATCAGCTACTTTACGTTCAAGAAGTGAGTAAAAAATTAACGAGTTTTTATTGAAATTCGAAGTAAAGTGAAATAAGTCCACAGACCATCTTCGTTCACATCCGCTTCATCCTCATCATCATCGTCATCTTCGGCTCCGCCCATTTTCTTAGCCAGCGCTAATTGCGTCTGGCGTTCTATTTCGCGTATATCATCAATGGTCAAGCCGTGCCACTCGTCCTGCCACGCCCACGCCTGACGATGTGCCCGCAGCATGGTCTTACGCAGTGCCACATCGTGTATAAACTTCTCCAGTTTCGTCTGCATGCCCCAGTAGCGAAACTCCACGCGACAGATCTTGTAGGCGGTCATGAGTGACATATTGCGTGCGGTGGGTTGCTTTTTGCCTTTGACCTAGCGGTGAGAAAGAGTCAATCTTACGGATGGAATGTCACTTTAAATGCGTCTGAAAATGCTATACTTCTTTCCAATATTCCTCCAGCCATTCTTCAGTTAGTGGACCACGTTTGGTTTTTTCCGATACGAACAACTTTGGATCCTCTTCTTTGACATAATCGCCTCCGTACAGCTGATCCTTACAGATGTCAATGACGTCTGCAAACAATAGAGATGACATGTAATCTCATCTAATATAAGATGCGGGAGATCTCAATGGAGCCCCATTTCATACCGACAATGCGATTCCGCAAGTCACTGCCAGACAATTTAAAGACATTTTCCTGATAACCATTATCTGGAAAATAATAGGTTTCTATGTCCAACGAAAACTTCTCCACAAAGGGGCAAGTATAGCGTGTTCTGGTGTAGGGATAGGCATTCCAGGCTTCCTCCTCTACCGTCAGAGCACTCTTGGGTAACAAACCTATGGAATAAAAAGAAGCATTGTTGGCGAGTAGGCAGAGGCTCTCTCTCTCTCTTTACGCAACACCCACTCTTGATCCAGCCCGGCAGATGACTGCCCACGTGATAGATCTTCTTCGTGTACTGTCCATTACCGCCAGGCCCGTCCTTATACGGCTCGTTAATAATGATCTCAACACCGCTGCCTTCGCCGTGGCTTTCTTCGCGGCTTTTTTTCTAATTGAAATGAATACAAATTGAATTGAGTTGCAAAAAAAAAACAAGTCCATCTATTAAATTGATTACGGAGCAAAATGTTGTAAACTACAAAATTAAGGCGTTCCGTGCAACTTACCGCAATCATGTACAGCTGAGCAATGCGGTACTCTTCCACGGTGAGCGGCAACGGTATGCGATACTCTTTAATCAACATTTTGATTGCGTTTGCAGGACGCTTTCGTCGTCGGAAGCGTTAAGAGTGGTTGGTCGGTATCCGCGTTCAATGTCAGTCGTCAACACTGCTGATTACTGTCGCTAACGAGCTCTTCTGCAAGCGCCCACTAGGTCTAATTATGAGCTCTGGTCGCCTGGTAGAACTCTCCCTGGATACATTTTATTCATGGAAGAGCGGCGAAGGGGCGAAGGGCAATGAGTTTCCATGCTTCTCCTTCATGCTACGAATAAAAATAATAATACTCGTAATAATAAAATAATTGAAAAGTTTGCCAATTGTGAAATTAAAAAGGTGTTTATTTTAAAACGAAATATTTCGTATGAAAATATGTACATTTTTATACGATATATTTAAGAATTTCTTCAATTTAATTTCGATGAATATAATTTCATAATAATTGCGAGTATTTGGGAAATAATTTAGCGAATTAAATTTTATTTACAATTAAGAATAAACCTAAATCGGTTGCTTCACAGTCGCCGCTACAGAAAACTACCAATATTCGATATCGATTGATTGTCGTTAAAATGCAATGAAGAACAATTATGACAATTTTGTATTATCTGCTTGATCTCAAAATATGTACTAATTCCTCGTTTAATGGATTTTATACGATAGAACTTTATACGAAGTCACACGGTGGATATGTTTGCAATTACACTGCTGATGACGTGGAAAATTGGGAACTATTATACCGAGTTATTCGCAGTAAATAAACAATTAAATACTACATACTACCTTAAGATGAGTCACCCTTAAGATGAGTCACCCTTTCATAGCATCAAACTTAACAACCGACGACATATTTGAAATGAATTTATAGCATATATGTATTTTGGACTCAGGCCAACACAACAAACCAAAGGTTTGTACATGATAAAAAATAGATGAAAAAATATCGTATGTAGATTTGTGTATGCGCTGATTAAGTTTTTTGTCTAATTCGGTGGTGGATGGACGGTAGTTGCATCAAATTGCATTTTTGTCAAGGGCTATAAAATTTTGCACTTTAATTTTGCACATCAATAAAACCATTTATTGTTCATGTCTAAAGTGTGTTCCAAAATTTACACAAGAAGTAATTTTGATAGAAAACACAGATTTTTCATTGACAATTGTTAATTTTGTATGGATTGATAAAGTATAGGGTTATGTATGGAAGAGCATATCGGGTAAATGGCTGTCATATGCGCACACGTTTGCAAAATTTTCCATCACCGTTTTGCATTTTTGAAATAATCTCTTAACAGTTGATGAAATTAAATCACTATTCTGATTATAATTCGTACAAAAATTGCAAACTGGCCTTCATTATTTTATTTCCTACATTTTATTTCTTTAAGATCTATCCAATATGATCATCTTCTGTACATTTTCTTTTAACGATTTTTCTATACGTCCTTTCCTCCTTTCAAAATCCTTGCAGTGTTTATCACTCTCTTGTGATATTAAATTGCATTTAGTTCCAGTTAATTGTATTTCTCACTAATTAGTCGGAGCAAAAGGAAATAAATGTACGTAGAATCAACTCGTTCAATTAGTGTTAAACCAGCAAAGCGTTATGAATGGCAATTTTAATTAAAATGCTTTTAATGCAGCCGTGATTTATTCTATGAATTGGCGAAGGTCTAAAAGAAGGAACTTCATGCTAAATATGAAGCGCTGGCGTATGAAAAAATGTAAAAAAAATATTTTCAATAAAATATAAATTATTTTCAATAAAAGCAAAGCAAAAAAAAAAAAAAAATTTTGAGTGTATTACATAAAATATTTGCTCGATAATTTTGTATAATATGGTAATTTACCTGACCTGACAAGTTGCCAACATATCTAGCATACAAAAAATTTAACAAATTATTATTAATAAAGCACAGCAGTAAATTTGGAAAGTTTATACATAGAAATTCTTGTTTATTAAATTGTTAATAGGGCGATTTTGTAAATACAAAAATTAGTATGTATTTTTCTAATACTATTTTTGAGTTATTAAATTTTCTGTATGTATTCCCTTTGATTTTCAGTTTATAAGTAATACTTTTACGATTTTAAAAATAAATTTTATTTAAATAATTTTCTTATTTAAAATGTGAAAATAATAACAATCGAATGTTTGCTTTTCATCTTTGACATTGACATACTCCCTCCGAGTTCCCTTCGCCTTTTGTCAAGAACTACAACACAGTGCCGCTGATTACGATTATGCCTACAACGGCCATAACGCCGATGATCATTACAAATAACTATGCCTTAAGGATTATCTGTCACATACCAAAAAACGTGCCCTTGAATTGTTTCATGGTAAGAAAGAAGAGTGCATGCATTTGTTGAGAGAACTTTTACTCCTCCAACAAATTAATAAAAATATTTCTCTGAATACGTCAGTACTCATAAATTTGAAAGCGTCGAAAGGCGTCGAAAGAATTTATGTTAGAGAAGTTAAATGTTAAAAAATCCTTGAATACTTTTAGTCTTGGCAAAGTTTCTCTGAACTTACATACATAATAAAAAATGGAGACTGCAGCCGTTGACAACGAAACGGTTTATATAAAATCTATAGATAATTCGTAGAAGTATTTTTAAAAGTTTGCTTTCGTTTAAATTTCAATTTCTAAAATCCCTTTAGTTTGGATATTTTTGTTTGTACGAATGAAGCTTTTTTAAAATAAGCGATAACTTATTCAGAAATAGACAATATATATATGTATATATTTTGTACAAATACGTTTATAAAATAAAAAAAAGTCTAGAAAACGCGTATTGCGTACTTTTCATTTTTAATCTTTGCTTATAAAAAAACCAAGAGATTGAAAATTTATGAATTTACAAAAAGGAAAATGTTATTACCTTTTTTTTTGTTGATGTAGGAAATAGCAGTTCTTCAATTTATTTCAAAAAATGCGAACAACAAAAGATGTGAAAACAAATGTAAAAATCAAGAAATGTAAAGCAAATTTGTTTTAATGTAGCATGAAAATATATACATATTTTAAAACATGTGGAATTCATTCACATTCATCAATATTCATGCAGCTGTTTATGGATATTTGTGCGTGCTAATGTAAATTGATTTCGAAGATATAGTATGTATGTGTATTTATTTGCTTGTAAAAATGAGGCCAATTGCCTTTTCTTAGTTTCAGTGGCGGGAAATTTTTTAGGCATGAAAGCAAGGTAAAATCTGTGCAAAAAATTGAGGAATTTTTTACTCAATCATTCACAGGGAATGAATAGAAAGGTCATAAGCACAAGATCCATCAAATGATTGAGCTTATTTCAAAATTCCTTTGAGTAACTTTTTGTCCATGCATTTCATAACATTAAGCATTGAAGCAGGATAAACTAAGATAAACGAAGAACCAAGATAAACAACACACTACATTTCAATGAAACCAAGACATCAGCTACTAATTACATAAAGAATAATAACAATAACTTTTAAAAGATTCTTCCAAATCAAAAAGTTTCTCGCAAATAAAGCCTTCCATAGCCGCAAAAATCATAGACTTCTGGTGCAAAGGAAGAGAGAGATTTGTATTATTGGATATTTTTATGCAATTATTATTGCACCATTTCTTATAAGAATATCGAAAAAAATAGAAGTTAAAAAATTATTTATAATCAGGTAAAAATTAATTATTACTGAACTTTATAAATTTATAAAAAATATGTCCAAAATTAAATGTCAAAATTAAACTTTAAATTCGGTCAAAATCGGCTTAGTTTGAAGGCAAATAAAAAAGCGAGGACAATTACGCCAACGACAAGACAGACAAGTCGCATCCGACGAACAAGCTCTACCTACCAGCACAACCCTCATCATAACCTCAACACTACCACCACCACCGCAAACACCACAAATCTGTACATATCCAAGTACGTTTGTATGGATTGGTGCAGTTGGTGCTGTGCTGATTAGTCATGGTTTATGCGGTTCAGCAAAAACAACAACCAAGTAGCAAAAACATGTTCATGCAATCAAACAATACAAACCATACTTTTTTCCCAGAAAGGAAGAGAGAACAAATTAAAGAAAAAAAAAGAAACTAAGAAAAGATATTGCACAAAAAATTTCACCAAACAAAAGTTTGATTTAGCAACGGATAATGACTGAAACAGGGAAAAAAAATTATAAAAGAAAATAATCCGCAACAGGAGAAGAGATACGAATATTGAGGTACGAAAAGGAGAGAAAATTTGTTATCAAAAAATAGGGTAAAGAGAAAGAGATAAACAAGAAAGAGGCGAAAGGCGACCTACCTGTTGTTCGATCTACAATACAATTAATCAACCTTTCAATTATTTTTCAAAAAATACAAAGTTAAATTTCAAAACTTTCTTGTTTCTCAATTGCTTTGTGCTCTTTCAAAGCACAAACCATTTTAATTCTCATGGATTTTTATCAAATAAACTGCACTGCATGCTGCAATGAAATTCATTAAAGATTCAGCTTTTTTTATACCGATCTAAAGATGGATTTGCCACAAGTAAATTACTAAAGAAGATTTGTTTCAATTGTGTTCAATTTACATTTCTTAATTCTTCAATTTATTTCAATTAATGATTTAAATACAAATTTAAAAAAACTGGCCGTAGAGTAAGCCGTAGATAAAACGTAATTGAGAAATCAAGAAATTTTAATTGATCTGTAACATATATTTTGTATTCTCTAAAGGCTCAACCGATGATCCTTTTGTAATACGAAATCATAAAGTAAACTTATGTACATACATCAACCAGATCATTTGATTAACTCGCCCTAGAAAATATCTATGGAAGAGTGAGAACACAATATACTCACCTTCGCCGTAAACCGTTAAACCATTTAAATAATACGTCGTCCTAAAGCTTCTTTAATTACACAAAATGTATAGAAAATATTTGAAGGAGCGAGAGACGAGAAATTTAATCTCTATCGAAAGGTTATCTGAAAAAAGTGAATAAAAACCAAAAACTAGTTCATACAACACGTCATAATTACATTTAATTGTGGCCAAAGTTATGTTGTTGGGCTTTTATTATTCTTACTGTTTTTGTTGTTGTTGTTCGTTCTATTGTTACTATGGCTTTTATTAGAATATTTCTGTGGTCACAAGCAATAATCGCCGAAGTCTAAAATTGCTATTTCGAGAAATTAAGCTTTTAAAGTGTCTTAATCGTGATTAACTGGAACAAAAGCGAATATGTTTTTTTTTTTAAAAACTTTTGTTTTAAAAACAGTACCTACATACCTTTTGGCTTTCCAGTGTAAAGACTAAGGTAGCACACATAACTCAATTTTTTCTTAAGTCGAATTAGACGATTATTGCTTGTGACCACAGATTGATTAGGTATTTGCGGTTTTTTTTCTTTGTTTTTTCAACGCCTATTTTCTCATTTTCTAACTATAAAAATTCTAGAATAAAATACGTTTAGCTGGCAACGCTACGGAAGTCTTTTAAGTGCATTGGCGGTATGTATATTTCTGTATTTTGTTGTTGTTGTTATTATTATTATCATCATTATTATTGTCGCTATTGTCATGCAGTATTCGCATGTTGCACGAATTCGAAGGCATTACATGAATATTCCCATGAAATAATGGCGCAAAAGGATTAAGACTATATATGTACATGCAATAACGAGAGTAGAAAAGCGATAATAATAATAATATGAGATCCAAAAATAACTCTGGCAACTTACGTTAAACAGCTTCGGCATAAAGCAATACGCTTGAAAATTTTTAGCTGTATTAAAGAAGGACTCAATTATTATTCTCATTATTCTCGTCATTAATAAAAACCTTTGCTAAAGTTATTCATAATATGTATTTTCTCTGAATATCAACCACCCGCAAAAGTTAACATCAATCAAACGCACTATTAGTGAAGTTAAGCCTTCATTATTTTATACTAAACAAAAAATAGTACAATAATTAAGAAATTAACTACAAAACCATTGGCACCAACATGTTTCTATGTGTACATATTACTAACTAAGTAAGTATCGTAGGAACTACTGCATGGACACGGATTACAAAAGTAGCACCACTTCTACACACCACACACACTTACTAATATCTATAACTATACTAATATACATATAAGAGTTTGCTGCATCGATTTATGCACAAATGAAAATCTTATGTTGTGGCGGCAGCATCCATGAAAAACTTAAGATGAATAAAAAATCATTGCCCTGTCGTTTTTGGGTTCAAGGAATAAAAGGGTGCTCACTTAGTTGTTATTAAAATCTTTAGAGCCTTCTAACCCAGATATCCATGCACACATGGGCAGCAAAATACACAAAAACCTACATAAAGAATTCCAGAATGAAGAACTACACCATTTTCAATTGTAAATGAGAATAGGTCAAATGTAAACGAGATTTTCCATATGAAAATGAGAATAGAACAAATGTAAATGAGATTTTCCATATGAAAATGAGAATAAAACCAAAGTAAATGAGATTTTCTTTATGAAAATGAAAATAGAACAAATGTAAGTAAAAAAAGATCAAGTGGAAATGAGAATGTAACAAATATAAATGAGATTTTCTATATGAAAATGAGAATAGAATAAATGTAAATGACATTTTGCATATGAAAGTGAGAATAAAACAAATATAAATGAGATTTTCTATATGAAAATGAGAATAGAACAAATGTAAATGAGATTTTCCATATGAAAATGAGAATAAAACCAATGTAAATGAGATTTTCTATATGAAAATAAGAGTAGAATAAATGTAAATGACATTTTGCATATGAAAATGAGAATAAAACAAATATAAATGAGATTTTCGATATGAAAATTAAAATAGAACAAAATGTAAAATGTAAATGTAAATGAGAAAAGATCAAGTGGAAATGTGAATAAAAAAAATGTAAATCGTTTATTGTAAAAATGTTTTAAAATTCATTTGATATGGAAAATCTCGTTTACATTTGTTCTGCTCTCATTTCCACTTGATATTTTGTCATTTACATTTGTTCTATTCTCAGATTTATATGGAAAATCTGATTTTCAATTGATCTGTTCTCATTTCCATATGGAAAATCTCATTTTTTAATTAACGTATTCTGATTTACGTACACTTGACTAATCCTCATTTCCAATTGGAAATGTTGTAGATGGGAAGAAAATTTGTTTTGTTTTTAAATAGAATTGAATTGATTTGACGACCTGAAAAACGTGCACATAGAAAGCTAAGCGTTAACAAAAAAGGAAAGGAAAATTGAGTAAACATCGTAAGTGGAAAAAGCATGATAACGCCGCTCTAGCATCGAGTGGTAGAATGTTCGTAGCATGCAATTGCATAATTAGTCGAATGTCTCTAATAACGCCTTAGTCTTAGTCTAAGTGAGCAAGCCTTTAAGGGTGCCCGCTGCTTTTGACCTAATCAATAAGAATAATAGAGAAACTAAACTATTGTGCTACTTTTCTGTACAATACAACAAAACAAAATCTACTTGACTGCATTAAATGAGAGCCTTTTTTGTTGTTCTTTATGTTTTGCTGTACTTGAAAGCAATTGAACATCTATCAAATTAATCATATGGTATGAATAAATTAAATCAATTGTCTATATTAATCTAGAACTAATCTAGAACCAACATTTCATAGACGAGTATAACTAAATATAATTATTAAAGTGGCGTAAATCACATCCAGCGGACATTTAAAGATTTTTAGTTTAAAGTGATTATTAGTAATCGTAACCATTAATATATGTATGTATGCACATATTTTGTAACCGCGCAAAAAAGTAACGAACGAATAAATGAAATGCCGCAAAAAAACCGGGTTGGATGAATTTAAAGTTATGCATACGCCCTGGGGACACCAGAAGGATTATCAAAAATCGAATAAGATCTTTATCTAGTAAAAGTAATGTAAAGACACATACACAAACACACTACACAATTAAAGCTATAGATGTAGAGACACAATCCGGACGGTCTTTTTATGAAATATTAATTTTATGGCTTATGGAAATTCAGCAGTGTATAATAAAAAGACTTTAGCGAAAGTAACGAAAGTAAATTTTCGTCAGGTAATTTTGTAATTTTTTTTTAATATTATTAATTAATATTAACATTAAAATATTTATTTATGTGTATTATTAGGTAATAATTTTGGCACCTTCTGTGTTCTGTTTTTTTTTTTCAGCATAAATTTTTTTTATACATTTACTGTGCTGTGTATAAATATCACAAACAATCTTAACAAATAATTTTGCACAAATTTTTAATTTTTATTTTGTCACTTAAAGAATTGTGGTATTTTTTTTTCAGTCTACACCGTTTCTTACAAAATCAAGCAACCTTTAATTTTCCACAATGCTCAGCTATTATATGAAAGACTGCGTATGACCCAACCGAACAGTACACGAGCTCAGCTGTTACTGGAATTCGAGAATGAGGTGAACACAATATATAAATATACTAAACGTATTAGTTGAGTTACATTTTCTCAGTATTGAGTACACGCACAAACACAAACACACATTTACCCAAGCACAATATTGAATGAGAAAAGGAGAGAAAGGATATGAAATGTTTTTTTTCTCTAGTGTTGCCAACTGTTGAATGCTGTTAAATATGAAAAAGTTGTAAGTTGTATATTTTATAACCTCAGAGCCGAAAGCACCGGTAGCTAGTGCTCGTTAAACTAAAATTGTAATATAATAATTTTTTATTATTGTATTTTCCTAATTAAAAAAAATTAATCCACCCTTTACTGATTTTACTAATGATTGAGAAAATACATTCTATTTTATTGTAACGCAATTGACATTTTGATTGAATAATGATAATATTTTAACTTTGCGACAATCGCGTCTTCATACAAAAATATGTACTTATTTCATCACCTTTTATAGTTATGTTTAACTAGTTTTACCCGCCCACGCGTTGCTGCGGCTTATTTGAAATAAAATTTATTTTATTTTTAAACTTCAAAATTTCAAATTTAAAAAAGTTCAAAATTTTCAAAACATAGGCAGGATGAGTTTTTATATATGTATAAAGGTTTGTTGTTTTCTAAGGATGTTCTAATCCCAAAAAATATGAACTTGGAGCAATCTAAGTACAAAAAAGTAAGTGTTAAGTACAAAAAACGACTCTTCTGTCCTCAAAACAAAACTTTTTAAAATCTTAGTAAACAAAACTTTTTAAAATCTTTGCACAACATCGAATGGGATAATCCAATATTTGGCATAAACAAACATACATACATTAGGACATAATACGCATATTGTAAATAAGAATCAAATTTAATATAACTATTTTAAAAATGTCTTAAGAACTGAAATGAGATTAATGAATATAAATCTATAGTACTTTACTAAATTCTGATTAGTACGAATTATACAAAAAAAAATATTAGTATTCTTGATAGTAGTGAAAATTTCATGAAGCGTCTTGGCATCCCTACAAACCAAACTGTTTGAAATGCCTTTAAAATACTCAAAGAATACTAGAAAAAAAAACTAAGATTTTTTACTATCAATTATGTAGATTTCTCTTTGGCCACAACCAACACGTTGACGTCATCAATTTAAGAAGAGCAATTGGTATGAATAGTATCCTGTCTCAAAATTATGACGTCATATATGTTGAATTATGAGGACAAAAGTAGTGCATGCACGATGCACTTCTTGCTCTAATCTACCTTCGTCATGGAATTACATTATCTCTTTCCTTTCTCCTCTTCTTGTCACTTGAAGAGCAGTATAATTTGCTATTTACGCTTTTGAGACAGTGTAAGTGTACTTGCGCAAGTACAAGTTTGTTGCAGAACGTCACAGTAATGACGTCACAACTAATGGTACAAAGAAAGGTCACCGAATTGATGTAAGTGAAATGCTTTGGAAGTGTTACTCAATGGGAGAATGGTTGATCGGATGGATGCTGGGTTTACGGAGGCTGACATTGACAGTGTTAGTTATTTTGAGCGCAATGCGAGAGAGCAATTCGGAGAGAACAAACACTAAGTCCTGTGTATGTAGTTATACCGTCCCGACTGCTGAGAGTCTTCCATGAAAGAGAAAGTGGGTAAAGGCAAATATACTCGTAAAATATTGACTGTTTTTTTGCTTAAATTTTCTTCTCCGATGTTTGTTGGTTTTACTTTTTCTTTTATTATTGTTATTTACATTGTTGGTTGGCCTGTTTGCTTTGCTATTGCTCTTCATTATATATGTATGTATATATATCCAGAACAGCCCACGCAAGGACATTAATTCCAAAAAGGCTACACGAATTGCGGAAGTGTGTTAAACAAACAAAAAGTACACCGAAGTAAAAATTATGCAAACATCCACTCCAAGTGTGGAGTAAAAACACGAAAGAAGAAGGCAGGTGTTTGTTTAATGGCTTTTGGAACGAATTTCCGCCATCTCTTGTCAGATTTGGTTTCGAAGACAAACCGGTTCTATTGTAAAACGAAAAAAGACACTGAAGATGTATCGCACATCGTCGAAACCGGTTTGTCTTCGAAGCCAACTTGAAAAAATTTAAAAGCAAAAAACAGGTGTTTAATGTTCAAAGGGCAACAACAAATTTAATGTTTTTCTCACAATTTCTTTGGACGCATTTGAAATTGAAAAAAAAACTATATTTACTGATGCAATGGGAAAAGAACAATGACAATATTCTTTAATTTAATTCAATGCAACAAAAAGCAATTTATTTCACAACATTTTTGTTAAACGAAAAACTAAAAAATTATAATTAAAAAACTCATAAGCATTTAAATAAGGAAAGAAACTTGAGAAAAAGTATTTATCAATGTAAACATGTCTTTTTTACTACAAACAACAAATTTTATATGCATAACGGGTGCGCAATCTTTTATGTCGGTATGTAAACATTGAATAACTTTAACATTTATCCGATTGACATTTTTTTTGAAACGTCAATTCAGTACAAATAATCACACCGAAGCAACGCGCCGAAATAGTGACGCTGTACATTGGAAATAGTCCTGCATATCGTCGAAAATATCGTGGCCAAGAAGCACCGTCTGACAACACTATTTGTCGTTTGGTGTCCAATTTTGTTGAGCACGGGACAGTGGGTGATCGTCGAGACATGCCGTTCATCGACGCCCAAGACGTTCAAATGAACTGATTGAAGCGGTAAGAGAAAGAGTGTTGCCGAGAACCCACATGTGTCGTATCGTCACCGCGCTCAGCATTTTGGAACCGTCAGTGGAACCACCTTGCGGCGCATTTTAAAAGACGATGGATTTGTTTCTGTATAAAGTGCAATTAAATTAAAGAATATTGCCGACAGACTGTCCACGTCGCTTGAAATACGGCCGAACAGCCACATACCGATATAAAAGATGGCGCACCCTGCAGTTTGAAAATGACCCTTTCTCAGAATCAACAAAAATATTTGCCTCATTTCGCACATCATCATACCGCATATACGAGTGAGTATGTATATGGGCGTGAAATGTGATTCGTATCATTCGTTTTCGTTCAATTTGTAAAAGAACGAATCATTTTATTGTGTTGTCAGCAGGCTTTCTGCAGTCATGGTTTACATATTTGAAGCGAGAATGACATGACGATCAGAGAAAGGCAGTAAATTTTATATTAAAAATATTTATCGTCTAAAGCTAAGTATACTTTTTTTTTTATAAACATACTCGTATGTGTCGTATCTTCTCTAATATCTCAGATGTGTTCAAACTTGAAATGGTGATAAAACCAACAATAAAGCCAACAAAATTCTTTTTCAAGCAAACATTGTGCAATTTTTAATATATACTACGTACATATGTCAAACAGCTTGATATTTTGATACCATTTACCATCAAAATATAAAATATTTTAAGAAGAAATTTATTTTTGTGGTTTTTATTACAGAAAAAGAAATATTTTTCTTATCTTTGGCCAGAATCGGCACCAAGCACAGAGTGATGACTGAAAAATATTGTGTTAAAAGCGCAGAAAATTTTTTTTAAAATTAAATTAAATGGCAAAAAAACCTCTTTTGAAAAACCTTTTGAGATGAACAACAAATTTATGACATGGACACGTCCTACTTGTAATTTATTTCTAAATTTAAAAAAAAAAAACATTTTACACGAAATAGAAAATTCATTGGCAATGACGCCAGACAGCAGCAACAAGATAGAGAATATAAACGACAGCAACAGCAACAGCAGGACTGACAGCAAATCGAATATCAACAAAAGTTAATGAAATTTAAACTTTGATATTTCTATTGCGCAAACTCGGACATTTCCAGGCTCGACTGGATCCATACGTACCTCTTACAGCCTCTAACTAGGATTGCATAGGGAAGAAGAAAAAAGGTAGTATATGAGCCCTTTAAAAAGCCAATTTCCAGAAAAAAGCGGCCAACTAGCTATTTTAATATCGTGTTTGCATTTCTTCGTTATCTGTTTAACCATTTTGGAGAATATTGTAACTAATGGATGAATACGAGTATCAAATAATTAAGATTTTGCAGAAAAGAAAATTAGTTCTTCAATAGAATTACAAAAATGTTTATACAATAATAAAAGTTGAAAGTTAAAAAAATGAAAAGAGTAAAATTTTTAACAATAAAAAGGTATTACCAAAGAAAATAAATACAATCGCATATAACATCGTGCATTGTATATTAATACTACCGTTTCTTCTGTTTTACTCTTTCTTATCCTTTTTTACCTCTTACTACTTGAAATGGAGCAAACGAACAAAACCGCACCTGATTTTGTGTAAATAACTGAGGCCGCATAAAGTTATATGCGCTAAAAAAGTGCGCTTTTAAATTTTATAAGAAGCTTTAAAAAATTATGTTTAGAGCAAATTTTAGTTAAAAACTTTTGTGTATTATACTAAAATCTTAAAATGTACATTGAAAATTCTAAATGTTTCATGTTTTCATGGTGTGTTGTTGTTGTTGTTAATGATCTTTTTCAAGGCCTTCAGTTATAGCATACTTTTACAATAAAGCTTCGAAGAAATAAATTAAATTAAACAAATAAACTGAAAAGGAGGAAAATAGCACAACTTTGCAGACATTTAGTTCAACAACAAAAAATTATGCCGGCAAATGCTATTGATTTCTCACTCTCTCATTCCCTCGTTTCCACATTCTCTCTTTGACCAGACGGCAGAAGCCCTACCAGATGACCTTGCTCCAGTAGAAAAGCAGACCGACCATTTACTTTAAAAGCAACCATTAATTCCTATGCATACGATTAGCTTAAAAAAGGTACCTGTTAAGAGATTTGAGACATGCAAAAAAAAAAACATCCCTTAAGAGAAAATGGAAGATATTCAATGACATTTTAAAGAGCTATCAAATGGTCTCTCTAAAAAAAGTTGAAAAGTAAATGAATGACTAAAAACGCAAAAGGGAAGGTGTAATATAGTGCAAATTAATTATACATAGCTATGTATATTATAAAATAATATGAAAAACACAGAAAATTCCTTAAAGATAAAGGGAAACTTACAACAAAAAAAGAACTGCGTTGAGAGGTAGAGGTACAACTCGTCTTTCACTAAAAAGTGAGATTCAGAAAACCACTCACTTTTACATAATTTTGCACACTACAAGCACTGTTCCATTATTATTTTGTCCAATGGGTGATTGTCAAAATTATAAAAGCTTTATTAGGAAAAACACCAATAACTTTTGTTTATTTCACAGTTCACAAAGGTAACGATTATATTTGCGAAATAAATTTTAGACTTTAATTATTACACTGGTCATAATGGAAGCAATTTAGCACTTTTCATGAAAAATACTGGCAAGCAATCAGCAGTTTACTTTTCAAACGAACCAACAAAACATGCAATATCAGTAGTGATAAATTAATGAATGCTAAACAATAACTAATGGCTTGTTTTAACATTTCACTCTCTACTAGCTGTGGTATTTGCAATTTCAACCTTCTGAATAGGAAATTTTGCCGATTTTGTGAAATGGAAAAATGCCAAACAATTTTTGAATAGGTTCGTGTATTCACTTAAATTTAGGGGAGTAATTTTTTATTCGCCACAAAACGGAGTAGTAGTAATTAAGTACGAAATTTTATATATTAATTTCAAGTTTAAAAACACATTATACCTACATATTTATGAAAACTGATCTATACAAATCAGTAAATATAAAAAACTGAAATGCAAATAATTTTTTATTATTTATCAACCCGTGTATATGAATTCTGATTTTTTATATTGATTTTAAATGCATATATCAAAACTATTTTAATTTCCTATTAAATTTTGCTTAGTTTCGCTTAATTTTCTTTTTTTTTTCTGTTTCAAACAAAAGCAGGAAATTACACGACCAATTTTTCAAGACAACATTAAAAAATTTTTCGTTAACAGGAACGTATTACGTTTCAGTTAATAAATAGAAATATGCACACGGTTTGCATGATTGAAATGAGAGTGCAAAAATATTTAACAAGTGCACACTTTTCCCACATTTATATGGACTTTGTCACACTACAAAATTCACTTAAATGCAATACGCCCCTAGTGCTTCCTGAAACGCCAGCAAAAAAAAATCCCAAGGCAGTTTAAAGGTGCTTACGCTACTTTCCGTGCAACTCTGGGTATCACGTCTAAACATTTGTGATTGGTAGCCGTGCTGCTTTTAATTTAAAATATTTTGAAGCTGTAAAATTTCCAATGGACCCGAATTATAAATTAATATATTCTGTAGACCCAACAAAAATCAAAGTTAACATTCAAGAGAGTAAGAAGACGTTTAAAAGTATATGCATTGTATTCTCTGTTAATATTTATATATTTGCAGGGTTTGCTAAATTAACGCTGTCTTCCAATAAGAAGAAACAAGATGCTGAAGAGAACAAGCTTGGTGAACTTGGACAACTCGAGAAAAACAAACGAGTTAGTCGCAATCTCTTGGAAGATTTGCAGGCAGTTGACGGAGGTCTCATACGAGAAATGGATAAGAACAATGTCTATATTAATCCAATACTGCGCTCTATTTCACCTGAAAAGGGCAGTGATTTGGAGAATGAATTACACCTCAGTCAGTCGAAAAATGAACTTACCAATCTGGACCAATCTACTCTCGTAGATCTATTGAAAATATCAGATCCTACTCGAAAAACGGAAGAGAATTCCAATAAGACGAAATGTGATTATACGGAGGAGCGTTTGTCCCAGCAGTTTTCATCATTAATCTTTAATTCTAACCCAATTTCGATTAGTTCCAACGAAGATTTAAATGCGGTGGGAAAGGAGAATGCGGGAAATATAAAGCTACATCAATCTCCAGTGGAAAAGCTTAAAGGAATTCCAATTTACCTTTCTTCTTCAGAGTGTGACGATGGTGCGAGTTCAGATGCAATTACCGTATCTGATTCGTCGCAAGGCGAAGACAACAATATGATTACTTCGGATATACCGAAAACTGGGGAAACTGCAGATCAATTTCTACCCAGCACCTTAAGTAACGATAAAGCAGATCGCATAGAGGCTTACCTGCGCGGTGTCTCCCAAGCCCTTGAACAGATGGAGCTAGAAAAGGATCAAATGGGAGCAGTGCCTGCAGCGGTTGTCTTTCCGAACTGCGAAGTGGAATTGATTAAAAAAAACCACGATCTTTTGTTGGCAGACACTGAATCCATGACTCAAGACAGTTCCGGTTTTCCTGTGAAAGCACAAAAGCAACTCGCTTTTGATGAAACAGAACCGATGAGCCGGACACATACTTCTGCTTTCTCGTTTGATTCTTTTGCAAGCACAAATGTTGACGGCGTGAGCAATCAGAGTGACAATTTCGTGAAGTGTGTGGCACACGACGAAACAGTGGCCAACACTATTGTTTCTAATCTCGAAAACTCAAAGCTACCAGTTGGCTCTCGAATGCAAACACCCGAGAGAACACGCGTCAACAGCTCTCTTGTACCGGAAGAGTCGATTACTATACCGGAGACAGATAGTGAAGCTGAAAACGGCAACGAATCAACGCACATCTCAAATAAGTCTCTGTTAAGTGTGGATAAAACATCAGCACAATCTTTAAGAAACACCGAAATGCATCCAGAGCGAGATAGCACCGATGAAAACTGTCAGGATTCACCTGCTTCAAATAAAAAAACCGTAAGTCTAGGCACACAACCGCAAACTCCGGTCACATCATCGGCGTCCATACAATCCGTCGAAAATAGGAAGCACCCGAATACCGTAAATATATCGGCAAAGATTAATATTAAAATTCACATATCTCAGCAAATATCGAGTGATGAAGAGGGGTCGAGACAGCAGAGCTTTGACGACAAAGAGCCCTCCCCGCCTTTACCTGATACACGAGGAGATCCTGACCCTGATGACACAGGCTCCGATTGCGACAGGCGATTGTCGTGCGACAACAACCGCTCTCGAAGTGTAACTCCGCCGTCGCGTAAAAAAGAAAATGGCAACCCAAAACGTCAAGGCAATGAAGACATCAATCGATTGGTCTACGAAGAGAATAAGCATCAAAATTCCACTGCACATAATAAAAAGGACGCTGAAAGATGTGTAGGAAGTGATGAGGATCCAAATTTTATGGAGCACGCTCAGAAAATACTAACTGAACTCTATGGAAATTCGTGGCAAACCCCTGAAGTCATCCGCTCATTGAATAAAAGCCGCGTTGACAACCCAAAACCGTTCACCGGTGGTGAGGGCATGTGTAGACGCATAGACTTCGGGACGCCGACCAACAATAATGTGCCTAGTAATCTTCCTGGAGAAGAGAGCGTTTTGGATGACTTTTCTATTTGTGGGTTTTTGGAGTAGAAGCCTTTTTCAATTTTTTTCTCTTCTAACTGTCAATTACTTTTCAGTTCGTCGTAATATTAAGGGCAACTTAGACTCCACAAGAGCTCCGGGAATTACCTCGAAGAAAGGAAAAAGAAACATCCCGACCAGGACTGCGAACACTGAAAGAAAGTGTAAGTCTGAGTTGGGAGAAAAGAGGATTTTTAAACGTCCTCAAACTGAGTTAAAAAAACGTGTGGATGCAGGTAAGCGAGCTTTTGTAAAACATTTCGCACATAAAAAAAACATTAATAGATAAACTTGGTACAGGAAAAGCATACAATGACCGCTGGCGACAGCTTATCAGTGACAGTGACAACGACGACTGCTGCAATGCATCGGAGGATGATGAACCTGACAGAACTGACAAGGAAAGTTCTTCCCTTAGCGAGAACTCAGACAAATCCTGGCGCAAAGATTCTGAATCAGATAAAAGCAATTCTTCCAGTAGCGACGAAAGGTATGCTAACAGCTTCACCAAAAGATGCCCTAAGAAAAGCTATAGAAGAGTGAACCCAAAGCCCAGGGACAACAAACTTGTTTACCTGGATCTCTCAAAACACGAAGTGGAGGTTTTAGAAGGAACACCTGTGGCAAATAATGGTAACTGCAAACATCAGACAAATATATTATCTATTGATACATACATAATGATCATTTATCTTCAGATGAAAATTTAAGAAAGCGGCTACAAGAGATACTTGCCACCAACAAATTCGAGGGCAAGCCGAAGTTAGAAGCAACACCCTCAACCACAAAGACGAAGCGCAAACTGTTCACAGCCGACTTCGGAAATGAATGTGATTTAGAACCATGTGAAACCCAGGCCGACACGCCCGCTACACCTCGGGGCAATCGGCTTCTGGACAACGAAAATGAGAATATCAATTGTCAACCCCTGTCGCAAATATTTGAACCGTTTAACAAACGGTTGGAAGCCGTGAGAACCGGTGTGCCTGTTTTCAAAATTCAAACCCCAAAAAGCAATAAAATAAAACCAGGAATGGACAAGAGAGGTATTATTATGGGCACAACAATCACTGTAGTGCTGCAGTAAATAGGTCTTCCCTTTGTAGGTTACATGACTCCAACAACAAAGCGAAACGAAGATTTTAACAAACTGGAAAGTCAAGCAACCAACTGGACGCCGCAAGACAAATATGGGTTTTTAAAGTCCTTGGATGGTGAGTAGAGTAAAATCAAATCAATCTTCCGAAGCTATTAAATGATGTCCAAATGTTATCCAAATATTTTAGTGTGCGTGGGAAAATCTTTATGTCACCCAGAGGCTTTATATTATCGCGATAATTTCCGGCAAAAGAAGGAAGAACTCACTAAAAAACTTTATGATCTCTATAATGAAAAGTTGTTCGATAATAAATTGGAAGTTTCCGTCGTTTGGAACAAAAAGCTGACTAACACTGCCGGCCGCTGCTTAAACAAAAAAAAGTAAGTGTGGGAAAAAGTCACTTGACTTAGGAGAACTACGTAGAAATAGAATAGAAATTTGCATAAGAAACTTTTAATTACGTATTATTTTAGAATGGGAAAACGAATTAGTGTCGTCGAACTAAGTGAAAAAGTATTGACCAGTGCAGACCGACTACGCTGCACTCTAATTCACGAACTATGCCATGCGGCCACATGGATCTTCGACGCTGAAGGCGGTCACGGTGCCATCTGGAAATCGTGGGCTTCCAAAGCAAACATGGTATTCCCTGAAATTCCTAAGATCGGTGTTTGCCACCAGTATGACATTGAATACAAATATACATATAAGTGCACTCTTTGCGCTGCAAAGTAAGTCGGGATTTATAATGAAGCCTGGATATATACATATGTATATACTTACATCTCTTATGATTTACAGATCACACGCCCACTCGAAGTCAAAGAAAGTCGAAAACATACGGTGTTCATACTGCCACGGTGCCATTGAAGTGTTCCTCAACAAAAAAGACAAGGACGGCAACATATTGCCTACACCGGTGCGAGAACCTCAGGGCTTCGCTAAATTTGTGCGAGACAAGTACAAAGAGTACAAGCGTCCAGATCTGAAGCATACCGATGTGATGAAAATTTTGAGTAATGAGTTTGCATTGTTGAAAGTGGCCAAGGGAAATTAGGTTTAATAAAAGTTATGTATGTAAAACAGTACACGTTAATTTTATCTGTAATAATAAATAAATAAATATTACTCCTTAAAATAAATACAATAAAGTTTAAATGCCCAGCATTGTTATGTTAGTGTGGTCCTCTGTATCACCGCCGATATAAAAAAAATTATACTCATTGCTCTGCAGTGCACTCGGTGCTGCGAGCGTCTCTACTTGATGTATCTGTTCTTTGTCTGTTTGCCGTAAGATTTCAGCTAAGTGTTCCACAGTGCGCACACCGTCGACGACATTTAGTTCATAGAGCAAACGATTGGCGACAACAACTCTTAAAGTACCGCCAGAAGTAATTCTGATAACTTTGGTACATTGCAAATGTTCGGCATCCATATAAGTAAAGAATAAGGCTGTACGTGCAGGGCAAAGATGCACTGCCCACAATGTATTGGGCAGATTAATAGTATGAATATTATTGTAGAATAAAGAGAAAATATATTCCGCCTTTGCGACTGGCGGTTGCATCTCCTCTCCCGATTCTTGCGTAGTGCTTTCTAACGAGATCTCCTCTTCCTTCTCGTCGACTTTTTCCTCAACAACCTTGTAATCTGGAAATTGTTGTGGTCTTATATCAAAGTTTTCTTTTACAACGGAGGGCACTCTATGCTTAGAAGCCTTAGTAGTAGTGCCATTTTTTCGTGACGACTTAACTAAAGATTCCTGCAAAATGGGATTTGGAAGTTTTCTAATATGAACTGATTGTATTGTATTCGGTCTATACCAGCTCTTTCACTGTGGGCAGGTTGAATTTAGGTACTGCATTCGGCCTTAAACGTGGTCGCTCCCTTTCCAACTGATAGAGTTGGCCGTTGATTGTATGGTCGTACGAGGAAATGATATCTTCTTGTGTGAAGTGCAGATGACAAACTTTATCATGCCATTTTAGTGCGCGGATTTTGGGAAGAGCTTCAATCCATTTTTCCAATAGTTCTTTATTCTACAATGAGAGCCTTATTAACAAAAAAACATTAACAAAATAATGGTCTATACCTTGGGAACTAAAAACATTGCTCTTTTCGGTGTAAGCCTTTGCTGCTGATCGCAGCCAGGAACAAAACAATTCCGCATAATTAAAAATTGTAAATAAAGCCGTTTCAACTAATTAAAATCTAATCTGGCTAATCCGTAAACACAACAGTACCAGGGAGACCAGGCATTGGTTAGTAAATATTACATATATTTAGGGATAAAGCTATTTCAGACAAGACGCGTTTTTCGCTACGCGCTGCGGGGCAATTTCGCCTTGGTGTTCACACAAAACGCGAATTGATACGAGAGTAAAGAAATCAAGCAGACGTATATATAGATAGAAAGATGCCATTTGCAGAAAATGTTAATTTTTTGTCAAATTTTTTCTTTAAACTTTCAACTGTCTAACGATAACTGTAATCTCAACTCTGTCAGCTCCAAAAATTTTAAAACTGAACTCACAAAACTCACAAAACACTAACCCCAGCAGGACATTTTGTAAATGTTTACAACGCACCGCCGCGCAAAAATCTATACGCCGCGGAAGTAAATAACGCTTTTTCTCTGTCTGAACAGCTTATGGGAATTGCGTGTATTACAAGCGGGCGAAAAAATTTCTTCGCTTTTCACAGCGGTTTTGAAACCATGACACGAAAAAGTATTAATTTCTGACTACATATTTCGTATGTTTTGGGTTCTATCTGTCGTATGTTTTGTTGGTTTTTTTGCAACCAAGCACTTGTTTATATTTTTTTATGCAGAATCGTGCAGCTGATGGCAGAGTTATAATATTTTAGATTGGAATAATTAATCCCAATCTTAAATTATAGTAATGCGTTTCGCTGAAGGACAACAATTTCAATTTTGCCCGAGAAAACACAATGAGTCGTAATGTTCTGCAGAGTAGTCTGCTCAGTGCAGGTTTCAGTATTATTTTCCAGGTATTATTTAGCTATCAATTATTATAGAGATTATTAATAATGTTATTTTAGTTTCTTTGCCGCATTGTCACATTTGGCATAAATGCTTTCATTGTCCGCAACGTGGGTCGAGATGTTTTGGGCATCATGAACGTACGTTTATTGCTGCTTGAAAGTACATTATTATTCTTATCACACGAAGCAATAAATCGCGCTGCGTTAAGCTCTACAACTCAACAAAAGGAGAAGTGTTCATGGGCACAACTGATAAACCAAGTGTGGCTAACGTTAGTCAATTGTCTCTCTCAAAACAAATTGACACTAATATTTACACCTTGAAACAGAGTTCCTATATGCGTCGTCTTGTGTATTCCCTGCATTTATATATGGATAGAAGTACTTTCGCCAGTCGATAATCAACTGAAAAGTCAGTATAATGGGGCATGTTATGCTATGGCCATTTCTTGTATAATAGAGCTCTGCGCTGAGCCACCAGTTTTTGTCGCTCAAGTCTTCTGTTTCGTTAAACTGAAGATTGTTCTGAACACTTTGCACATAGCGGTTCGATCAATTATTTTCATTGGGATTGTTGTGAGTAATCGCGATAAGGCGATAATTGCGTTTGCTATTGCGCAAGTTGCCAGTGCTTTTATTATCTTTATTGGGCACTATCTCTATTTTTATTGGTATATTGAGAGATTTAATGCTTACCGCAAAGGTTTCGCAAAATTTCGTACAGACGAGGCCAGTGATCCTGACATCAACGAAAATTCCTTGTTTAAAAATATGGACGACTTTCCGTTTGCCAATATAACAGAAATGCTTCCAGGAAGGTTGGCAAATGAGGTACATGTGAGCGCCTATAAAACATGTCAATATTGTCCTTTTAAACTGTATCTTATAACAACACAACGCAATATTAAAATTGAATAATTTCTCTTATCCTAGAAAAGTTTCTTTAATAAAGAACTTCACACATTAACGCTTAGTTTTGTGAAACAAGGCGTGCTCAAGCAAATTCTAACAGAGGGTGAAAAATATGTTATGTCCATGAGTCCGGTACTGACATTTAGCGAGCAAGCCACCTACGATATAGTTAATAACTTGGGCAGTTTAGCTGCGCGATTTATATTTAGGCCTATAGAAGAAAACAGTTACTTCTACTTTACACAAACCATAGCGCGGGATATAAAACTGGAACACCAAGATAGGGTAAGATTTTTTCCGTTTCTGAATATAAATTATTGTGTGATTTTCTCTTTAGGATAGAGTGTTACAAGCAGGAAATGTTCTCAACACATTGTCTCTAGCAGTGACATCTATTGGCTTGTTGGCCCTAACATTTGGACAGAGTTATTCACACATAGTGCTGTTATTCTATGGCGGTGCTGATTTCGTTCAAGGAGGATTACCTGAAAATTTACTCAAATGGCACTGTTTGGCAATTTTATTTTTAGCGGTGAACGGCATCACAGAAGGTTATATGTTCGCCACCAACACCAGCCAAGACATCGACAAGTACAATTATTTAATGGCAATTTTCTCTGTCAGCTTTTTGGTTTTATCGTATATCCTGACAAGTTTACTTGGCCCAGTCGGATTCATTTTTGCCAATTGCATAAATATGTTTTGCCGTATATGCTACAGGTTTGTCGGCAAATATTAGGCCGCGGATGGTTTAAAACTGTATTGATTCTTTTGTTTTCAGCACACGGTTTATTTGGGAGCAGTATAAGCCAGTTGGAATTAATCCCTTAAATGGCATTATCCCATGTAAAATATTTGCGACAACTCTTTTTGTTGTAGGCTTGATTTGCAAATATGCTGAGGTTCATGAAAATTGATCCACTTTACAAATTAATAATACTCATCAAAAATATCTTACAGATTATAAGATTATCTACTATCTCTCATCTCTTTTTGGGTTGTTGTGGAGTTCTTGTCTGTTTAATTGCTTGGAGTTTAGAAAACTATAAATTGTTACAAATGGGATTGCGATACACGCAGAAATTTAAATCAAAATGAGAGGCTGATACCAAAGATCTATAATAAAAGACAATTTTCATATGTATATACATATATGGGTGATAATAAGATTTGATTTAGATACGAATAATACAAAAATTATATTGTTTAAAATAAGTAATTTATAATTTTTTATTGGCAAATATGTATGGCGTTGCAGGCAGAGGTAGAGATGCGACGCTGGTTACTACTACATGCATATTTTCTTGCCGCATGCATAATTGACCAGATTTAGTCGGAATTTGATTAAGATTTTGTAGGAAAACTGAATAATCGTTTTTTGCATGGACTGGAAGCGGGCCTTGAATAAATACTCATTAGATGGCACTTATTTAAATAGTCATGTCATTTGGCTTCGTGTAGTCAGAGATAAGTTAGGTGAAGTTCACTTATCTCTGGTAGTGGGTGTAAGCCTTATCTCTGGTGTAAGCATGAATTCACATAAGGTAAAACGACGCCACAATCAATTAGAGATGAGCGATCCAATGAACCGTGACATCAGTGGCCGTGACATATTGGTAACCGTGATTTTAACCAATGATTCAAAATAACCGTGCTTTCATATATGTAAGTAAACGAACACACTTGTTGATCAACCACTTTAATAGAGAGAAAAACCTACCAAAATGAATTTTTTCGAAAAATATTCCTGACAGATTGATTTGCAATCTTTCTATCTTCCTAATACGTAGGTTGCCTTTTATATTTCGGGATTAGAGAACAAAAACAAATATTAATCATCAAAAATCAGTTTATTGTTTTTTAAAATAGTCCCCATGAAGATCTATACACTTGCGTTTGAATATATACTATACTATACTTGCATGCGTTTGAACCAATTGTCAAAGCACTTATGCCACTCTGATTGAGGTATATCCAAAACATGCATTCTGAATGCAGCAACCGCTTCTTCAGGTGTCGAAAAACGTTGACCTCTCAGTTTGTTTTTTACGTACGGGAATAAAAAGTAATGCTTAAGGTTGTCTCAATTTCGCGATAGGTCACATGACGATCTTGCAATATCAGTTCGCGCACAGCATCAATGGTTTTCGGAACAACAACTGATTTTGGACGATCTTCACGAAATTCGTCTTGGAGTCAACTACGACCACGATTGAATTCACTATACCATCGATAAACACAGGTCATTGATGGAGTTTCATCGCCAAAAATTGAATTAAGTTCATCCATGCACTGTTGCTGAGTTAATCCACGTCGAAAGTTGTAAAAAATAATCGCACGAAAATGTTTACGATATAATTCGATTTTTGGGCCGAGATGAATCTTTTAAATTACTGTAAACAATTACTGTAAACACTACGACCCACAATCCAAATGGATGAATAGTTCCAAACTCGGGACATATGTATGTCCCATGTCTGAACACGCCTACATATATTTTCTGTCGCACTAGTGACAAAGTCACCGGTACCCAAGTATCGCTCATGTCTACAATCAATTTTCATCCCGCAAGTCAAATCGTATGGCAACACTTTACCGCTTTCTGAACTGGTAGCACTGCTCCGTTTGTTGCATTATTTATTTTAAATAAAATGCTAAGAACAAATGCTTCCTTTTAAATATTTCGTTTGAATATTTTGTCGTGCATTTTTACAAAGTAAGGATTTTATAAAGCCAGACCACACTTTTCGGAATTGAAGGTATATTTTCTGTGTTTATTAGAAGTTATATATTCTATTTTAAAACTGCCGAATCAAGTTAAGAAGCTTTAGAATAGTATCAAACAATGACATTTATCTGGTATGTAGGTATTAAATATTGAAATTATTGAGATTTGGCCGACATCATGAAAAAGGTTGCACGCTTACGTCTTGTTGCTGATGATTCTTCGAGCACGGGGGGATCAGAGCAGGTTGGTGTGCGAACTACCGGCCGGATTAAGGTATGTTGTATGAATTGAACTGTTCATTTAGATACCAGAAGTTAAATGTAAGCAACCTCACACAGAAACCAAAGGCAGTCTTTGATCCATCAGATAACTATTTGCCACGATCACAACGTATCGCCAACGCTTCTGTTCAGCAGCAAGTTCATTCTGTCGTAACATCTGTGTCTCTGGATCGTAAGCGCGAACCAGAATTAACACATAAGGAAAAGCGACTTTCGCAATCATCCGGGCAATCTACTTGTACTACAGCGTCTGTCCCATTGCCCGCGTTGTCTAACGATGTCTGCTCTGTTTGTCATAAACGGGAAACCAAGCGAGGGCTGGGTGCTAAAAATAAATTCATAACGTGCATTGAATGCAATTTGAAAGGTTTGCTTAATTCTAGTTAGCAATGAAAAAAATTATGAAGTTCTGTCTTTCTTCATGTACAATATCTACAGAAATTTGGCATTCTTTATATAGTTAAACATTTTTGCTTTTTAATTGCATACAGTTCATAAAATGTGCCTCAAAATAGAGTTCGAAGACTATGATGTTTTGCGCTCCAACTATAAGTGCGATAGTTGCCGATCTTGTATTCTATGCTCTGCCTTTTCTGATGTCGACACCGGAGCCGATGTATGTGATGTAATACTGTTGAAGTCTAACATGTAACAATAAATCCGATTTAATTTTAGTGTGAATTAATTACTTGTACCAAATGCGTCAAATCATATCATTTAACCTGTCACATTCCCAATGTACGGAAATATCAACTTACAAGTAACTGGAAATGTAACAAGTGTTCTTTACCAATCGTTGGTAATGGAACTCTGCTGGCAAAACAAGCTATTCGGGAAATTATTGGTGATGAACCCATGTATAGTACTCAAGTAATTGCAGAAAAGCATCAAGAGAATGTTAATATAGCCGCGGCAGCAGAAGAAGCTAAAAATTCAGCTGCTAAACGCTCCATTGAAGCTATTAAAGATACAACAAAAGAGATCACAAACGGTGTTGGAGCCAATGCTGATAATAAAATTGATCCTAAGAAACCAAAACGTGATGACGTGTCGTCGTCCGCAAGTCGTTATAGTCCAAATGAGCCTTTAGAAATTCCTGACGTTAAATACTGGACTGTTGATCAAGTTACAGAGTTTTTCACGAAATATTTTCCAAACGAAGCGTATGTATTCAGAGAACACGAAATTGATGGTATGTCCTTACTGTTGCTGAAACGGAGTGATGTCATAAAAAAGCTACCAATTAAGTTGGGGCCTTCACTGCGCATTTATAGCCTGATATTAAAAATACAAACGCAACTCAATGATCCAACTCTCGGATGGAACTGTGGCATTTAAATGTTTTTCTTATATATTTTGTTTAATTGGTTTTGTCCTCGACTTCTATCAGTAACTAATTTCAAGTTCAAGTTGAAATTGTACAAATAAACTTCTTATATTACGTTTCGTTCTTATTAATCTAAATAGTGGGTTAATTTTATAATATGAAATCAAAATAAATAAGATAAGTCGCAGACTTATAATTGCTTATTTGAAAACAAGGTTTAATTAGTGGCTAAAATATTCGTATATAAATTGATGAAAGATACTTGAAAGCTTTTCTGCCTGGTCCAAAGGAAGTTCTCCTGTGCGATATTTTTATACAGTTATAAAAGTAATACTTGAATATTTATATGATATGGTTCCACGGAAAATACTCCTCCCTCTCCCGTTTTAAATCAGATTTAACATCGGCGGCAAGTTAATTTGTTTCATCAACTATACAAAATACTGGCACTAGTTTGTTGAACTTTTAAGTACTTTTTAGTATACGTTTTTTAAAGCCTACTTTTCGTTTTTCAGTTAAACATTAGGAATTAATTTTTCTGAATCCTCACTTTTACGTATATGTTGTTGTTGTTTAGAGTTTTTCTTCGGATCGTATCCATATAAAAATATTGATGCAATGACCAAACCTGCTCCCATTGTGAATTGCGCAGTCAAATTGAAATTAAATATATAAATGGAAGCAATGCATGAGATTATGATAGCAAGCGAGGTGGCAAAGCCCTTCAGGATGTTGTCGGCATACTTAACCACTACAGCAACAATTAAGCCGCCTCCAGCTTGAAGCAATATCAAGTACCATATAAAAAAATCATAGCCGAAGAAAAAGCCTTTGTTGAAGATTTGTGTGGCATCGTTCAGAAAACAAGTGATCAATCCAAATGGAATACTTAACAAACTAAGTTGAACATTGCGCATCCAGACCGAGACTTCAGCACCCTTCAATATCTTCTCAAAGTAGATTCCAGCGAAACCAGATAAAAAGCATGCGCCCAGCGCAGCCCACAAACCCAACATTCGATTTTGCTCCTGAGTAACTTTAGTTGCTTCAGTTGATGCAATGTCTGGACTGGTCTGAGCCAACTGCACCAGCACAATACCTACCACTAGCAGCACCAAAGAAGCCCATTGTGTACTCAATAGTTTTCGTCGCAATATAACCACTGCGAACATAGCGGTAGTCAAGATTTTTAACTGATATGTCACCTGATATGTGGCGGCATCAAGGTGAGACGCGGAGACGTATAGTAGATTGTTTTGCACAATATATACCAAGGACGGTACACAAACTTTGAGAGTATCCAGAGGGTTTGCAATAATGGTTTTATGCAGTGCTTGCAAACATATTCTAATGTCTTTTCCCTCCTCATAAAAAACAAGGATTAGACACGTAACAAGTTTGCTTACTTCCGCCATGAAGACGGCTATAAATTTAAACACGATTATTCAGATATTGCTGCAAATACATAATTTTCCTTTCTCACCTGTAGAACTTAAGAAGATATCTCCTGTGCGTGTCCTCGCATATCGCATGCTTAGTCCAAGCAGAGCATTTTGCAAAGTTAATGTTAATAAGCTGATGTATTTCAATGAGTTATTATGCACTGAAATTTCATTTGAGAAACAAAATTACTATAAAGTGTACCGATATCAGTCATACATACAATGGATAGCCATGGTGCGTTTTCAACAGCCGGTCAGAGAAGAAACACTTAAGCCTGAAATTTTTATAACTTCTACCTTTAAATTTATTCTAAAGTTTCATATTATGTGGTACATATGGTACATATTGTGGCAAAAAGTGGAAGAGAACTTGAGTCTCGAAGATAAGAATCAAGCCGTAGATAAAAACTTCCAACTCCAGACACGTAAACAAAAATCTTCCAAAGTACATACAAGTTAAAAAAAGCATTATTTCTGAAAAACGAAATTTTTGTGAAGCTTGTTCCGTTTCTGTGAACTTCGTTGTTATATTTGCATTTCTTATCTCTTACGTAGCGTTTCGTTAGCTAGCATGGGTGTTTCGCTAATTCTGCTGGTTGTCACTTTGTGTTTATTTTCTCATAAAGTACACACATATTTTAGACTACGATGAAGAAAAGAGTTTTCTTCACATTTATTTGTGGCTTCTATGATAATATTACGGCTTCTCTTTTCTTCTTAGTTCTTATATATGATCATCAACAGAGCTTGGTCTGTCTCTTCGTTGTTGTTACTGTCACCGAAGTCACCGAAGAAACGCTAAGTCACCGAAGCGTTTGAAGGCGTTATGGGCCCTGGGCCCCGAAAAAATCACTCATAGCAAACTTGCTCTGTTCTACAAGAGTCAGCAGTTGAGCGACTGAAAAAATGTTTCTGCTGAACCTTTATCGCTTATAAGAGACGTTGGTAGCGGTTAAAGTGGACGTCAGACAGAACGCAATTTACGCTCCGCGAAATTTTTCGCCCGGTTGTATTACACAGAAATCCCATAAGCACGTCAGACAAAGAAAAAATTTTTTTTCGCGGCGTATAGATTTCCGCGTTGCGGTGTTTTGTGAGTGTATGAGTACAGTTCTACAATTTTCGGAGCTGCCAAAGAGTTAGGATAATCAGTTATTGTAGACAATTGAAACTTTAAAGGAAAAATTTGTAAAAAATTTGCATTTTCTACAAATATGGCATCTAGCTATCTATATAAAGAAAATCGCGTTCTGTCTGACGTCGGTTAAACGCTTCCAGCGCAGCGATTTTTTTGTGGCCCAGGCATTAGGGTTAACTCACACGGCGTTTAAAGGACTGACAAAAATCAAATATGTGGTTTCGTTAGTAGATCAGAAATATGGCACTCAAATTTAGGCCCTGACACTATAAACATAAACAAAGCAATTAGCTCATTCTGTTCCATATTTTGATTGCAATTGAAAGCGGTTTGCATTTCGTTTGGTTGTTAAGTTTTTGGTTGTAGAGTTTAAACTAAAACAAACTTTAAACAGGCATAATATGAGTTTTGAACTACCAGTATCCGTAGTTCAAGGATTGCAACAACTCGGCGATGAAATTCCATTAGAACTGAGTAGAAAACTTATTGCAAACACAGTTAAATTAACTTTGTATCCTGACGCCAGTAGGTGATATAATGAAAAAAAGTCTATGAATAATATATTTGTATCTCTCTTTATTCAGGTATACCTCCAGATCCTGAGATAAACTCCATTCATACCATAAAAATAAACGCAAGCGAAAGTGCAGTTGTTTCTCTTTTTTCTTTGGCCACAAAGTACTCTTATGATGGTCGAAAATTACGGGCCCTGCTGAAGCAACACGCCATTAATAAAGAAGCAATCGAGGAGCTTATAAACGTCTTCGAGGATAATAAAAAAGAATATTTTCTTCAGCATTTGCAAATGGCGCACACATTCCCGCATATAACTGATGCCGAATGGAAGATACTGAGTGATGTAAAATCATCAACGTCTGACAGAAGTTCTGGCGAACTTGCTTTCCAAATTAATTTCGGAAACTATCATTCGCAAACAGGAGAACGTGATACGATTGTGGAGTTCCTTTGCAACACCGAAGAATTGCAATCCTTACTTAACAAGTTGAAAGAAATCGAGAGGCACTGTGAAAACATTGCAAGCAAATAGAAATAACCATTTATTTACACTGTATACAAATTACCTATTTGATTGTAAAATATCTTTATTATTAGCTGCAAAAAAACTATAAATTATGCCACTCTTACTGGCTTTTTACGTGTACATTCAATTTATATTTTTATTGGTTTTATATATATTAGCTATGTTGCAACTCCAAGGAACATGGAAAACTGTTAATTATGAGGACAAAGAAATACTGAAAGGAAGGGTTATACTCGTGTTAACTACAGAAATGTTCAAGCCAAATTTATTGTATATTTATGGGGAAGCCAGTTCATGTGATGGACTATGCATTGTTAAATATTTACATGTGCACAAGTTAATATCTTATGCAGAGACCAATTTTTATTGATAAATTTATATTTAATTAGGATTTTTCTAAGGTTTACATTTTATACTAACATAGAATTTATTAATATTTTACAATTTGTGTATTTTCTATATTTTCTGGCAGACTTAGACCTTTTCATCCAGGATAGACTTTAATATCATAAAATTTGACGGCGCATTAGTGTAGATTGCACCAGAAAAGGCACTGTTTCCGTCCTCAGTGCTAATGATCATACAATTATTCTTTGATATCAATTTCATATTTAGTCCTCGGAATCTTTGATCTACTTTGTACAGTTTTTTACCATTAGCCCATGAGTAGAAGGGTTTACCGCTGAATGGGTTCATGAAGTCTGCCCAATAGCCATGCAGTCGCAAACGTGAGGTTATTTCTCGAGCTGCCAGCACAAACTAGGAAAAAATTGTGGACCTTTATTTGACCATTTCTAATTACTTGTTGTCTCCTACTTACTTTTCTGGCACCTTGTTCACTATCTCCATTAAACTTCAATGTTAAAAGAGCTAATTTTTCACTCGAAACCACTTCAGGAGTAGGAAAAAGCTCATCCAGTGATTTTTTAATTAAAAAGGGACATTCTCCGACAGTAAATTTTAATTTAGTCTCATCATGCCTAGCCTGAAAAACAAAATTTATGGAAATCTAAATAAATATAAAGTGTAATACCTTCTCATCGAAATCCACTATATGTTCTAGAGGTTCCTCCAAAGTGATAGTTGTTGATGCCCCTTGCCAAGCTGGCCCCACGGCGGAGGGAAAATAAAAACGATTACCGCGTGGTGACAAAAGCTCCCAATTAGGACCACATTCTCCGCCAAGAGAATTTGATTCATCTAAAAAACGTAATTTACGAAATTACATATATGTATATTAAATGTTCATGTAGAGATTTAAATAAGATTAAAATAAGTGCTCACCTTCTACCCGAATTTTAGACTTCATAACTTTAAACACACTGTCAAGTTTTTTCGAGTCGCTCCCACGAGAATAGTTAGCACTGGAAGTAAGGCTCGGAACCCATACAGGTATTGTAATTGCCCCCAAATTTGGTATACCATTTTTGGCATTCAGTACTACACTGCCCCCTCTTTGAAAGGTTCTTAAAAACGTCAATGACATTATGTCATTATTTCCAAAGATTTCCTTCCGATAAATCCTCGTATAAAAAATTTTATATATCTTCAAAAGCAAAAGTAAAATTGACTGACAAATAAATAAGAAATTCAATTATTTGAGTTTGATTTTTGTCTGAGTTTGCTTTTGTCGTCAATATGATTTTATTTCTAAGAACACTTTAATTTGCAGTGCCAAAAACAGCTGTCTTCTTGGCGACGTTCACCAAAAGTGTGCTTGTTGATGACACAAGGTCTATAAATGGAAAGAAAGTGAACGAACGGACCTTCACTTCGATCAATTATATATAAATCTATTATTTTGTACTCGAAAAAATAGTATTAGTCCTTGTAGTGTTAATTAGAGGTTTGCATGGGATGTCTAAAACACACGAATACACTTGAATACACTACTGCGGTACAGCAAATTTCGAATGAAAATTTTCCTCAACTCAAAAATTCAAACGCCTTCTAGAGTCGAATGAAACCGAATCTCCATACGTTTTTGAAAGAATGAAATTACGGTAGAACCTAAAGAAGAAAAGATGATTCATTCAAATTTCGAATGAATCGTGTATGTACGTATAAATTATGTATGTACACATTGTATGTATATCATTCTTCATTGCGGACGGAAACAGGCATTAAAAACAATAAGAAAATACAATAACAAATAACATAACAGAAAGGAAACTACGTAATTTTTAGACGTTATTATGTATAATCACTGCTCGGATCGGTAAATGTGTATATTGGTACGTTGGTAAAATTGGTAAATTTCTTACTCTATGGTTAATTCTACAATTTCTTGAGTTGCCAGAGTCCGCAGCGCGTAGCGCTTTCTGTCTGAATGCAGCTAAATTTATCAGACAACGCTGTTCGACACATGTTGGATTCGTACTTCGAAATTTTGACAGCTGACTTCACGTGCTCAGGCAAAATGTAAACAACTAGAATATTTTTGTTGTCCAATGGAGGAGGAATTATATTGAAAATGTCTCGTATAATAGTAAAACAATTGCCAAAAAATGTGAGAATATTCATTTAGTATGATGATTTTGTTGTTAATAATTATACTCAACAGATTACTGAGGAAAAGATAAGGAACTTGTTTGGAGCCAAAGGAATCCTCACAGATGTTCAACTCAAGTATACTCCCGATGGAAAGTTTCGCCAATTTTGTTTTATTGGGTACCAGAATGAAGAAGAGGCCAAAACTGCCGTAAGCTATTTTAACAATTCGTGTATCCAAACGAACAGAATAAAGGTGGAACTTTGTTCCACTTTGGGATCCGAAGATAAGCCGAGATCCTGGAGTAAGTACGCAAAGGACAGCAAACCAAAATCTGTAGGAAAAAGGAAGGAAATCGAAAATGATGACGAAAACAAGAAAAAAACGGGAAGGAAACCATCCAAGCTCGATGAAATATTTGGAAAGCATAAAGAGGACCCAGATTTTCAAGAGTTTATAAAAGCACACGATAAAACCAGGGTTTTGTGGGCAAACGATGCCGAAGCCAATGCCGAAAAAGAATTAGGAATAGAGGAAAATCGCGCTACCGTGAAGGATCCAACTGAAGAGGTCGTCGATGATAAAAATTATCATTCAGAAGAGGATTCTGCTGAATGCGATGAGCCCAAATTAGCGGAAAAGTCAATTAGTGACCTAGACTACATGAAGTCCCTGATCAGTAACTCAGACAATAAGAAAAGTAAGTCGGAGAAAGGGAAGGGAAACAATTTTGATTTGTATACCATAAAAATGCACAATGTTCCCTACAAGGTAAAGAGACAAGAAATTCTGAAGTTTTTTAAGCCGTTGAAGCCCTATTCGGTGCGCCTGCCAACGAAAGTGCGCGGATTCTGTTATGTGGGTTTCAGGTCAGAAAAGGACATGGCCAAAGCCATGCTGAAAAACAAGAGCTTTATAAAAGGCAAGCAGGTATTTTTCTCCGACTTTACTGAAAAAAATAAAATCACGAAAGCGAAATTGGAAGGATCAGGAGGTGGTACTAGTATAAAGGAAGAACTAAGAAATTCCAAATGGCGGCAGCAAGAAGATAGCGTTCGCAATGAAGAAGATATTTCAGAATCCGGGAAGATTTTTTTTCGCAATTTGTCCTATACTGTATCGGAGGACGATCTCCAGAAAGTGTTCGAACCATTTGGCCCAATAGCCGATATACATTTACCAATCGATTTGGTTACTCGACAAATAAAAGGCTTCGGAACAGTGACCTACGTTATGCCTGAGCATGCGGTACTCGCCTATAACAAATTAGATGGCAGTGTATTTCATGGTCGACTGTTACATCTGATTCCGGGCAGAAGTAAAGACACGGACGATGGAGTCGACGATGCGGACGACAGCAGTCTTTCCTTTAAGCAGAAGAAAGCTATGCAACTTAAGAAGGCTTCGGCCAATGCGGCCACCTGGAATTCCCTATTTCTGGGTCCTAATGCTATTGCAGAAATTTTGGCTAAGCAATTTGAGATGTCCAAGGATAAGGTTTGCAGAAAATCGTTCCCAAAGCGTTTATTTTACAGTCCGATTTTTTTTTTCTTTTAATTCTCAGATATTAGACACCAATAAGGGAGGATCGAGTGCAGCTGTTAGGATAGCTTTAGGTGAAACGCGAATAGTTATTGAGATGAAAAAGTTCCTTGAGGAGCATGGAGTGTGCTTAAATGCTTTTGAGGCTCCGACGAAAGCGAAACGCTCGAAAACAGTCATTTTGGCCAAGAACTTACCGGCTGACACCAGCGTGGCGCAACTAACGCCCATCTTTGGAAAATTTGGACCGATTGGTCGAGTCGTATTGCCGCCGAGTGGTGTAACCGCATTGATTGAATTTTGTGATGCGAGTGAGGCGAGACAAGCTTTTAAAAAATTGGCGTACAGTAAATTTAAGAATGCACCGCTTTATTTGGAATGGGCACCCGAGAATACATTTAGAACAGAGCCCAATGGAGAAGTGCCAAAGGATGCCAATACGTCAGACGAAATGAAAAAGCATAATGAAAAAGAAGCCCCACAAGAAGAAATGTTAAAAGAAAAAGAGAAGAAAGAAAGTGAAAAATCCGTGGAAATTGACGAAACAGAACTACTGCAAACAGAAATATTTCTAAACGATGACTCAGTGGATGATGAGGAGCCAGAGCCAAATACGACTTTATTTTTGCGAAATCTTAATCTTAAAACTGTGCAGGACACTGTTTGTAATCATTTTCGGCATTTGGGAGCCATTCACACCGTGGAAATCGCAAAGAAAAAAGACCCAAAGAATCCCGGAAGCACTGTTTCATTGGGTTGTGGTTTCATACAGTTTAAGAAACAAGTGACCGCAGAGAAGGCGCTGAAACAGATGCAGCTAACAGACATTGATGGAAATAAAGTCGAATTGAAGCGCAGTGATCGCGTACTGAAGTACTGTTACTTGCGTTTAGTCGAAATAATGTCATACTCATCTGATTTTCTCCTTTTTTCAGATCAAATAGTAACGCAACGAAACGGAAAACTGTGAATATTACCAAACAAACGGGAAGTAAAATAATGGTTCGCAATATTCCTTTCCAAGCGACAGCAAACGAAGTCAGAGATCTCTTCAAGTAAGGGCTAATTTACAATTTTCAAAGTTTTCTTCGTCTTATGTTAAATATTTTTCAGAGCTTTTGGACTTTTGCGTTCATTGCGTCTGCCGCTTAAGATGACACCAGGCGAGGCTACACATCGCGGTTTTGGCTTCGTTGATTTTATGTCTAAAAGTGATGCAAAGAAAGCGTTCGAAGCTCTCAGTCAAAGTACTCATTTGTATGGTCGAAGGTTGGTCCTCGAATGGGCTGCAATAACCGACGAAGACGTGGCCGAGATGCGTAAACGCACGGCGCATGAATTTTCGGCGACTAGAGAGACGAAACGTGGCAAAAAAGCTTTATTCAGCATGGACACAGATGCAGATGATGCCGCCAATGGAGGATCAGGTTTAATTGCAGAAGATGAAGACGAATAACTAGAAAATGAGGAATAAGCATTGAGTTGAGTTTTCTATTATCTCTTTATTAAATATAATATACCTTATTTAATACATATTGTGTTACGGTATAGCTACAATATTTTCATATAATTGTAAACAATTTAAGAAATACATAAAAAATCATAAATTACAGCATAAGACAAAATTCTACATTCAATATTGGTTGTACGTATGTATGTATGTATGTATGTATGTCTGTGGAATTCAAGTAAAACATGCATAATAAATACATTATTTTGTTTAAATTAAATGCTAGTTTTCTCTCAATAGAACTCTTCTAAGCAATTAAAACGTTGTTTAGTTAATTCATAAAATTGGTTGCGCACCTTAAAAGTGGTTCTTTTTTAAGTTTATTAATTAATTGCAAAATTTTTTCAATCAAATATTTCTCTGAATATGTTGGATAGTTTATACATATACCATTTCAAATAGCGTATGTTAATTTGCTATTATTTTCAATAGTGCATGCTTATTCTCTTTGCTATGGTATTTACATTTAACAGAAGTAGGCAACGCAAGAGAAGAAGAAATCGGTTTTGACTGAAGTTTCAGTGCAAAGTATATACAACGGAAGCACGGGGACGACAAATGAAAGCCTTGGATAGAGACTAAACATATATATTCTACGTTAAAGTGTGCAATAAATATGTATGTATGTGTATACGTTTATTCCTTCTTGATGCGAGCTTGCAGGAAACAATAGAGAATGCCTGCCTGCGCCATTACATCTACCGTGCTAGAAGCTAACAGGTCCTTCTGTTTGGTTTGCGTTTGTCCGGGGCGTAAAAGTGTAGGTCCAAAAACCATAGCCAAGTTGTGCAACGACATTTTATTATCGGCTTCTTGATGGTGAACTCTGCGCCGGAAAATCAGTTAGAAAACGAAAACTTATTTGAGTACAAAATTGTTTGAATAGAGAAGGTTTTTAGAGTATTGTACATATATATACCTTATAAGATGATCGAGTATATGATTAATACACGCCTTATTTGCTTGTGGCAGTTCTTCGAACACCTTTAGAAGTTCATTAATTCTGGCGGTCTCATTGTTGTTACTAAACTGACTAAAGGTTTCGAAGAACTTCGGATAAAGCGTGTCTGAAAATAATGCTTCGGGCAAATCTCGCAAATACGATTTTAATATACCGGTTACAGAATGAATGTCCACATCCTTAAGCAACTGTTCTGCTTCATAAGCATCTGAAAATTTGTATTATTCGCGATTTTAATGAGCATCTTTTTAATAATCCTTAAAAACATACAACAAAGTAATTATGTTACACTTTGAGACTTACTTGTTTCAAAAGACTTCTTCAATTTTGCCAAGTCTGATGCTGAGCCGCTAACTCTGTATATGCCCACTTCTGACATGCCGCGACGTTCCACTTCTCTAATGCAGGCGCTAACAATGAAAGGAATATCTCGCTTCTCGCGTCTAAATAAGTTTGCAAATCGCACAAGAAAATTAATTTTAACTTTTAGTGGCAGGAATTGTTAAGACATGACGCATGAACTTACTTTAAAACCTGACTCATTTTGGCTCCAAAAAGTGCACCCGGCTTCGAGGTAGGCACTCTTCGCAAAGTCACCTCACCGGGTACAAAGCGCAGTGCGGTATTTAAAGTGATGACTTCTCCCAATTTAATAGCTTTCGGTTGAAAAGTTTCCTGCAACCAGCTTCGACTCAACTGTAAATAATCATTAATGTTAAAGGGTGCACCCTCCACTTAGGCAACAATACATAGATTTAATTTCTAATTTATCACGACCGTCGAGCTTGGGCACACTTTATTTCTCACTCACTTTTAAGACATGCTTTGCTCGAAGAACTGGCGTTTCACGAGCCTCGTATAATAAGATCCTCACATTCTGACTGCCCTCCAGTTCTAGAACGAAGCTCTCATTCCACAATGGTGACATGCTGCGACAAATCATTTTAGTTGTTGCTTTCCTGAAGTAATGCCCGTACGAGTCCACTTCGACGCAGATATACAAATCAGCTGGTTGTTCGAGTCCACTTAGACCCTGAACGGTTAAGTGCAGATCGCCCACTAAAAGGCTCTCATCGCTGGTATTACGCATCAGGTAGGAGCCCATTTCGGTTTTCATGCCTTTCTGCATTGCAACAATAAAGGCGTGCACTTCCAGGGCACTGATTGTGTTGGCACCGGGTATGTTGCAAGTTTCCTACAGGACCACAAATCGATACAATCGCTACAATCGGTAAATCGGACAGCTATTTGATGTATGTACATACCTTTAGTGATTTTATAGAATCAATCCATTGCGTACGCTCGAAGTCAGAACTAAGAAAGAATGTATTTGTTTTGTTGGTGGTTTTGTTGAAAATTCTGAAGACCAGGTTCGGTGAGGCCAGAACCAATTGTGACTCGAGATCGGCTAATTTGCGGCGATATTTTTCACCGACACGTAAGCCGTTCGCTTTTTTGGCTTTCTCGTCCTTCTCCTCGAGCAACAATTGATCTCGCACTGTACAGGCTTGCGTCTTGAGTTGAAGTATATTCGCTGGACTCGATTCCTTAAGGTCAGCCGCGTTCTCATTTTCCTCCGAGACCCAAACATCTTTCAGTGGTATAAACCATTTAAGCTCGTATTCTATGCGATCCTTTCCCGAGGCTTTGTATTTTGCGCAAGCGATCACATCGTTGAACAGAAATAAATGCCTTAGTTTTCGATGGCCGTCGACGAGTTCCACAATAAAAGAATTCTTCACCATTCGCCTCAAATTTCTATTGGATTCCGTTGGAATTCGCTGATTGACCACATTGAATTGCTTCAGAAACATGTGTATCTTCTTGTGGGCCTGACGCAGCGGCTGATGGTCCGGATGGTTGAGCGGAGTCTCGTTTAGAAGATCATTGAAAACTAAGGCATTTATCTGCACTCTGGCCACCGGTTTGTGGAGAAGATCTTCAAGTGTAAGGGACTGCTCTGTCTGCAAATTCAATACTATGGTGGAGACAATTTTTTTGAATTGCGGATTGTTGGCACTGCATTTCTTAACCGTCTCAATAGCTTGGCCATAATTATGCAGAAATGCGCTGTACAAATTAAACAGATCCGCCAGCTGTTTAAAAGCGTCGCCAATCAAGACGTCTCCGCCTTCATGAGCAACTATCGACCTCAAATCAGCCAGAAATGCGGTGTGTCCATTGTAGAGCTCTTCGATTTTGAAAAAGATGGTATTTTCATCCTCTTCTTTTATCACAGGCTGCGATGTACCCAATGTTGCATGAATGGCTTTTTTGTACTAATTGAAAAGGGGAAGGGTGTTTTATTCAAGAAGATCTTAGCACGGAAATTATCATCATCAAATTTGAGACTCCCATAAACTTACTTGTATCATTTTGTTGAGGCATTCTACATAAATTGTTTCACTGTTAATAATGCTGCTGAGTATAGAACGTATTTTAGCTCCTCTTGCGTTTCCAGATGTCTAAAATTCAAAGGAATTACCAAGAGTTTGCGTCGCGAATATGAAAAATTAAGCTGTGTTAATTGTTGTTATTATTGTGGTTTTTCTTTAGTGCGTTACGAGGAAATGCTTCGAATAAGTTTAGTGAAAATGATAATTGCTCAGTGGAAAGTACATAGATATGTCAATACAGGTAATGGTGCCCTTTGTGTTCTAAATTCTGAGTATTAGAATGTACTTACGAGTATCGCTGATACCATATTCTGTTAAAAGATCAAAGAATAGTTGAAGAAAAAAAGAGGAAATTCGTTAGTAACGGAGTAAAGTGGCTTTTTATAGTTTAGTAAGTGTATTATATAAAAAAACGGGAGCTATTTTAACAGTTCTACGAGCGGTCGATACTATTTATAACGCTAAAATTATGTTCCTGTTTTATGAGCTATTTTATCGTTTTATCGTTAAGATCATTTTTGTGAAGATAATGGAAAGGTTTTAATGGGTTATTATTTGCCAATCGGTAGATTTTAATATTAGTTATTTTATTACTATATCGATTATAGGCTTCTTCCGCTATCAATTAGTTCATTATTGAGTCGCTTGAGGTTTGAGGAAAACTCGAAAATGAAACTACAGCGTAAACCTTTTCGGAATGCCTGTTCGAATTTTAATACTGCTAATTCTGTAATTAATTATTCTGATTCTGTTTGGTTAGTTAAACGGAAAATTTTAAACGTTTTATCCAATTGCTGAATGTTGAATATTGTTTGCATTTCTAAGCATTTCTGTGTGCCACCGACATTTTTTTTAATGAATTATTCATGAATTAATATTACTTCATCACTCCAAGCGGGTTATATCAACCATATTGGTTGTTAGTTGCTATCAGAGAGGAGAAATATATAGACCATTATGGCTCATTTTCCTCAACAAACAACAAAAAAATGTACAATTGTTATTATTAACCTTCCTCAATACACCGGGTGTTTGCGATGCTTGTTCGTCGTGTGATATCGTGCGCATAATGGGTGGACCCTCATATTCCCCATCGCTATCCAAAGAACTGGATCTGGTTTCATTGCTTTGACTAAATATAAAAAGGCATTTTATGATTAAGAAAAAAATCCATAATAACATGAACTCCATACTGCAGAAAGTAATCAATGTTGACGTAGTTTGTGGTGCGTCCGGGAGATTCGGGATCTGCTGCGCTGGTTTGGCTATGTAAATGCGGGACGCCACCATGTGTGGAGGACATGGGTAGAGTGCTGCCGGGTGTTGATAGATCGTCACGACTCGATGTCGAGCCGGTACCACCAGGTTTAATATAGACATATTCACCCTCTCCATTATCCAGTGGCACCGTATCGTAATACGGCTCATTGTCGATATTTTGATGAGCTTTAGTGCCATCCGAACTCAAGGAAGAAATCGATTCGTAGCTCTTTATCTAGACATGAGAATTTAAATACAGAAGAATCATTAAAGCGACGTCTTTTTCCTTTCCGTTCTCATAATTTTCAGTTACTATTTCTGATATATTTCCTTGCGATGCTAGGGATTCCTTGGAGCCTATGTCCAGCTGGCTCACGTCAGCATCCGCTTCTTGCGCTCTGCGACACTTTTTCTCCAAGCTTCCTGTCGAAGTGCTGTCGGCGCATGCCGTCTTAGCTGGCTTATTCAGGCTTCCCGTCGGAGACACTCCCAACGCACGTACTGGCGTGATGGAGCGGTTTGGTGTTGACGCAGCACGACCCAAACTGCCCGTAGGACTCTGGGTTGTGTTCATTTCGGAGCGTTTGGTTTTCTCCAAACTTTCAGATTTTCCCGCAGTCTTTCGCGTGTACTCTTCCAACAACTCTGGTGTGTGTAAATATTTACCCATGTCGGGGGTTGTCTTCCGGTTGGACATGAATGTTTTAGCTTCTAACGGATCCAATGACTTCTGGCGTAAGATATCCGACGGCTTGATGCTGCGCTCCAAAGAATTCGAAGGGCTCTCAGCTGTTGCCGTCGATGCGAAACCGGAATTGGTTGTTGGAAGCGGCATGGCATAGCCGGCGTACGATGCCTCGCGTTTTGGCGATGAGGAAAAAATCCCTGGAATAGTTGGAGGCTCTACGCGGCGTATATTTTTTGGTGGCGGCCTTAATGCACACATTTTCGTATGTGCGTTTACAATTGTTAATACAGAGAGAATCATATTGTAATCATTTTACCGTCTCTTACCTTGGCGGCATCTTCTTCTTTATGTCTAGTGTTGGTGCGTATGAGAGCGGAGGTGCCGACGGTTCAAACTTGCTGGACAAACGCTCGAAGCTGCTGAAGGTGGTGGTGGCTGCGGTAACGTTTTCATAGTTCTCGTTTACATTCGTCGATGATACTGATGATTCGGCACACAGAACATCTGTATCCCTACCTGGTGACGCCGACTCGGTTATGGCGCTGCTTTCTTTAACCTCTATAACGGTAACAAAATGTGATGCAGATTTGCTTTCTATTAGGTTCTGGCTCGCGGCTGGTTTGTTGGCACTTTCTGTATCAATCAAGTCTTTGTTGAATTGAATGGATTTCGTTTGTTCGGTTGGGTTATGGCCGGATGCTACAAGCTCGGTTATGCATTGATTAAGAACACCGTGTTTTTGATTTTGCACGCTTCGAACACTCTTCTCGTTGCCCACATCCTTATCTTCCCTGTCCGGGATGCGTTTAGTGTCATTCCTCGAGGAAACATTGTACGTTTCGTAATAATTATCAGAACCCAAAGACAATCGGTCACTTTTGTCTTTGCCCTCAGCATTAGATACTTCGCGCAAGTTGAAACTGGATTTCTAAGAACAGAAAGAACAAACAAATGTAGTATTTATTTGTACAATAAATGGTTTTGGGCGTAAATAAAGGAAGACTTTTTAAATGCTATTCGTATTATTTTGTGATCTTTAAAAGGTTTATTAGATGTCCGACTGTTCATGACTTTTGTGACTCATACTGAACACGTCCGAAATGGTCAATTGAGCTAAAAGTATTTTTCAAGATAATTCTGTTCTTTGCCCCGCGCTATTTTATTACCCCTCTCGACCAGAGTTTGAGTTTTTCTTTAAAGGATGACATTTGTTTTGATTTGTGGAGTCGAGAAAATAGGAAGCGTTCTAATTTACGAAATAAAATATCACAACCGCTTTGAACTTATGACTTTTTAACAGTTTTCATGTAAGCTTATGACTAGAAAATCCTTCGAATAGAAATATTTAATTGCAGAACGAAGTTAATGAATAAAAACGCAACACAGATAAAAAATTATATATATTTATATCGGTTCTTCAAGTCCAGGCGAAGAGAGCGGGCTAGCCGACCGATGGTTGTGTTCGTTTCTCATGAGAGCTAAGATAAGATAAAGACTTCTATTTCGTTATTAAGCTATATGCTTAATTAAGCAAATAACTTTATTTCCTCTTTGCAACTACGATAATTTTCATCACTTCTGAGTATGTTCGCAATCAGTTTCCTCAACTTCTTCATTGTCGAAGGTTGGCTGGCTGATGGGACGATGCAAGACGCATTGCAAGGAAGAAATTTATCTCTTCGTAAAGTTGTAGTTGTTTCACATTTTCAGAATGGGAAAAATGGCCATGTTGTAAATGGTAGGGAGCATTCAACTGGTAAGTTTTAAAAACAATTCCTGCCGCCAACAGACTCCTGCAATTGTTTCCTGTACTTACAGCTTCGCCTGCTCCCTCTTCATAATGTGTGCGGCCTCCTCTCTCTGTGGAATGGTGCTCAGTCGTAGATGACACTTCAAACAGTGTCGAAGGATCACCACCAGATTCACGGTAGTTATCAACATCGGACAAAAGCCTTTCCAAATATTCCACATAAAGCGTCTCCTGTTCCAGCTCTTTCGTCAGCTCTACTATCTTGAGTTTATGACGCTCTAAGCTGGCGCGTACATCTTGCTCCCAAGCATCGGACAATGAGCTCTGCGGAAAGCGTTGCATCCACAGGCGTTGGAAATCATTAAAAACACTCATGACGTCGTTGAAAACACTTTCTCAATAGCTTTTATTGGTTTTTTGTGGTTTGTTTTATTTAAGCAGTGAGTATCATCCAGCTTTTGGGCATTTTAAAGCACAACGCAACGATTTTCAATCACTTTAAGGCGAATGTCCAAAGACAAATATTTTACAAAGAAATCAGGGTGCGCCGACGATTGCTTAAATATATACTCCGGATGGTACGGCCAAGAAACATTCACACAAACATGTACTGTCTGTTCGCAGACAGCCAGACAGACCAGATTGCTGTCGAACGCGAGCTAATCAATCTTAAAAATTTGTTAAGTGAAGTGTCCTAAAAACAACAACACACAAGTGTATCTGGTCACGGTTTAGCTTTGGAATCACTTATTAATTTTGGATTTCTTACACCATCAGCGATAGCAACAAATATTGCAAGGGAATAAATTCATATTCCAGCATTTAAGTTTTTCTGGCGTGTGAATTTCACATAATTTAATGAAAGTAATGACAATATTGTAATGTCACTTTAATAAAAAAGCTCAGGCCAGGATTTATTAGAAGCATAATTTAAACTTTCTTCAGAAATAAACTTTTTACTATAATTTTTTTAAGGATGAAATTGCAAATGCAAGAAAAGTAGGGAAACCAAGACAACTCCCGTCTTGAGCTTCACGTAACGTAAGTGCTAACAAAGCAGGGTTGCAGCATTTGAAACATTAATTTTATCTCAACGTATTTGTGTGTAGGCAGTCTCAAAGAGATAGCAATTGAAACCAGTCAATTTTTTCGTTAAAAAAAGTGGACATACTTTAAAATCAAAGGATAGTTATATCAATGTCATAAGAAGATAATGATTAGCTCAATATTTACAATTCATAATGTCTGTCTGATTACGTTTAAATACACAAAATATATTTATATTAATTGTATTGTATGTAATTTTAAAGCACTTTTGCAGAAGGACTTCCACGTGCCTGTAAACCGCTCTAATCATTCAAAAAAACACAATTTACTAATTTCAATAACAATACGTTTAGATATGGGTCAAATACACGGAACAAGCTTTTGTATTGCAGCAGAAGCCGAAAAGGACAGTTAAAGTTATTATTGGAAAATGCTAAAAAATGGCCAAAAAACCTATCAAAATGCAATAGCTTTTCACGAAATTTGCGATAAATTCACCTATGAGGCATGGTAAATTGAAACGATATGGAGCTCGTCTCGACATTCTTCTTTCTATTCTTCTACTTTATTCTATTGCTATTCTATTTCTTCTATTCCTTCTTTTCTTTGTTTCTAGTGAGGACCAACAGAAAAACCTTAACGCTTGAGGGCTTTTCAACTCCTTTATAAATCATATCTAAATTGCAAGTTTCTTCCTTATTTAAAGAACGGTCCAATGGTACAGTGATGCCAGCTTCAATGTATTGTTTGGCCCTGTTTTATGTGTTTTATTTTCTGGATTATCAACTTGATTGGGCAAGAAGTTGCTCCCAAAAAGGGTGGACATAACCAAGCCCTGAAAAAAATACATACATTTTACATACATATAAATACATACAATTGAAATAATTTGATTAGAAGGTAATTGGTTATAAATACTGAAATTAGTTTGATTCACTTACAAGCTTTGATCCACTTACATGGCCAAGTTTATATAAGCGTCGAAATATCCTTAAATGGCATTTTAATTCCAATTACATAAAACTCTATGACTACTCCAGATATATTTCGACGTTACTATAAACAGGCTCTATACAATGTAAATAAATATGTCATATGAATTTCCTGAAATTATACGGAATTATGTATTTAAGCTTCAAGTAAATGACGTTTGAGAAACGGTATAAATTGCGAGTAGTTTTCAGGAGTCTCAAATCCATTAAGCGCCGACATTGAGAAGGAAGGAATAGGAGGCAACTTTTTTTCCTAAGCAATGTTTACCTTAATGTGTTACTACTACATACATCGCCTTCGCCAACAAATTCCGTACGCATACTCTAATGAATTCGTTCGTATTCGTTCGTTTAACATTTTAATGAAATTTCTTAATTATACTTGATTAACATAGAAAAGATAATCCTATCTGAAACTAGTGGCGTTCTTTCTTTGCTCTGCCTTTGGAAGCAATCTACCAATCACGCCCACACCTGCCCGTACGACTGGCTCGTTGTGTTGCGTTGCGTCGCGTCGCGTCATACCACGCATCTCTGCCATGATGCGTCGGAGTGCATGAGTACACTTGTTGGCAATTAAGCTTGTCTGGTGACTGCCAGAGCTGCACGCTACTGCTTTCGACACTTCGTCGCTTGCTCGCCTCCATGAGTTACTACAGCGCTGAGGCTTTCTTTAGGTTTGATGCTGAGAAAAAAAAAACGTGACTGAAATTGCAGAATTGTCACGTCGCTGCCGCTATGAAGTTGATGGTACCTGTGTTTGCTCAGATCCTGTCTGGTCGCTGGCAGCAGATATTAAAGCAGATGATAAAACGTCTAATAGAATTGCTTCAGCTGAGGTTGCTGCCGGTGCTGCCGGCTGCTGCTGGTGCGTATTTGCGTTGGGCCGAGAGGCGAAAGTGCCTCTGACAACTGAGCGAGGATCTTAAATGAATTACGATTTTAATTACAACAAATGCAAGTTATTTTTTTGCACTTGTTGAAGTTACATCTACCGGCGTGGGCGCATAAAAACTCACTGTTAACAGTATGGTCACAACTTTCTGCTGCGGCTCTTTGATAGGAAGCAATTCCATTTGTTTGTAAGTGTTTTGCTATGGTTTTGCTGTAATTTGAGTAGTTTCCTCGTTTCCACAACCGAACAAAAAGGTAAGAAATTTGGGTGTAAAGAAAAAGAAAAAGAAACAGTGAAGTGATCAAAAATGGATCATTAAACAAAGATAGAAAAATTGCACTATGCGCATATGTATGTATGTATGTACGAGTATGTATATTGATTGAAAAAACTAACTGGAAAATGAAAAATTCAGTATTAATTTTTGGTCACGCCACGAAAGGTCTCCACACGTTTACAATGACGTAACGTAAGCAGGTACGTAGTCATTATAAGTAAATTATAAACTTTCAGCTGCAGTTTCAGTGCGGTTGTTTATGATTTTTACGTAATAAATTATCAGTAACTCGTAAGACACTCGTAAGACGTAAAGAAACAAGGTTAATTAGAAAGATCAACAAAACCACAAGCCAAAGCAACGAAAGGTAATCGAAACCTTTATTAAACGTTTGCATTGTTTAATAAATGCGTCCAATAAAATAGTTACGGTATAATACACTGCCGGTATTAAATAAACAAACATACATACACACAAACGCACATACATTTATTAAGTCATAAATGTTCCTTTTCGTATGGAAAAAATTATGCTGCCTGCCACTTGCTGGAGGCGTTGTTTTTACGATGCTGCTTAACAGACAAACACAAGCACGATTTAATATACATAGAAAAGTGGTGAAAATTAAATAAATTTAACGTTATAACAGTAAAAACCAAAACAGAAATTAAAAGATACATTGTAGAAAAGTTATTTTAAACAAAAATAATTTTAAAAAACGAACTTTTACGTTAAATTAAAAGAGGTTTTGTCTTTAAATTTTCACATTTTTAAAATTTTAGAAAGACTTTTTGATTTACAATTGACAAAAAAATAACATAGTACTCGTATCAAAAGATCATTTTTTTGGTTTTTTTTTTATTTCTTTACGTTTGAAGTGGCTTACCGAAATATTGGATGTACGTACAATTCTTCTTTAGAAAGAGAAGACAACAGTCGTTCGTCATTTCAGTTTTTTATAATTTTTGGTATCTATCTCTTTTCATTGATAAAAACATTTGTCTTTCGTATTGACAATATTTTATTTAAACTAATGCAACTCTGAAATACAAAAAAAAATAAACAAAAAGCCAGTATTAACATTTAAAACTCATGAGTATATTCATAACGAGATAGTAACGAGTTAGTACGAGTATTTACCTTGAAGATCGTCCGTTGTTTACAAAGTATTACAACAATAACAATTCTTAAGACACCTAGTTTTGTGTTTACGCGACAGATATATTCAAAAAAAGTTCGCGTAAAAAAAATCGCGTAAAAAAATCGCGTGAAAAAAGAAACGATAAAACTTTTTCTTGCTAAAAATTTTTTTAAAACCGCGTTAAAAGATCAAACTAAATCGCGTAAAAATGGAATGAAATATTTAAAAAATTCGCTTCAAAGCAAATTCGCATATAAAAAGTTCGCATAAAAACAGAACTCAACGTAGATGTAGTTGAATCACATTCGAGTCTTAACTCGTTGAACTGAATTTTACTAGTTAGCCACAACTCCATTATGTACCTACTCGCTTTTGTAGTCATCAAGGATGAAACTGATTTCGTTGCGACTTATTTAATCGTAGGTAGTTGTTTTTTGCAACAAGAAATTTTCTTGGTAACAAAAATATTTCTTGGTTTAAAAAAAAAACACCCAATTGCTGCAAATGAAGCTTCTAAAGACTGCTTGGACGTCTGTTTGAGTGCTCCCAGGATGCACCGAACAAGTATCAAGTTGAAAAGTTGAACAGTTTCGTGAGCTCAACAACTTCACTTTCAGTTACAAAAGTTACCGCCGCTGCGTAACAGGCACAGATTATGCCTGCAGGCAAATAGACTTAAATATCGCCCTCTCGAATATATGTATATATGTATATGCACAGATACATATGTAATTTGCCATATAAACAAATTTTTACTATTTGTTCTTGTGTGGGTGTACTTTTGCTAGGATTAGTTTTGCTACACTTCGGCTGTCTTTTTGTGTGTGTGTGTGTTTCTAAAGCAACAATGTCAATTACGAGTACGAGAGTTACAAACTTCTTCATTTCAGGCTAAATAAACTTGGTCGTTGTTGGCTATTGTTGGCGACCAACGCTAGTACGATAGTAATAGCAAATAAACGTTTATTATTTTTGTACTCGCACTTGTTTAAAGTATATACAAACAAGTTATAGTGTAGAATTTTGGTATAAATGTTACAAATTCTTCTATGATGCTGCGTACAAGATAGGTTAGGTTACCGCTAACCTAACCTAACCTACGTACAAGATAATTTAATGTTCCTTTTTAAGACGTAGTCAGTAATACATAAATACATATGTATATCCATTTTTATTAGTCGTTCTTTACTCTTCCATAACGCAGATTGTTTTATTGATTGCTTTATCGATGCTTCATACGATACTTTTGGTTTTTATGCTTCACCGAAGTCTACGAGTATTTTTTTAAAATAGATTTTCTAAAAATCTCAATTTTAAATAAATATTGATAATGATTAATGATGATTTCAACATAAATTCGTTTTAAGGACCATAAAAATACAAACGTTTTCTCTTTAATATAAAGAAAATAAGATTTCATTAATTTCTTTAAGTTATATATCGTACATAGTATAAAAAATTAAAAAGTAAAGTCTTTAATAGATTTTCTTTGTGAATTAAAGTATAATAAAAAGCAAAGTTTTTAAAAAAATAAATATGACGGTATTGTATTTTTGGTAGAAGAGAAAAGAAAACAAAATAAAATGCCTTACAAGGGTTAAGCATTATTTACGTCTACGCATCCGTAATTATTTAACAACAGAGTCCACCACAATAATATATAATTAATAATACGTCTATCTCTGGGTTACTGTGTATACCATACAGTCATGACTCTCTCTCCCTCTCTCTCTCAATAAATATTGCATATGACGATGTTAGTCCTGTAATTGATAAAATAACAAATAACAACACCTCAAGCACCCACACTCACACACTAACACACACCCAAAAATACGCACTCATCGTTGGAGACGTCAATCGCTGGCCATAAAATGATACTAGTATAATATTCGCAATGCCAGAGGTATTTTCAAGAAGAAAACCAATGTACAGTCCAATCGCGATTATGTCAACATTTGCATAACAATTGAACATTTTTGTTGCATTGAGTATTCTTAAATAAACATGAATACATTATAAAAGCTGTATAAATCAGTTTTAAATTAGCCCGTTATTAATAATAACGTTCGAGTCTAGAAACTTTAATAGTGATCGTCTCGAGATTCGAGAACAAAGCATGGTTTTTTTGTGCCGAAACAAGACCCCGCGATCAGACTTCCCGAGATGGAGTCTATGGAGAATTTCTTGAAAATATTTGCGTGCATGAGTCTGTACCGTTTTATTTTCAGCTTTTGAAATTCCAAACCTAACATCGAACATATTGAAAATAGTACATATGTATTTCTGAAATGGTATATTTTTTTCAGTAAAGTACTTTGTTGGTAGAATATTTTTTTAAAAACGAAATAATCGTTGCAAAAATTTATGTTGTTTTCACATCGATGGATAATTTTTTTATATAAGATAAGAATTCGATTATAATTTTCAGCATTCTCAAAAAGCGCGCAAACGTTAACACTTTTAATTTTAAGTTCATGTTATCTCGAGTGTACTGTACAGTACAGGGAGAGAGCGAGAGATAGACGGGAATCCTATACTGAGAAGGACAGTGGGCATTGTGCTCAAATACGATATAATAACAAGAGACGCGGGTTGAAGCGAAGAAAATTCAAAGTTGTTGACAAAATATAAACAATATTTCATATTTTCAATCTGCTTTGTTTTTTTTATCGTTAAATGTTATAGAAGTAATAGTAACAACAACAACAACAACAACAATAATAAATATATAAATCTGCTGTCGGACGAAATTAATAATTGCTTGTGTTGGATTTTCGTTTATTGATGAAATCATTAAATAGATAATTTAATAAAAATTCGGAACATAACAAAAAAGTGAAATAATTTAATAATGAATGAGTAATAGACTAATTTTATGACCATCAAGCTTTCCCATCAGGTTAATGATGAAGAGCACTTAATGCCGTTTAACCGATAAATTAACTTTTTGGGGTAGCGTTAGGGGGAGTGAAAGCGTGGGTAGATCGTCAGTATATATTTATTGATAGCCAAAAAAAAACTTTATAAAAAAATCAATAATTGAAAACCATTGAAAATTCAACACATAAAAAGGAAACATTCTATATAATACCAAAGAATATACTCGTACTATTATATATTACAATTATATATATTATTACATTACACAATTATATATATTATATGTGACAGTACTGTCGTGATGTTTTACTAGCTGATATTTGGATAATGGCGTAGCGCATTAAATGTTGTTCTATGCCTATAAACTTTTTTGTGTTTTCGAGTATTGAAAAGTTTGCATTGCTGTTTGCATATTTCAAAGCAAATAGCAATTTCTACCTACAGGTAGCAAAAGAAGCCAAAGAGTGCGCTCATCAAGCTGATTGGTTGATCGCTTCTCTCTCAGAATCAACTTACGCTTAGAAAGAGAATTAAAATCTTTAACAAAGAGCGTTGGTTTCGTTGCTGGATCCTGCCATACGAAATGTTTGCTTATACGAGATGCGCATTCTATTATAATTACATATTCTTTGATAATAGGTACTAAATACATACTACATTCCTTCTATATAAGTTTGCATGTACAAAAAAAAAAAACAAAAACAAAAATAGCAACAACCACCCACAAACTTTGAAGTTGTCATGATAGTAATTAAAATGTGATGATCATAATCGATTGAAAATGATTTGAAATGAAAACCGCAAATTAAAAGCTTGAGAGTTGATGCGTCACGGAAATGCTGCTGTCATTCTTGCCGAGTGCGAAGTAGTAGCAGTAGTAGTAGTAGTAGTAGCAGCAGCAGCAGTGCGGCGCGCTGCCAAATTAATTGGATCATCCATTTGTGTCATTTCTTCAATCCTTTCAATGATTTTTTTCCGTTTTACTTCCTTTTTTTGCAACATTGATGTTGTTTTAATTTGCGATTTTACTTGCAGTGCGACTATAAAAGGCTTAACTTTTGAAGAGTGACTCTTCTGCTTTGCATCACTCTCACTCACACAGCTGCTCACTCTCCTCTGCTCAGCTACACCAACACCTCTTCACTAAGTGAAGTTGGTTGCAGTTTTGCATCGGTTTTCACTGGACGGACGCATCGCATTGCTGTCTTTGCTTGCTGGTGAAGCAATTAAAATCAATCGCCCGAAAATGTCGCGTATCTCGTCGCTGAAGCGCAAATACGACGGCAAAATCTTCACCATTTTCCATGGATCGATCGTTCGTTCGTTCGTTCGTTCGTTCGATTTCGATTTCAATTTATTACACTGAGTTGTTGTTGTTTTTGTCTTGTTGTGTTTGTGAAGCTCCGGCTGCGGCTGCGGCTGCAGTCATCATCGTTTCACTTTGAGCATCTACTTCCGAGGCTGTGTCGTCCGACGGATGTTCGTATGACGCTGGTAGCACTTTGGTGAGTTTTTAAATTATTTACGTTACTCTTCCTCTTTTTTTTCGCTTTTAAAAAGAGCAACAAAAAAAAGGGAAAAAAGTATTTTTTGCGCTCTTTTAATGAATATCGAAATATCGATTGATGCTACATCATCAACCACCGAGTGGCAGGAAACACTGCCGCGGTTAACAGTAATTTCGCCATTTTGCGTTGTTGTTAATATTTTTTTATTTGTTATTGTTGTTGTTGTTGTAGTTGTTGATGTGTTAAACAGTAGTTGGAATTGTTTACATTTGATGTTTTTATTCGTATTTCGTCGCAACGAAAGTATTCAAAATATGTCAAAATATTGATGGCCACAAGGTTCGCTTTTTAATTTTGTACGTTCGCATTGTTGATGATTTTTGTTGGTCAAACACACACGGCAACGCGACTTTACTAACTGACTTTAAAAATTGGCCATATATTAAATATTCTGTAAATATGAAACTGGATTCATCAACGAAAGAGTCATATTTTTATAGGTACTGCTTAGAATACTCGTAGTATAATTAAAATTTCCCAAATACTTTGTGATATCTTGAAAACTCAATTAATAATCGAAAAAGAAACAAAGCAATAACATCATGAGAAGAAAATTCTAGTTCATTACTAAACGTTAATAATGAGAAAGTTTTAAAGTATTTATGAATGGTTTGTATATAAAACAAGCCCAAGGTTTTGCTAGTCAATGCTTGATTAAATTATATACCAGAGGCGCATCGTATTCTCACTCTCGACATCACCTCGCGATATCACCTCGAATTTCCAAATGAGATTCGAGAGCGAATATTATTTGCAACACTTAGAAATCTAAATTTAATATTGATGTGTTGAAAATATCTATATTTTTTATTGTGGTTTTCTTTTTATGAAGTTGTTGGCTGTCTTGACGAGTTGCGAGTATGGAGTCGCCTAAGTCTCGTTAAATCTCGCCACTAATTTTTAATAGTAGCATATTTATATAGTAATTATTCTCGTAGTACGTAAATCATTTATTTCCATCTTGCAAAACTTTACACATTTGTACTGTACCTTCACACCAAAGTCCTCAAGAAACGTTCGCTTGTGGCAAACCCCGATCGGGCTTTATGTTCCTGTTTCCTAAGCGAGCAAAAAGCAGAAAAAAAAACGAAAAGAGCGTGACTGTGAAATTCTAATGCATTTATTAACTAAATATGAATTTGCCATCATTCATATTATATTTTGTTTTGTTCTTTAGAAGACTTGCTCTGGTCTTTGGAGTTCTAAATAAAATAAATTACAACATAAAACTATTAGATTATTATACATTTTGAAACGTTTTGCTCTCTATTTGTTTGTTTGGTCTTTTTTACGATAGTTGTTTAACAATCAGCAATCAGTTGTTGAACAATCAGCAATCAGTTGTTGAACAATCAGTCTTCATCCCAGCAAGACACACCCTGTATTTGAGTGTACGGACGGACGGCATGAAGACAAATTGCATCTTTTAATGCTGGAATAAGAGAACTTGGAAGCCATGTCGAATAACACCTTATTGCACTACTATTAATTTCTCCAGAAAGAATTGTCGGTTTAGGCAAGGTTTAGGGCGTGGGTGGTGGTGATGACGGGGGCGGGGGAGTGTGTTTATTTGTTTTCAGCTGGAAAAGTCCTCTATCTGCTCGCCATGCAAATTCGTATTAGTCGGTTTTGAATGGAGCATATTCTTGCTGAGCAATTTTCGGTGAGTAATTATGCAAACATTAAGCGATTAATCTCTGCAGTCTACCGACGAGCGTGTTGCTGCAGCTTTTCATTTTCACTGCCAGCAATGCCAGTGAGTCTCTGCAGTCGTTGAATACAATGCAGCAATAAGAAGCTGACGTCAGCAACAAATTACTCATACATACATACGCAGTACCGCAAAAATAACGAAATTTCTGTAGAAATGATCGATGCTATCAATTGCAGAAACCATGCCATTGCTGAACAAACAAACCAAGAAACTGCTTATTATATTTCATTAAACGTTTGGTTTTTCTGGAATTCATGTTGAGGATTCGCAACGAAACGAGCAGCGTCTCGAATTCGGGAGCGTTCAAAAACGCCAGCATTTGCAAAAACGCCTGCAATGGCTTCGGTGGCTTCTTCTGTGTTTTGCCTTAACCTCTATAATGAATAACCTCAATCCAAACAAACAGACACGCCACCATGCAATGGCATGCGGTCTGTATCCGGGCGAGGCGCTGCTGTTGTGGTAGACCGGAAATAAAACGAGCCAAGTAAAATTTTACTGAATTTAAATGTTGGATCATTTTTCGACAAAAATGCAAATAAAATGCATAACAAAATGCAAAAGCGAATGCAAAAAAAATTTTTTATATTGTAAAAAAAGTAAAAACTTAATACATGCAATCCTTATTTGTAAGCCTTTGTCTCTGTACGTAAATAAGCAAAACATCTGCATTCTCAACGACTTTTCCGAGAAACCGCAGAATTTGTACTTTCAGTGAAAATAGAAGTATTCTCACTTTTCACAAAAATATTGCGTTTCTCTGTTAATTTCAAATGACACCTCTTGTTGAAACGCCCTTAATAATGACATTTTCAGACTTTGAGTACTAAAGTTTTTCAATTCTATTTATAGAAAAATTTATTACGTTCAATGCAATGATCGTTGCGATAGCAAATGATTATTATATAAATGATAAATTTGCATTGCTAAATATTTTTATGAATCTATATTTCTTCTCCGAAATGTATCCTTCGAAACCATGGCATGATTTATCGAATGGTCCGTCGGTCGACCAACAACTGACTTAATAACTTTTCAAGTGGCAATAAACTGAGACTGAAATGACACAAACTATTCCGGACTATTCATATTGAAGAACAATATCTATCATAGAGCGTGATGGAGTGATGGAGTGAGTGATGGTTGATGATGGTTCGAATTCGTATGACAAGAGACACTTAGAATGGATAATTTTTCTATTACTATTGGAAAATAATATTGGAAAATAGCAACCAAGCAACAAAAAATGTTGCATACTCGTATATAAATACAATATAGTACATATTTTTATAACTATGCAGTGTTACCATTCAAAAACGGAACGAAAAGTGCCCCGACGCAAGAACAGACAGATAGTGAGGTCTCTCTCTATACACGGTCGAAAATTATAGTTTAATTTTTGATTTTTTTCAACTTTCTTTGGGTTGGAATATTACTTAATTTTGTCGTAAACTATTAAGTTTAAATCGTTAACAGAAAGGCGTAAAACTTAAACTTAGAATGAAAATTTGTCCTATTAAAATTTGGGAATGAGTAGAGAAGGTTGAAGATATCGACTTTTGAGGTTAGGATGTAACATATATTACAACCTGCTAAGTTGAAAAATTAAACCAAAATTTGCGACCGTAAAAAATTTCTAAGTTTCATAAAAAAAAATTAAAATCTTATGGTATTGAAAAATATGATCGAAAAAATTCTGTACTAATTTTGTCGCTTTGGAAACGCTTGCGTTTATTATAATTATAAAATTATAAGTAATAAACATTGTTATTATTATTATGACAAGCGCTATCCTTGTGAAGACAAACAAAAAAAAAAAAAAACCACCATAAAATTGTAAACAAACAACTGATCGGCCAATATAATTTCATTGGCGAGAAAAGGAATGAAATAAGCTCAGGAAATGCGGGCTACGGACGATATACAAAGAGAGTATAAAGTAGAAACTTTGTGGAGAAAAAAGAAAAAGCAACAGCAACAACAACAACAATAACGTCCCGAATGTAATGGAACATTGCGGTCTTAACCTCAATCCTTGAAAAAAAAACAAAATAAACTCGAAAAGATTTCTATTTTAAGCGTATCGTCGTCAGTTCAAGAAAATTGCCAGATGGCAGAAAAACATTCCTTAACCTTCAACATCCTCATCCTTATCCTCAACGCGATCCGCCTCTTCCTCCTATTTATGCTGCCAATCCTCTTTAACCTCTCCTAATGGTATCGGATGGTGTTGCAGGGTGGGCGGGCGAGCTCGACTCAAAGCATGGTTATTTTTTTTGTCAAATTCAATGCCACGAAATTCTCGTTCTCGGCACGTTTCGTGTGAAAACATTTCCGGCCTGGTCCAATTTGTTTTTGTTGCCATTGTTATTGCTGTATTATTTGTGGTAATATCGTATTATGTTAGACCCATCCAGTAGTTCCCAACAATGTATGATGTATGGAATAGTGCTGAGAGCAATTTTTTTTACGAAATTAAACTTTTTAATAATTTGTTAGATATTGTATTATAATAACAATCTGTTATATATGTATTTTATAAAAATATAAATATATAAAAATATAAAAATATATATTTTTTTTAATTTTAAAACAAATTAAAAAAAAAAATTACTCAGTTTTTTAAACTGGTTTTTTTGTGTCGTTTAATATTATTTATTTTTTAATTATTATTTGCGGGCTTTACCTGTACACGACACTACCAGCCTCGTGCTGCTCCATGGAAGGCAGTTATGGTTGGGAGACACTGTGTTGGACATACATATGTTTAGATATAAATACTGAAGATGATGGTAATGATGATAATGATGTTGTTGGTAATGATTACGATAGGAGTTGTGGCTTTTGAGCATGTTCTTCTTTGAAAACCTTTTGACATCGAATTGTTTGTTGTGAAGGTTTCTGGTGTTGGTGATAATGATGATGCTGATGATGATGACCTCTTTATTGTTGAAATAAATAATGCAACAATTGCGGAAGTGTTGCTTGTTTTTTTTAGCAGAAGCAATGGTGGTGATGTTATTTTTTTGTTGCTGTTCTTCTTCTTCTTCTTCTTCTTCTCCCTATTTTTATCGTTCTATCGTTCTCTTATTAGATTATAATGTAGGAGTAACCTTTCGCGATAGAAGGTTATTAAATCCTCGATTTGTCTGGTATGATATTTACGATGGTGTCTTATTAGTGCGTAGAAATCGCCAATGTATCGTAGGCGATAGCGAGAGCTAAAGCAGGCTATACCAACAACAATGACAACAACAATAGATTGTAACAATAGAGCATTATTTATTGTACTTTTGGATTTCTGGCAAATCGTATTTACTATATTACCAATACGTAGTAGGTTGTTTTTTTTTTTGGCCATTGTTTCGAAATGTGGTCTTATACACGACTTATGAATATAATACTTGTAAACAGAATACTTATGCATATATGTATGTATATATCGTAAAAAAAAGCCCTTACCTCACTAGTAGAAAAGAACATTTTGATCAAATTGTTACCATCTATAGGTTTGCTTAATAACTCTAAAACTATTCCAACACTATGAGATTTAAAAGTTTTATCGCACCTTTTCCAGGGTTTTCCAATAAGGACGGGTCGCTGTTCACAGTCTGTCACGGCCATGTTCTTTTGGCAGCGTCTGTCAAATTTGTTGGTTATAATTCAGTCAGTAATGCCCAATTACTGTGATATACGATTGAGCAGCACGTTCAAATTATAAAGACAGTTGATAGTTGTCAACATCGACCCGTCCCTATTGGAAAACCCATTATAATTATTTCGCGGACAAACGAACAACTTAAGAACTTACATTCAAAAAAATTTAACGGTTCTTTGATATAAATATATAAAGTTCAGAGGGTCATATTCGCCAAAAAATTAAACCCAGGTAAACCACAAGGACTACATTACGATCCTTATTTTAAAACTATGTTTAAAATATATCAACTATGTTTAAACCTTAAAAATATGTTTAAAATGTAGAAACTATGTTTAAAACTAAAAACTATGCTTAAAAACTAAGAAATAAAAATTAAACTCTGTGTTTACAAACTAAAAACTATGTTTAAAATTTCTAAACTATGTTTAAAACCTAAAAACTATGTTTAAAATCTGCAAACTATATTTAAAACATAAAGACTATGTTTAAAACTAAAACCTGTATTTGAGACCTATGTGAGAATTATGTGTAAAGAACTATGCTTAATATTGATAATTATGTTGATAAATAAAAGTATGTGCAAAACCTAAACATTATGTTTCAAAACTATGTATAAAACCTATAAACTATGTTTAAACCCAAACACAGTGTTTACATTCTAAAAACCATGTTTAAAACTTAAAACCTAAAAACTTTATCAAAAAACTAAAAACTATGTTTAAAATTAAAAAAAAACTCTAATTGAAAACTATGTTAACGGCCCTCTTTCTAGCCATTGATTTCCATTAAAGGCATTTAATAACAAAGACGGTTCTCAGCCTTTTCTCTTGTAGTCGCTTAAGTCGACACTATTTTCTAAGAGTTCTTGATGTTATTTTCTAGCTGTTTGATATTCACACAAAAGTCATGTTAGAGAAACTGCTTAATCTGGCAGCCCTTATTCGTAGTTTTCCAGCATTCGGAAGAAGTTTTCGAAAGACAAGTATTTTACGAAGGAAGAAAAAAAAAAGCAATAGTAAGTTTTGAATTTTTTTTGGATTTTGTGAACGCTTCTGAACCGACTGAACGACTCGACCGACTGACAAGTAATCTACAAAATCTGAAAGTGTTTTTTTTATTTATTAATTTTTTTGTCACGCTTGAAACAGCATCATGCGTTTCACTCAGAAGAATCCGAAACGGTAAAAAAGACATGAAATCTTTACTGGGAAAATATCGTACGAAAAAATTAAAATAAAAACAGAGAAAATCGGGAAAGACAAAGGATGCTCGCTCGCTCCAATCCATAATAGTTTTCATGGCAGTTTCTTCACAAACGAAATTTTTATGTGCATTTTCTTAACATACTCGTATTTTAAACACGTTTTATGGCGTTGTCGTCCACACAGTGTTGCTGGAGGAGGAGAAGGAGGAGAAGGAGAAGGAGGAGGGGAGAGGAGAAAGCGTTCGTTGTTGGAGGGAGAGCGGCCTGTTGGCGGGACCTTTAAAAATCAACAAAATATTGCTTTGAACGTTAAAGAGTTTATGTGAAAAAGAAAACGGGACTAAAAAACCTCCCCCAAGTTTTAAAGGAGTGGAAATACGAGTTAAAGAAAAAAGAATTTACTGCTAAAATTCTGAGGATAAAAATGCTTTGCGTTCCTCTGAAACTCAAATGAACAAAAAAATCATTTTTAGTTTCCGTTGTCAGAATTTTTATTATAAAATGTACACTAATTTTTAAGGAGGAATGAAAGTTCTTTGCCAAATACTTTAATTCGCAAAAAAAAAATCACAGCAAAAGTCGGTAAAAATCAGAAACAGCAAACTTTGTAGAAACATAATAACGATTGTCCTACCAATAAATTTGTACCTACAAGAACACATAATCCGCTATTAAGCAAACGACGACAAGGACAAAAATACATACAAATATTATGACCCCAACAATTCCGGTATTTTCAGAATTATACTACACCAAAAACGTAATTGTTCATATTATTTGTTAAAAAAAATCTGTGGTCTTTATCCTTCTCTTATTCTGTCTATACCAAGCTCTCGTAGCGTAGCGTAGAACTGAGATGAAAAAATCGTACAAATTCGTTGGTTGCGAGTATAAAACGTAACGATGGCAGAATTGAAAAAGAATACTGCTGTCATTGTATCCGTAGGTGAGCGCCATGCCAGCGTCTGCGTTATAGCTATAAAAATTGCGTTATAGCTATACGTATTTCCGCAATCCGTTGTCACCATCTACAATGTGTCACCTCCGTTCTAGACGAACGGTTGCACTTCCGTTTGTTTCAACAGACATTTGGGCTTCATTCGGGAATTATATTTATGACACGTCTGTTGACCGGCGAATCATTTCATGGTGTATTTTATTAGCGAAGTATCTGCGTGTCATATTTTCGTGCAGCTCCTTTTGTGATTCTTTTGTTCGTCTTTATTATTATTATTTTTATTTGTATATTCTTCATGTATTTCGCTGGTAATAAAAGGTTTTTTTATCTGTTGCATTTTTTCAACGAAAAATGCGCTGAGAGTCCGTAACCAGAGAGAGAGAGAGAGTCTTTTGGTATCGAATGAAAGGATGCGCTCCTAAATGTTAGGCCTCCTGAAAATTTGACGATTCCAATTATTTGTTGATTGGACCGCATTCGATTCAATTTTGTAATGCTTCACCCGGATTATTCGGTTATTGTTCGAATTTCCTAATTTTCTTTTGATGCTTTTTCGCCGAACGTAGAGTCGTTCTCTCGTTTGCCTTTTTATAATGAGAATAGCCTTGCCAAAATGATTGGATTGGGCGAAAATGAAAATTTGCATTCCTTTGAGACATTTAGACCATTCGAATAAATTGCTCTAATTTAATTTTGAATTTCTGAAGGAGTCACGTTCGTTATCCTGAAATTCAACTTCGGCTGAGAGCATAAAAACTTAACCGAGAAAAGAATTCGAACCAGGCTGCGAGAGCTAATTTTATGTATCATGAAGGTTTAGATTGAGAAAAATAAATTTCCTTTGATAAATCGCTGTGACATCGTTTTTAAGAGAGAGTGAATTTTATTGAAATTCAATTTGAGAGTGTTTGGCTCTTAGTTAGTAAAGGCATTAAAAATGCAATCTCAAGAGAGGCTTACACTCTCAGCGAGTTGTTACTCGTCGAAAAGATTTTGTTATTATTAATCTTACTGTCATCGTAAACAGCTGAATAATTTTTAGTGAAATGTAATTTTTTGAGAATTTTATATCAAAAATATAGGATATTTTTAGTAAATATTAAGTATTATTTTATTCCTAATCGCTATTTTGAGCTCATGCCTGTGTAGGCGTTGAACTTTTTGTACTTGATTGTACTCGTATTCACGTATTAACTACAAATCAATTTAATTTAATCAACTTTATTTCTTTACATGCTTAACATCTGTTTACATGAATTGTTAACACGAGCACACATAAACATGTACACGTACATACATCTACGAGTGCATACACAATGCCTCTGGTGACATTTTCATGAATGTAAAAACGCCTATTAAACGCATACCTAAACGAAAACAATGACAACTGCAACCATAAACGAAACAAAACTTGGGAAAAGTCGACATAAATTGTTTCAACCTACAAAGTTTGCTACTTGTAGATTTTTCAGGTCATAAACGGAACAGATAGAAACAGCAGCAACAAAGTCTGTGATAGCAGTGACAACAACAACAGCCGTAGTAGCAAAGGAAATGGTAACAATAGTAGCAACAACACACTGTACCAGAAACAACAGCACAGCATTCAGCAAAGAGAGAGGAAGAAAGAAAGAAAGAAAGAAAGACAGTAAGAGAGACCACATTTTTGTTCCCTGTTTTCAATTGTAGCAAAAAGGAAAATAGTGTAAAACGAAATGATAAAGGAAGAAAGGTATGTTGATTTTAAATGATAAGATTTATGTTTATGTATACAATGATATTAATCTAAAGTTACTATTCGATGGCAATATAATTCAGTATGAGTTTATTACCAGAGTTAATACATAACAGAATGATTTTTATTTGTAGATAAGCAGCGGCTTTTGCAATTCATAAAGAAAGTATTCATAATGTTCTACGAGGTTCCTGAATGCTGCTACTAAATCTTAAATATATGTATGTGTCTTTATAGTATTTTCGATACCTTTAAATTGTAAAAATTTCACAAGTTTTAGTCATGGGTTATGTTGCAAAGAGTGCTTCTTGTGTTTTCTCTTTTCTCTACTCTTCTTGGATCGAAGAAACAGTAGAAGCAAAGTGTAGTTTTTTGTTTGCCATGGAATCCTTAGAGTTTTTGAAAAGCTTAGAAGTTTAAAGGATAAATTCTGTTTTGTCGAAAAGTGAAAATCAATTCTTTTGAGCATACTGTTTGTAAGAAATCTCGTTAACCAACATCAGTTGGTGAATCAGTCAGATTGGAATGGCAATTTCTTCATTGATCCATGAGGATTATATAAAAGTTTCCATCAAGAATGGATAAACTACTTGCAATATAGTGCAAACATTTTTTTTACGTATAGAAAATCATATTCTGTTTTGAAGCTTTTCAGAAATTTCTTCATCTTTATTTTTCCAACTATTCTCACAAGCTCTTTGTGTCTATATCTTAAACACTTACTAACACTTACGAGTACATACTTACATTTACAATACTTTGTATGAAAACTTTGCATGAGACTTAAGCAATTTAAGATTTAGTTGCTTGTGAAAAGAGTAACGAGTGTTAACTTTCGAAATTTCATTTCTAAAGAAAAACTGAGAAGCAACTTTATCAGCAGGAAACAAAGCTCAGCACTGAAACTGGAAGCATGAAAACTTTTTTAAACTACTTAATTGGACATGTTCATTCGTTCGTTGAGGGAGTTGCTGTGTGTGCGTGTTAGAGAGAGAGAAAGAGTGACGGACAGTTGCTTATTACGAGTAGGTTTACATACTGATAAATTTACATACTCACTTTTGTCATCCACTTCATAACTCAAAGAGAAGAGTTACGACGAGAAGGTGCCGTGCAAGGAAACGCCTTAAAGGATAGAATTACAAACGTTGTATCCATGAATTTTTGCAATTTAAGCAATTTTATGATAATTTTACTAAATGTTTCTAAAAACAAAGAGTATTTTTAAAAGAAAAAACAGGTACGAGTATCCTTTTACGAGTAGTAGAAGAGCTACGAGTAGTAGTTACTCGTAGCTAAACTCTTTGTTTGTTGACAAAAAGCGCTCGTTGTTATTCCTCTAGTGAAGCTGTTCTCATCTCTCACGAAAACGTTAGTCAAAGGTTGGTAAAAGGTTGGTAGAAGGTTGGTAAAAGTAAGCAAACTTTTTGGTTAAAATAAAAAAATGTTGTTTTTGAATATTAGCAACTCTAAGAGCACTAACATTGGTAATACTGTAGCCAACAAAAACAATGACATGAATATAAACAGTGCTGCCGACAAGCTGCAAGAAACCGCTCATTTAATGCAAATGAAAGCAAGTAGTCGAATAACTAACATCCAGTGGTGCCTTTCACGGAACCAAAGCCCTTCCCGTAATAGGAATACGCCACTATGGGTACATGGGTTAAATGATATTATGAAAAGAGAAGTTGATGATGAGAGAAATTGATGATGAGCGAAATTGCTAGAAAACGTCTGACAAACTAACGAATTGCTTGGAAAACATTCTAGAACTTCTCATCAACTTGACTTAATGTGGTTGATGAGATGAGTGTGGTTTTGAAATTAATTTCTAATATCCATCAAGCGATCTGGAGATTGTCGGCAAAATGATTTCAAAACTCGAAAAATTTAAAATAAAATCGACACCTGTAGGAAAGGAATCTCTTTTGAAAATATAAAATTATGTGCTGATGAGAATCTGAAATCATTGCGGCTCGGTATTCGTTATGATAATAGGATGTAACCACTTTTCATGGTTCAACTTGTCTGGCAATAAGGTCCGAGCTTTCGTTTAAATTCAATGGTCAGGAAATTCAAGCAATAATCAAAGAATTTTTCTTTGTACTTTTCATTACAGGCATAATTTATCCACTTTTTGGATAAATTCTGTGCACTATTAAATTCTCTCCTCGATATCCGTGGAGAGATGAGTTTATTCGATGAGTATATTTTAAGTGGACTCATTCATTCAGGCCGGAAGTTTGTTACAGTACAAAATTTCATTGCTCGGAAGGAAGGAAGGAAGGAAGGAAGGAAGGATGAAATGGCGAAAGGGAGGTATCGACACCGAAAATGATGAGTAGATTGTTTTGGTCCTGGTCCGTTGTGCACCAAGACTCGACTCCGTGAAATTATTTGGCGAGCACCGTCTAAACAGAACAACAGCAGGCAGGCGTCTCTGGAACAGGTGTCTTATTAGCATATAAATGAAAACGAAATAGTTCGCTCATTGCCACAAGACACAAACACACACACACGTCCACCTTAAGTATACACCCCGAAAAACACACACACACACACACTCGCCATCGAGTATCTAGTAATGGTTCCTTGTGTTGATTTGTTTTCTGATGATGCTGTTGACGATGCCGATGCCGATGTCGATGGCGATGTTGCCGTCGATGTACGCACATAAACCGATGCTTGCCGTTTGTCTTGCTTTGTTTGACGTTTGCTGTAGCTACTACGTAGTATTAACTGCAAGGAGAGAGCGATAGAGCGAGCGGCGTGTATACAATATAATTTGTTTTTGTTGCTGTTTGCTGGTTTTCTTTTGTCTGTATGCATGTTCTCTTTGTACTACAGCTCTTCTAACGATGAACGATAATAATGATAACGACAAACAACGCCGCAACACCATTCTTTTTTGTTCTGCTGCACACTCAAACTTACTGCAATTAATTGGCCCATGGAACAAAAGACAAAGAAATGCGAAAAGAAAATTGAATTAAAATCTCATTGAAAGACATTGAAAAAATTGCAGAAAATTTTCTTCATAATTCTTCTATGATAATTTTTAAAAATAATATTTGTCATAAACTTGCCGGCAGAGAACAAAAATGAAAACACCTAGTTTTTTGTTCATTAAAATCAACACGACAATTTTATTGTTTGTTTATCGTTTATGCATTTTAATTAATTTTTCATTATTAATTGACGTCCTGATTAAACACGAATGAAGAGAAATTTACAATTTAACAAAATTTTTTAAAAAATATTAATATAATATTTGATAAGAACTAAAAAAGGGAATTTTTTATTAACAAAAACAAATAATTTAATATAATAAATAATTTAAATAAATTTTACTCATTTCTTTATCGAGTTTTTACATATTTCAAATAGTTTCTTTTACATATTTTAATATATTTCATAACAAAAAAAAAAGGAAATTTTTTATTAACAAAAACAAATAATTTAATATGTACTAATTTAATAATTGTACTAATTTTTTTATCGTGTTTTTACGTATTTCAAATATTTTCTTTTACATATTTTAATATATTTTATAAGAATAAAAAAAGGGAATTTTTTATTAACAAAAACAAATAATTTAATATAATAAATAATTTATATAAATTTTATTAATTTTTTATCGTGTTTTTACATATTTTAAATATTTTCTTTTACATACATATTTTAAGTAAAAATCGTCTTCTTTAAAGGTTATTGTAATAATCATTGATATTTGTTTTAAAAATATTTTTATTAAAAGGCCAGAAGGGATAATTAATTTGTATGATGATTGTGTTTGTGTGTGAGTAGGTGCAGTTTATCACACTTTTGATTTTAAATAATTAAATAAATAAGCAAATATTACTGCATCGTTGTCTCTTTATCTCTCGCTGCCGCAGCGCTCAATGATTGAGAAGAAATCATAGTTGCCAACTTTCGCGACCAAGTCCTTAGTTGTAAATTTTAAATTGCTTTTAGAATACAAATTTTTATCATATTTTTTAATTCCGCGTAAGACTTTTAACATTCACTAATATTCTTTAAATTTATTAAAAAACCCTTGCTGAATTATAAAATCTAAAAAATTTGATTTAATCGCTTTACTTTCATATCAGCGTTGATGAAATATTTATAATATATTCGTCAGCAATGTCTAGACCGGAAATTTCATAATATTAATAACATTAAAACTTTCTACCAATATTTCTTTTTCTTCTCAGCATCAAAGATTGCAAAAGAAAAAATGCATGCCAGGCTGTATTTTAATAATTCTCATAATTTATTATTTAAAGAGAAAATCCATTCTTGCCTCGTTTTGTATGCTACATTTTTTATTATGTATTTGTTGCCGAACATTTTTTAAACTATGAATTAACAGGTTAGTTTTTAACAATTCTAAATGCTCTTTTATGCCAAACGAAACGAATATATTTTTCAAACCTTTAAATTATGCACATTATGATTTTCGATTGATACGCTTCGATTTATACGCTTTTATATATAAAACTTTCGATTTATACGGTTTTCTATTGAACAAATCTACTGCAATTTATTTGGCCATCAAACAAAAGTCAAAAAAGGAAAAGAAAATTAAATTAAAATCTCAAAGACTAAGTCAAAGACGTTTAAAAATCCTGTGAAAAACCGTTGATGTTATTGACTATAAAAAAAACAACAAAGATAACAAAAAGTAGCAGTTAAATTCTTACATCTTCAGTAAAATTGCCAAACTTTTAACGTTTTTAGTGGATGTGACGTTTTTTTTTTTAATTACGGGAGGAAGTCTCGCATGGGAATTTCAAATTTAATTTCTGGGAAAAAAAGCTTTTTGTGGAAGAATTTTAGCTATTGGCAGCTATTGGCAACACTGGAATGGATGATGGACTTTTTTACTCTATCGCTAAAAGAGTAAGCAAATTAATTTGACACGCCTTCACCATAACTCGAGTGGATAACAAAAAACAAATCAAGACTGAGAAGTTGATGCTAAACTCTTGCTCTTCGCTTCCAACGCTCTCTTACCGTGCGCTCTCTCTCAATATTGGCAAAAAAGCCATTCCATTCCAACAAGCTAAGAAGACAATTGTTTTTTTCTTTAGAGAATTAATTCTTACGTAACGTAACGTAACGTAATGCTCATAATGCAGTCTGCAGACAATAGACTTCAGCCGTAAGCGGAAATTGAGCAGGATGTTGGTGGTATGTTAAATTGTAGACTCTTGTAAATTTCCACAGGATTTATATACTTCGAGATTGAGGCATATTCATTTAAATGTACATGCTTGCACTTGTGTTGCTGACTTTACCGACCTGACCGACTTCAAGCACTGACTGTCCCACTGACTTACTCGTCACTTGCTGACCGGATGATCGTTGGTTGCCTCATTTTGAGACATCATTCCAAATCCCATCGGGAAAATTCAAGCGAAATAATAGGAACACAAAAGCATCTGCGCCAGATGATGGCGTTGCGATGAACAGCACTTCGGGACGCCTTCACGTCAGTTGCAAGTATGTTCCTACATCTTTTCACAAAGCTTTTTGTTGGCATTTTCTTCATTGTCTGGTTGTTGTTTTCCCCTCTTCTTGGTCTATTCCTTCTCCTTTCTACGTCTGCTCTGTCCTCTTCCTGCGAAATATATTTAGCTATGACTTCAAATCTCAGCAGCAGCAACACTGATAGAGGTAGAAAAAAAAATTGCTGCTGATTTCGAAGCCGGCACTTCCGGCAAATTCTTTGATTGTAGATAAAGCAACAACAACAACAACAACAACAACAATATCTATTAGGAAAATACAATGTAGTAGAAAAACTGACAAACATTGACAACAAAAAACCATAGCAATCGAATTAATACCATCTTTATAAGACAACAATAACAACAACAGTAAGTCACAGCAATAACACTTTTTGAAAAATTGCATAGTTTCTTTTTCTTCTTCTGCTTCTTGTTCTTCATCTTCTGAATCGTTTCCTTCTTTTTCTTCATCTCATCTTCAACAATTTAACCTTCCTAAAGATTTAGCAAGGAATTCTTTTTAAAGCAAAAACTTTTTAGTTGTCTCAATCGATGGCAAAGTTTTCCTCAGAAATGGGCGAAAAAGTTTTTACTTCACAAAAGCAAAGAACACATAATACCACAACAACAACATCCACAACATTAAAATAATAATATCTAAAGAAGAAAATCCATAATAAAAACAAATTGTATGTGAAATACAAGAAAAAGTAATAAATGCTTTAAAGAGAAAAAAAGAAAATGGAATATACTCGTAGCTTTTTGCTTAACCCTTCTGTAATCGCATGACTTTGAGAACCGTTTATATCTTTGACGAGTATAATACTCGTAGATAGGCCAATTCAGCTGACATGAGATTTCCAGAACGAGACGACCCGTAATCTAGTTTTCAATCGAGACAAGGCCCTAAAATGGGAAACGCTCTTATAGTTGGAACAAGGCCGCAAGTAGGAGAGTCTTCTTTTTTTTGCAGTTAAGACGAGATCTCAATCTTTTTAGGTCGGATTTTTGTTGAATATTATTTTCGATATATGAAAAATATCGATTGCGAGGTTCTGAATTGATTGTAGTCGAGATGAGATCCAAGAATGAAACGGCAAATCATTCGAGATGAAATCTCAAGACGGGGGAGACCTCTTCCATCGACAGCAGAGAGCCTTTAAAAATAATGCACAATAACTTAAGCATTATTTGATATAGAAAATAAGTGTTCAGTTTCATTTTAATAATTAATTGTCTCAATTAAATTTTATTTTGTTAAATGATATTTACAGAGAAAGGTTAAGAACGAAGAGAAGAGAGAAAAAGAGAGAGGCTGTTTCTTATTATTATTATTGCTGTGATTACTCTGAACTTTTTATGCTCTTATTGTTTGTTTGTTTGTTTGTTTGGTTTCTTTTAAGGAATATCTATTGGCTTACTTGACTTCAAGAGAAATTATTATTAGGATAATTGTAAAATATTAAAATCAATTATTATATACTATTATCTATTATCTTAAATGATATTATAATACCAGATTGAGAGTATTGTCAGAGGATAAGTTTATGATTAATTGATAAACTTTTGACTCATTTTACATAAAAAATTTTCATTTGGCATGAAATTTCTTATCAGATTTCTTAGTCGATTGACTTCGTAGAATTAATTAAATTTAATGTTAAATTAATAAAGAGAGAAATTCATCAAAAGTGGCCTTGAAACATAATTAACGTTGTGCCAAAAAGTACAAACTTTTGGCAAACAAAACTTTTGGCATTCAATTGGATTTGTAATGAATTCTCTTGGCAATAATTTTGAAGAAAGCGGTTTTTCTTCTTGTTTGTATTTTGTGTGTTTTTGTTGTTGTTGTTGTATGGATTTAAAACTATTGAGTGAGAGCAGTGTTAACGCCGTTGCAGGTTGTGAACGCCGTTATCGCTTCATTGCAAACATTTTATTGTATATACATACATACATATATTTTGCTCTTCAGCCTTCGTTGAACTTTCTCTCTCTCTCTTGATCGGATCACCTCCACCACCAAACCTCTTGAGACCTTGTGACGACTATTTCTGAGAGCATCTGGCAGAGAACGATTGAGAAATAGGAAATGGCGGGGGAAAAGAGCGGGTGCTTGCCAGTGAAGCTTTTCAAGTTCGGAAAACTATCCTCCGGGGCGCTTTTCACTGTCAGCATCGCCTCCAAAATTCCTTACTTTTTAAGTTTGCTCTATTCGTCTCGCCGTAGTGAACAACACACACAATACTTTTCAATTATATTATGAGTATATTATATGATATTTTACTATACTATACATATATACGTATATCTCAATACATAGTGTAGGTACATTATTTTTGAAAACATCCAGTTTTTACTCTCATGGTATGGCTTTTTTCGGTTTTGTTTTCTTTTCTTTTCTTTTCGCTTGCCTTCATTTCAAGTGAATTTCGTCGCTTTTATACTGAAAATGTCACTTTGCATACAGAGCTGAAAATCTCTTACCATCAAAGGGCGCACACACACACACACACACACACACACACACACAAGCATACCAAGTAACACATTATGTCTTTCAATAAAGTGTGCATGCATTTGAGCTCATGCTTGCAAGACAGCGTGCAGCGGCTGGAGGTATGCGACCTTTAGGGTGGAGTTGGTCTTTTGCTGGGTGGGAGGGAGTAGGATGCAGACAGCGTGCGTCGTGAGTCATTTAAATTCTATTTTCTTGATCGTAGGTCGAAAGGCATCCATTTGACATAAGAATGACAGCCGCAGACGGCAGTAAGTGGATGCAACGTTTCAACGTTCCACCGAAGAAAATATCCCGAAGAAAAGTCACTTCGAATATTATTTCGACCTTTCAGCCTTTTCCACCCCCTCCCTCTCTTTCTCGATCACTCTCTGACAATTGACAACACGTTTCGCATGACATATGAATATTACCACTTAATTCCAGAAGAGTCCAATAAAGAGCTAGAAAAAAACAAAAGAAAAACTTAAAATTTTTAAAAATTCCGGAGGTTTTCATCCTACGCCTGAAAATTACAATAAATTAAATACAAAGCATTATTTGAAAAATTCCGGCATGTGACCTTTTTATTACGCAACTAAATACACTTCAATCAAGACTTCTATCCAATGAGAGAGAGAGAGTTGGAGAGAAAGAGAGATTTAATCCATGCTACAAAAATGTCTACAGAAGATTGTAGTAAACAATTTCAAAGAAAAAAATCTCTTAGGAATGGTCCTTTAATTTGCTTTACAGTAGGTTTAAAGCGCAAAAAAGTACCTAAAATATTGGAAGGTTCAATTCGAGCAGTTTGAGTTATCAAAGCATATAAGATTTTTAAATTGAGATTAATTAGAGAATTAGAGAATTAGAGAATTTATAAAGCTAAATTTTAACATTTTTAATAGATATAAATTTAATATTGTTTTTTTTTCCTATCGCATGGGTAAAAGGGTACTAATTGTGTCTGATCGTGACATGTCAAAACAAGACCTCATAAGAGAGAGATCTTAATAATCTTGATAGTGGCGACCAGGGCGACGCGGAGCTCGTCTTCGATGTTTTGTCAACTCACTAAATGTTAAAAAAATGTTAGCCAAAATAAAGTATTCCAAATTCTGTTTATTTAAACATCTAATAAATGTCAATAATTGCTAATTAGACACACTTTGAGATCTAAACATTAATCAGAAACTGATTTATTGCTGGCATTTCCTGGCTGTGGTGAAAAAATGCTGAGCCAACATAGATCAAATGAACTCTGAGCTTTGGTGACATTGCAAAAAATGGCTAGAAGGTCATAAAAAATATTAAAGTTCTACCTAATAAAACCTAGCAAAAAAAAAAAAAATAATCCTAGCTCTCTGCTCTGGCTCATACATTTTTTTTTTACTGTATTTTGGAAAAGATTTTTCTCGCATGAATGAATGAATGCATTTCGCCTGCAGCGTGTGACACTTTTATAAAAGAAGCACGTGTAACTACAGTGCACAGTGGGGCAGCAATAACGTTAATTGGGACAAAATTATAAAATCACTTTCTGTTAAAGGTTCTATAACAGAAATAAAGGCCAGAGATTTTGTTTTAATCATATACATATTTATTTGATTTTGAGAAAAATTTACCATTTCATCTATATTTATAGTAAAAGTTAAGGTCTAAGGTCATGTACAAAATATTAAAACTTTACTAAACTTTACAAAATACTAAAACTTTATCTTCCTAATAATTGTAACCTAATACAAGTGCGAACTATTTGGAACGTCTTTGTTTCTAACATCACAGTCATCCAATCCATCCTAGATTAAATTCAAAAACACTGTTTAAGGTTTTGGGAATTACTGGTTGCTCATACGCCATGACTTACTCTTTATAAATATAGTCCCCTTCGAATTTTTATCACCCGAAGTTGTTCAGCTGTCTAAATAAATACTCGTTTGGCTGTTACAGAATATATAGAGCCTTTATTTTGTTTTGCAAAAGGTTGAGTTTGATTTCAAAAAGAATAAATTTGATTTGCAAAAGGGTGAATTTAAAATGCAAAACCTGTATTTCTCACTTTGTTTTATTTTAAATTAAGTTTAATTTAAAAATATCAATTTTGTAATGACAGAAAGGATGAATTCTTAATCAGATAAAAATGCCACAAATCTATTCATGCATTTTTGTTTGCAGAATATTTCAACTTATTCCACAGTATGAGATTCTCTCCGGAGACGCACAGTTTTTATTGCCACTTTTTTTTCTCTTTTTGTATTCTTCTCACTGTAGTATGTATATTGTTTCCTATAGTTTTTTGCTATGGTTGCCAACTTTCCCTATTTCCTGCGCCTGACGCAAAGTCCTCTGTATTTTCATGTACATTTTCAGATATTGTCATTTATTTTCGTTGTTGGTGTTTTAGTCGTGATTGTTGTTGTTGTTGTTGTTGTTATTCCTAGTGTGCGTTTCTCGAATTTTTGCAGCGTCTACGGAAAAATTTTTTTTTATACTTTATTTTTTTTTTTTTTTGTATGGAAAGGATGCTTGGAGGATGGTACAAGCCGCAACGGCGCTAGGATGTGGCGCATAAGGAAGGATACAAAGTGGAAAAGTTGAATTGGACACAAATGAAAATTTACTACATTTTCCGGTGCACATTTTTTACGCGTTTTTCTAGTATTCGTCGTCGTCGTCGTCGTCGGCGTGATCATTGTTATCCTTTACGTTGTTAGCCTTTACAAGGCGTATTCATGAGTGCACATTTTCAACATTTTCACTTCTTAGTTGAAGAGAAGAAAAGTTCAGGCTCCGAAATACTTAACGATCTGGCAGTCCAGGGGGTGTGGGTGGGTCCCAGGAAATTCATCAAATAATTTGGAACCCATTCCTCTGCGACAAATTGAATTTGCAGCGTAAAGAGGTGGAATAATTTTTCCAACGCGAATTTATTAGCGCCACTGCAGAAGGATGAGACAGACTAAAAGGGTCGGCCACGGCTATGGCCGTAATAAAAGAGGCTGACTATGCATATCTATTTGGTTCTTTTTTTCACCAAAGAATTAAAAAATGCTGGAATTTAGTTAGTTAGAATTTAAGTGTTGATTTTATTTAATTGATATTTTTCGTTAATTTCATTCGATAAATATGTTCGGAGCTTATACTACGAGTGTAACAGACAATTCATTAATCTGATACGTCATTTTGAAATTATTATAAATTCTTTGCTACATTTTTTCCAACTTACCTTAATTGCATTTCTTTTAAACTGTTAAAAAAATATGATTTGACCGCTTTTATTTGTAATTCTCTTTACTCAATTTATTAATTTATAATTGTACTTGCTTAAAACATAATTAATTTTAATTGTTTTGTAGCTCGTCGTAATTTTTCGACACACTCAATGCAATCCTACTTTAGTTGTAGACGCATATTTTATTTTTTTCTATTTGGCAAGCTTAGGTTTTTTTTTACAATACACTAAAATTCTGCGATATTGTTTGGGTATTTTTTACAGCGCTGGCCTGTTACAGTAATGGATCGTAAAATGAGACAGCTTTTGTTTTGGTGACTGCGACTTCGAACTGAAGTCGATCTTTATGCCGTTCATTATTTCGTAAATCGTTTAGGTTTATATAATATTTTTTAAACGATTTATTTGCTTAGTTTATTTATTAATTAATAAATATTTTCTAAGTACAGTACATGTTTTATTTTATTAATAAATTAAAGTTATAAAATTACAATATATTTGATTTCTATTAAAAGAATATAATTTAAGTGATGAGAGAGAGGCACTGTTTAAAAAAAGAAAATTATTAAATATTTTTGCAAATTTTCGAGGACCATTTAATCTAAAGCTAAATAAATTACCATATCAAACATTTTTTATATATTATATTTTTTAATTTATAATTATAAGAGAATTATTTTTGCTTAAAAATCTGAAATAAATACGTAAACTAGTTTGTCGTTGTTCCAGATAAAATTTAATTTAATTGACAATCGATATTAGTACATCACTTGTTATATTACAATTTATTTTCATGTTGCCTTCAAAAACGTTTTTAGCACATTTATATTGATAAATATCTTAAAAAGAAAATGGCAATTATTTATAATACGAGTTTTTTAATTCTTTATCTTAATTTTATTTACAGTACTATATTAAATTCGGTGCGGCTATTATTATTAAACTATAGCACTCAATCAAGGTTTGGTTCTTTTTCAGTTTTGAGCTTATTTGATAAATTCTTAAATGTAAATACTTTGAAGCGCTGTTAGTTTGGCAGATTTCAGTTAATTCTTAGACTATTAGTACAAATTTCGCAATTATTAATACATACTCGTAATTATAATAATTTCAATGAGTTACGTTACATTATTTTTATGTGTGTATATTTTTTACGGAAGCTTCTTTAAATTGTGTTTGTAGTAAAAGGAAAGGTTTGTTTTTTTGCTTGGGAATTTTCTTGGAACAAATTTAGCTTAAAGTAGGACCGACAGATTTATATATTCCTTTTTTTGCTAAAATATTAAATTGAAGTCCCTGATAGCACATAAAAGAAATGTGAATAGAATTAAATTATATTTTTATTTATCGATTTTTAAATCTAACTACTTAGAATTAAACAGATAACAATATTCCAACATATGTACATATGTAGGTATACTATAATACACTGCAAAATAAAATATTCACATATAAGCGACCTCTTTTCCTGAACAGCTGCCAGCGACTAAATGCCAATCCATTAAAAACTCTATCGTATTTATTTTCATCTTGTGTTTTTGTTGTTCGTAATGGATGGATGGATACGAACAAGTGCACGAGCATGAGAATATTTCATCGAGTAGAAATCGAAATTATTAAATAGCAAACAGGACCATCTCCCACATGCTGCCGGTTGTGTGTGGGAGAGACACAACCACACAGTCGGTACTCTCCCACACAATAACCGCTCATTGCACTTGGACTCTCCAAGAGTATAGAAAAAGCCATCGTAAGCCGACGAACGTTTGATGGTGCTGCACTTCGCCAACTGCTTCTTTTCGAACGATAGCAACAACAAACATTTTCAGCGAGTTGGTCAACGCTCAAGTATGAGTATGAGAGTGCGTGTGCGTGTGTATATTTTTCCCATAGAGAAAGTAAAGACTCTGTGACTAACACAGCAATAATAATCAGAATAAGAGCAAATGCTTTCAACCTCTACATTAATTGTAGTCAATAAAATGATTTGAAAAGATTTTTCCATTGTTAAATTTATTATAGAAATTTATTAAAAATATTCATTATCTCTTGAACAAAGCGACAAGAGACATTTCTTGGCAGGATTTCTTTGTTTTTGGTCAAGCCTCATTCACCCATTTTCATTCCTTGGTTGTGAAGTCTTACGCAAAGTTATCATCACAGCAACAGCAATCAACATGTCGTCTTGCATTGAGTGAATAATACGAGTACTATCCCAGAAGCAGGAACAAGAGAAAGCATGAGAGCTGTGGGCAAGACCCAGCGCGATACAAAGCAATTGCTTTAACGACTGCAGAAGTCATTTGATTTAACCTTTTATTTTACCCACTGAGTTGAAGACAGACAGAAAGAGCGAGAGATCAAAATAGATATAACATCGAGCGCAACGATAGCAGCATCAATTTCAACGATAAGGATACATGATTGTTATCCTTATACAATAACGAGAATATGTCGCAGTTTATGCCAAACAATTAAGTTAACAACATGCTGATGTTAAGCAGTTTGAAAAGGCCTGAATGAGCTCTCTACTACACACAAGAGGAACGAGGTCAGGAAAAGTGTGGAAGGAGGGAAGAAAGGAAGGAAGGAAGGAAGGAAGGAAGAAAGTATGAAAGGAAGGAAGGACGGAAGGAAGGACGGAAGGAAGGACGGAAGGAAGGACGGAAGGAAGGAAGGAAGGAAGGACGGAAGTAACGCAATTCGCCTGAAGGTTTTGCGGACATTTGATTGACGGTGATGGTGGTGATGTTGATTTCCTCATTTATTGTTGTTGTTGCTGTTAGTGCTGTCATGACTGCTACTGGTGCCCAAGGCTTAATTGTGCCGTCGAGATTTACGTTGAGATTTTACAAATTTCCATTCGGAAAGTGTCAGTTAAGAGAGGATTGTTTCAAAGTGTTGATTGAAATCTTTCAAAGTCGTTGGATTACGAGTTATTTCACACTGTGTACCGTAATGTACACTTTAAGCTGAACACTTGGGCGATTTTGGAAGAAGCATTGTACTCGTATCTATGACGCTTGACGACTGAACGATCAACGATCAGTCAGTCGTCAAGCGTTCATTAAGGATTTTATTAAATAAAGTAATCCTTTGTTTTTATTGAATAACAAATTTATTGATTAAAAATATGCATATTTTTTTACAACTTCCTCAAAAACTTTATGTTTATTCATGGTTTATTCAAAGCGATGTATTTTTAAACTCGCTCTTTGAGAATTGTTTTAAATATACTCGTTCTCAATTTAGAGTTCTATCGTTTTGTTTTGTGTATATTCAAACCTAAGAGAGAGACTCACCAGAGAGCCTCTACTAAAGATCCATTTGTTCGATAAAAAGCCGCGTTCAGCTAAGAGAACTCTTCTCTCTTCTGCCTCCGGACCGCCTCTTCATCTTACTGAACGAATCTTTTTTCTCTTCCCTCTTGCACCATCAACGGTTAAGAGCTGAAATGTTGACTGCAGCATTTTTCACGTCGTGGAATATACTCGTACATACATTTTTTATATCATTGCTGTCAGTAGTAGCAGCAGCAGGGCAATGCTGTTGACGTAGACGATAAAATGCAGCAGGCGAAATTTTGTCCTTTCGCGATTGTTATCCGCTTTGCCGGAAATATTTCATTGACAGGAGCCGAAGATTTTTAAACTCTGTTTCAATGAGTGCGAGTGGGTTTGTGTGTGTGTGTGTGTGTATGTGTTTCTGTGGGCGTGTCGTCTGTCTGTTGCACAATATTTTTCCACTTATTCCGCGTTTTAGTTTTAATCCTTAAATTGATTTTCAATTAAAAAAGTGTATGATGGAGTTTTTTTCTCTTTCTCTGCTTTCCAACTACAAAAAATACTCTGCGTTCTTGTTGCTATCCTGGTGGTTGTTGTTGTTGCTATTGGGTACATAACTTTTTGCTGTTGGCTTTTGTTTTTCTCTACTCTTGAATAAAAGTTCAATGATAGCGCATTATAGACGCCGCAGCAGGAAAAAAGAATAAAGTTACACAACAACAACAATAACAATAAAAAAAATAATAATAATAAGCATAAAAACGAAGTACAACCACAAAAAACTAGCCGCATTTTCCAATGACTTTGCCAATTCTCTTTGCATCGTCGTATTCTACAATACGAACTGGCCTCTTGATATCTCCCGTTTGTGTGCGTGTATGTGTGTGTGTGTGTAAAAGAACCATCCCTACAAGAACTTTTGCGACCAGTTACTGAGAAACGCTGAGCTGAAACTGAATGATCCACGAAGCTTTCTTACCGAAGAGATATCTGAAAAAGTATGATTGTTGAATGGTACTTCAAAATTTGAAAAGCTGACAGCTCTTGGCTAAACTAATTCGTTGATCACAATCCGTTTCTTTTTGTGATCTTGTGATTTTGATGAAATTGTGTTTGAAACTTAAAAAAAAAGTACGTTTCGGTAATGAAATAGCAAAAAAGCGGCACGTTGTTCGTAAATGTTGTCTGAGATAAAGCTATTTGCCGCCATAAATTAATAATTTATTGGTTTTTGAGTTTTTCTAAAAATCTGTTAAGAAAAGTTGTCAAGAGAGAATCTTTAATAAAACTAGCATAATACAAATGAAAAAAAAAAATGATTTTTGGTAAAAATGATCGCCAAATGATCTATTCCCAAAAAAAGCAAGCAAAAAATTATTAGCTTTTTAATGTTGCGAGTATGTGATCTTGGTACAAAGCGTTCGCGCGAAAGCAAGGAAGAGAGAACGTTCTTAAATTCGGTTTAAATAAGAAAACTGAAACGCATACGAGACGAGTCGAGTCGTTAAAATAAGAGGTGAGGATTTTTTTAAAGATTGGAAAAATATTAGAGAAAAGCTAAACAAATTTTGGTTCTTTGGTTCGTGGTATTCGTTAGGTTTTTCCTAAAAAACGCGGGATTACAATGGGTTTTGGAACAACCCACTCAGTGTCTATTTCCGGGATGACGAAATTTAGGGCAATCATGCCTGCTTCAAAATTCAATGCAATCATGAAACACGAAAATTCGAAGGAAAACTATAACAAGTTCTTGTTGGGCTGTTTGTCAGATTCAGAGATGCTTAAGCGCGGGCTTGGGCAGGAATGTCAAAGTGCGATGGAACAGATCGAAAAGCAATATGCTGTGGCTTAGTTTCTGTCGCACTTGCTCATTCAAAAAGTTGAAAAGGGCCAGAGATTGTGTGTTGTGCAAGCACAAATGCACAAACATATGTACATTGCCATTCATTCGGTCTATTCTTGGATAAATTCGCTTTCGAAAATTTACAAAAAAAATATATATATGTAACAAAGAAGAAGAATGAAAATAAAAATGAAAAAAAAACAAAAAAAAATTGAAGGAGGCGACCGTTTAACCTTTCGGTACTGATAACGCATTGATTATAAAATTATCCTTTCTTTCTGTGCCCTTCTTTTGCTCTCATTCTGTGGGCTGGCTGACGGCAGAAAAAATCTGCCAACTGAGTTGCTTTCCAGACAATCAACACTCAATTAGTCCTCTTCATTAGCGTTCAACTGAAGTGACACGACCTGATTACTAATTAAAGAAATTATTCACAAAGGAATCAACTGATGAGTAACCTCATTTCGAAACCTAATTTTCGAATTTAAAGAAAGACAGACTTAATTTCAGGTCGTTTAATTTGAAGTGTTTATCGAAACGACTGTAGGTAGTCCCAAAACAATCTCAAAATAATTTTGCTTCTGCCTTGAAAAAAAATAGAGGCCTCTCAAGTCTTAAAAGAATCTTAAAAGAATCGGAGTGTGTGTTCTTTGCTTCTAGCCTTAAGAACCACATTGCGACTGGTTTGAAATTTCAAAAATTAAAAGAAAATGATCGACCTGAAAATTATAAGAAATCGGCCTGAAAACTTAGGCCGAAATCTCTTGCATTTCTCTCGATCAATGAGGATTTTATTCCTCCTCAATTTTCGGTGTTTTTAATTGAAAATTATTACATACAATTTAGCCTTTAGTACCGTCTCCATTTCAGCTATCTCTTGCCCCGATCTTCTTCGCCGTCACTCTTTAACTACGCCTTTCATCTCTCCACCCAACAGCGCGGCACCACCTGCCACGTCACCGAAGAAGAAACCACTTCTAAGTAAATTGTCGCCGCCGCTATCAGCAATATTATATTCACACTCAGCGCCATGGACGATGCCGCTGAGCCGAGATTTCCTTTTCTCAACTGATTCTGGCAACGCCCGATGGAGTCCAGGTCCAGCTCGATCATGGCGCGCCCGTTCACTTCTATCGGCGAGATGCAGAAATTCCTCTGGAGAAACTCACTTTGATTGTGAGCACCCTCCGCGAGGGCGCTGTCGAGCAGCGTGTGTATGTGACAGCCGCACGGAAAGTGGTTGCTCACCAGCTGTAGATGCTCCACACCGTCCAGTATGATGCTGTCCGGATCGGGCGTCTCCAGAATGTGGTTGCCCTGGAGCTTGAGATTCTTGATGGCGGCTGCGTAGGTGAAGTTGAGCTCTTCGATGGCATCGATCTTGTTGTTCAGGATCTGCAAAGTGTCCACCTGCGTCAGCCCGCTGAAGGCATCCGTACAAATAATGCCCAGATCGGACTCTTGCAGCGTCAGCAACAGCACATTGGAGAGACCGCGAAATGCGTACGGCGTCAGCTCGCGCAGATCCATGTAGGCGAGCTTCAACAAGCCCACAGTGTCCATGCCATAGAAAGCGTCCGGCTCAATGGTCCGGATGCCGGAGGGCAGAATCAGGTGGCCGACATTAGTGAGGCCCGAAAAGGCTGAACTCTCGATGCGTATCATGGGATTATTGGAGAGCAGAATCAGTTTGACGTTCGAGGTGCCGGCGAAAGCATTGCTTTCGATGCGCCTGATCTGATTGTGACTGAGCAGGATGGTGGAGAGATTCTGGAGGCCGGCGAAGGCGAACTGGGCCACGGTCTGCAGCGGCGTATACTGAATGGAGAGTTCCTTGAGGCGCGGCAGACCGCGGAAGGCGAACTGTTTGATTTTGGTGATATTGTTGCCGTCCAACGAGAGCTTCTTTAGAGCGCGCAGACCGGCAAATGAGTCCGGTTTGATGACCGGAAAGTTGTTCTTCGTAAGGGCGAGGTTCTCAACAGTGGAGGGCAGTTGACGCAGGGGAATATGCTGCAGTCCACCGGTGTTACAGAGTACCTGAGGAAAAGAGAAGCCATAAAAACGGGCTAAAATCTCACAAGCGTTGAATGAGAAGGAGAATCTTAAAGATCAAAGATCTTAAAATTTTCCAGCTAAAAGTAGTCTTAACTCATAAAGACTTTGGACCCCCCCCTCCCCCCCCTCCTTCGAAACCAAAACCTACTGATTAGGTGGAGACACATCAAACGTTGATAAACTTAACATTTTCCAAAACTCTTAAATCCAGAGACCTCCTCAGATTATTGGCTCTAATGAAACTAGTTTTTATGAAATATTTCTAAGGCCTCTGAAATAGAGTCACCTCAAACCGGTCGCCGCGTTGTGCCAAAAAACACACTCTTTCGGTCACTCACTCTGCGACCATTTCGTTTTATTATTCATACGAAAATTGGCCCGCTGTATTTGTTGGCGAAATTGTCGCTATGCAGATAATCGCGAATTCTCATTGTGGCAACGCCCCTCTACGCCCCCTACGTCCCCCCAGAAATTTTGTTCCATGGTATGAATTTCCCGCAGCGTTTATGCGGCGAAAAAACAAAGAAAATCAAAGTCTATGGTGTCAACTCCTTCTTGCATGTCACTTTTCTAAACGTCACTGGTTGGTCGGTTGGTTGGTCATGCCTTGCTTTGCCGTAATGGTGTTGCTCTTCTTGTTCTTGTTGTTGTCGTTTTATTACGCGAGTGCTTGTTATTGCACTTGAGAGCAAGTAAGTGAGCAAGTATGTACTCGTATTTGTGAAAGTACTTCGGCAGCTTTTTTATAAAGCTTAAAAGCAGCTCACCACACACATTAACAACAACAACAACAACAACAACAACAACAACAACCAGAACAACAACTCTAGCGATGTCATGCTAAAAGCAGAAGCGGTAAAATTTGAGGACTCTCACCTGAGTTTGCGATAAACAGATGCATTCGGCCGGGCACGATTTCGAGGTTTCCAGCAGTAGAGGGTTCCAGAAGCATCCGACGGTGATTGCAATTAAAAGGAGCCAGGAGTTGCACATTTCACGTCGATGTCCTGGAAGGAGGAGGCGCAATGGAGGACACTGCAGGAGGAGAGACAAAAGAGAACACAAACAAAAACAGTAAATTAGGTTTCGATAAAACAAAAATGATGATCCAAACGAGATGAAATCATTTTCCATATTATAAAAGTTTCGGAAAGTGAAGTGATTAAGTAGTATTGTATCGTCTGTATGTACATATGTACGTATGCATATGTACGTTTAAAGAGTTAAAGAGATGTCATGCATGATTCGTTTCTGTTTCCTTAAAGACACGAAGTACAGAGAAGAGCATTAAACCTATGATCTTTCCAAAATTGTCTCTTACGAGAGTTTTTTTTTTATTGTATAATGTGTGCATATACGAAACATTTTTTGCATTTGCGAATTTCTTCTCAGTACAGCTGAACCATACATATAATTTTTTATTGTAACTTTATAGAGATGAAGTTCAGAAGCAATTTCAGCAGTCTCACGTGAATTGCTAGCTCTAGCTGCAAATGTTGTTTTCAAAGCTCTCAGAGAGAGAGAGAGAGAGAGAGAGAGAGTTTACAGTCTCTCAAGGCTGGCCCTAAATAGGCGAGTAGCTGCGTAAAGATTCCATATTAATGCTCTCTCTCTAAATGAGCCAACTCAACTCCACAAAGAAGTATAATGTGCTCATAAATTCTTTGCATAATTTGCAAAAAAATTAACAAACATTAAAAATTAACTACTCGTATTTTATGAATTAATGGAAATTGAATATTTTTGCAAAGTCTGGACACACACACACACACACCAACACTATTATGCTCACATGTTCCACCAACGAAATGGTTGAATAATTTCATTTTAATTGAAGCTGAACTGCTGCAGCTGGCAGAGTTGTCGGAAGAGAGAGCGGCGGGGAGAGAGAGAGAGCGAGAGCGTGGAGAATGGTGAGCGCTCAGACTGGTAATCGTTTGGGCTACCGAATGATTAACTCGATGAAGGGCGGTAGAATATGATTTTCTTTTATCGTTGTTATGATTATTGCTGTTTTCTGTGCTGCAGAAAAGTAAATAACTCTAAAAACAACATGAACCGAAGGATTTAAGCTACCAACAGGCATAAATAAGCGGCTTCAGCATTCAGCAATTGCAGGAGCAGAGCGATGAGAGCAACTGCCAGAATGAGAGTTTGTGGTAGTGTCCGTAGAGGAAGTGCAATGAATGGAATATGAAATGTCAGGCAGCCAGCCAGCCAACGTATAGGCAAAGGCAAAGGCAAAGACAAGAGACAAGGCGGTCGGAATGTATTTATCATTTCCACAATTAAATATTTATGCAGAGGCAGCGCTTACGGAGGGCAGTGGGGCAGTGGGCAGCAAGGACAAAGTGAAGAAGATGATAGCAGCAGCCACAAATAATGCAATAGTTAGGACGATACAGAGCAGGTTAGAGCAATGCAGGAACACAAGTTTTCAGATGGTCTGTTGTACATATTTGTACTAAATGTATTTACGAGACAGCATTTCGGAATGTTGCAGCCTGGCTCATCTGCAGTCACACCCATAGAATTGAAGCTACTGGCCTGGAGATGCTCTCGGGCCAATTAAGAAGGACAGTACTCGTACAGCTGTCTATCTGCCTCTGCCATAATCCACAATGTTTATTTGTGGAAAGTGCTCCGAAGCTGTTTTGCATTGACACAAGCTTTTCCTTTCACGAATTTTAATCCTACACTTGATCAGTTCAGTGATCTGAATCGTTCTAAGGAAGAATTAAATGCATCCATTAACGTGAATGGTGGAATGAAATGATGATGAAATACATCCATTAATGATGTATGAGATTTTCTTGCTTTGAAATATTGTTAATAATTTATTTTTATTTAATTTATTTTAAAATATTTCACTTATTGTTATAATTTTAACTGACATATATTTTATATGGTGCTATAATTTAGGACAATTTTATATACAGCCGTTAATGTAATACTTTGATAGTGACTATTCTATTGTAGTTTTTCTTATACTATACATATGTGCGCCATCTTTTATGTCGGTATGTGACTGTTTGGCCGTATTCCAAACGACATGGACGAAATATTCCGCGACAATTGCACTTTATACGAAAACAAATGCAAATCATCTTTAAAAAGGGCCGCATAGTGCTTCCACCTGACGCCAAAATGCTGAACGCGATGACGATACGACACATATGGGTTCTCGGCAACACTCTCTCTTATCGCTTCAACCCGTTTATTGGAACGTTCTGTCTGTCTGTTTGTCCCGACTGTCCCGTGCTCAAGAAAATTCCACATCAAACGACGAATAGTGTTGTTAGAAGACTGTGCTTCTTGGCCGTCGAGGCCATTTCCAAAGATATGCAGAAAACGGCGCGTTTTCATGGTTAAAATTGTACTAAAATTACGTTTTAAAAACATGGTGACTCAAGTCAATCGATTGATAAAGGCTAAAAATTTCAAATGTTAAAGTATTCAACGTTTATATACCGACATAAAAGATGGCGCACCCCCTGTGTATCCATGATTCCTGATTAGTTTTGGAACCATGAAAATTCGAGTGCAAAATTTTCTTTTAAACGTAGAATAATTTAGAAATTATTATATAATATTTATATAATGTAAAATATTTAAATTGATGAAATCTTTATGCAGAAACCATTTGCGAAGGGTATAAAGGGGTTGGTTTTCTTTCAGGCCAAGGCATTACTAAGCCACGCACAGGACCGTTACTGAATGATTTCTTTATATTTGCGATTTCTTGTTAACATTTTAGAAGATCGTTAACTTTTATTCTCAAATATTATTATTAGTATTTTTTTTAGTATTTTTAACTTTAAGTTTCTTAAAAATATGTATTAAAATGTTTTTTCATTTACTTGATGTAATATAAGAACAGTTCATTCTCTAACGAGAGAAATGCGTTACGTTACAACGTTAAGCTTACGTTGCTTACGTTGATGATGCTTACGTCATTCGATTATGAAGTCTTTATTATTTAATTCCTTGCTAAAAGGCATTAAAAGCTTTTAGATTTATACGAGTATAACATTTCGAGTTCAGTGTTCTCCTCGCATTACCACCGTCTTCTTCTTCTTCTTCTTTGCCTTCTGCGTGTCCACCTGGCGGTTTGTGTGTCGGGCTGCCTTTACTTCTAACTTTAAAGGCCTTTACTTCTCAGAGAACGTTCGAGAAATGGATTTTATGGCCTTTAATTTATATGAATCTTATTTATATGAATTTATATGAATTTTTGTAAACATGTTTCTGTAACGTCAATTCAGTACAATTTCAGCCATGAAACGCTTGAGACCGAAATAACGCGTCGAAATAAAAACGCGGTACATAAAAAAAAGTCGTGCATATCGTCGAAAATCATAGACGGCCAAGAAGCACCGTCTGACAATACTATTCGCCGTTTGGAGTCGAATTTTGTTGAGCTCGGGACAGTCGAGACAGATCGTCGACATGCCGTTAATCGACGCCCAAGACGTTCATCAATCAATCAATCAATGAACTGATTGAAGCGGTAAGAGAGAGTGTTGGCGAGAACCCACATGTGTCGTATCGTCACCGTGCTCAGCATTTTGGAACCGTCAGTGGAACCACCTGGCGGCGCATTTTGTAGGATGACTTGCATTTGCTTCCATAAAAAGTGCAATTGACTGAAAGAATATTGCCGTCAGATCGTCCACGTCGCTTGAAAGACGGCCAAACAGTTACATACCGACATAAAAGATGGCGCACCCTTTATGTATGTACATACATATATTGAGAAGGAGCAATAGAGACAGACTCTTAGAGATTGTTTTAACATCTCTTTAGTCTTTAACGATTACCAAAGTGAATGAATGAATGAATGAACCAATGAATAACTAAGTATCTGAGTTCATCCTGAAGCTGTCTGATGCCAAAGGACTTCTATTTGGTATGGAGGACGCCGTATGGTATGTAAATATGGATTAGTATGTGTGTGTGTGTGTGTGTGTGTGTGTGCATGCGCATGTGGAGAAGCACTACAGATGCAATGAAGAAAAACGGAAAAAGACACAAACCGCAAACACTCTTCAGGGCTTCAGAAACGAATCGGTCTAATTTTCCAAATGTTCGAAGGATGTCTTGCAGGGCAATCAAGTCGTTAGATGTCATTCGCACGGTACGACGGTTGCTTGGCACTGTGCACTATTTAATGTCAACGTGAGTCTGGGGAATCATATATCTGTCTCTCTCTCTCTTCTGTGACCATCTACCAAATGTTGCCGTTTGCTGCTCTGTTTTCGACTCTTCGACTCTGCCTTCGGGGGAGCCTTTAAAGCTTTAAATTCAATTCATTTTAATTCATTAAATTCTTGAAAATGTTTTGGCTTAAATTCTTTAATTTTGATTTTCTAATCTATTACCTTTTAAGAGAATTTAAAACATTAAGAGATTTGATAAGATTCAGTTTACAAGAAGCGTTTCTTGTCAAAGAAGAACAGAAAAAATATGCAATTATTTTGCTTGGAATGTTAGAGATAGTTGTCGGCAGTAATTATTTTAAGACTTTAGGCAATAGATACCTCAAATAACAACAACAACCACAAGACTTGTGTAGTATTTTGTAATAGTAATGTATCGTAAGTTTCTTGTTGTTATTTAATGCTCTTTGGTCAAATTCTAGCATTGATTTTGCCTTTGACACTTTGATAAACTGTTTATGATTATTGTATTATAGTACAATCAAAAATACAAAAAAAAAAATAAACCATTTTAAAATCTAAATTAAATTAAAACATTTGAAATAATCGCTAACAAATTCTTTAATTGAGAAGAGAAAATATAACGAATAACCCACACAGAGACGAAGTTTCATGAATCTTTAACATAACCTCACTTTCCTGCCACAAACCATTCGTTACTCATTACTCTCACTTTGCCGTTTCCCTGCCGGTGGTTTGTGTCTATACTTAGAAAAGGAAAGCCTTGATAATGAAGAGAAAGAGCTAAAAAGGCTGTTGGTTGAGAGAGCGCCGCCGTTGTCTAATAAACAACTCTAGAGTATACGCGTAGGTTTATTAACTCGAGCGCGATTCTTCTTAATTAAATTTATTACTATGATGATAATGATGACTTCCTTCTTTCCTTCCTTTTAGTATAACTTCATAATTGTAAAAAAATTATGGTGAAGAGAAATAATACATGATAGTAGTCCAAAGTATGTTAAACGATAATAACAAGTACGTAAAGTAAATAAAAATAACCTTAAAGACATGAAGAAATTAATTATTTTAAGAGCTTTTTTATTGAATCACTTGAATTAATTTTTTCTGAGTGATTGACGTTGAGTGAAGTTTATGACTTTAAGTGTGAGTGTGTGTGTGAATGTGTGTGTGTGTAAGAGTATGAAAAATGTACGTGAGCTCGTGTCCAGAGCCTTTATTCAATTTTTTACCGGGTAGCGAGAGTGTTCTATTTCAATCATCATCATCATCATCATCCACATCATCAATCTTTCGTGGGTGAAGACTTAGTCAGCTTTGAATTATTAATTCGTTGTTCGAGTAAGTTTTTAACTTTAAAATAAAAGGAGCTTTCAGATGACTCCGAAAAAACTGCATCTTCTCAATTTCAATTGTTTTTAAATGCTTCAAACTTTGAAAAAATGGAAAAATGGTAAATTTTTTGTAAAAGTAAAAAAAGGACGGAAAAGGCTGGTTTTCAATATTTAAATTTTAACTAAAAATATTTTTTTTTTGTAATTCTGTAGTGTTAAAATATATATATGTGTATGTAAATACATAACAAAAACAACATTGACAACAACAACAATAACCATAATAACAGCAACAACAGTTATAGTTGATAATAAGAGCAAAAAACCAGAAAAACTTAAAAAATATTAACGTTGGAAAAAAGCGAAAAAGGCGCGAATGAATTAAAAATTCGTAGCTGGAAAGTCTTTTTATACTTTGATATGTAACATATGCATGTATATACCTGGGCGCGTGTATGTGTGCATCTGTGTGTGTGTGTGTGTGTGTATCCCACAATAAAAATAAAATCATTCATGACAATTCGTCTATGAATCAGTGATAGATCTGAGAGAGAGACTATGATGACTTTATGATTTTTCTTTATTTTTACACGCATTTTTTTTTTGTTGCTAGTTTTCCTTTTTTTGCCCTTTAAGCCTTCAATCGTCGTTGCGAATTTTCTCAACGGCCTGGCCTGTTTTTGCGCCTCATTCATTTGTTTGAAATGTTCATCAAAATTTTGTATGGTCATAATTCAGGTAAGCATAGTTAAAGGTCCTGCATGATTCGTTGATGTTTGCTCAACGAAATGAACTACAATAATACGGATATAAGGTACATATGCATAGATTTTGATGTATTGAAGTGTTTGTTTGTGACTGTGCACAATTTGTTTATGTTTGCTTTTGTGCATTTTATTAAAATATTATTTCAAACAAAATGTTTTAACGCTGCCTGCCACGCGGTGAAAAGCAAATAATCGTACAATAAACAAAAAAAAAAGCACAAAGATATTTTTGTTTGTTTTTCGTGGTTTTTTTTTCGTTTTTTTTTCTCGAAAATCACTCGCAAAAAGCGTGCGGATGTGCTGGTGTGTGTGTGTGTATCTTGTAATACAAAAATATGCTCAGTTATTTGTTTGTGTGTAAATTATTTAATCGGCAAAGAGTGATAAATATTTATTGTGTGGTTGATAAACAAAACAAACACCACAAAACAAATGAAACCGCAATTTTTGCAAAAAGGCACTAATGGAAAAATTATTGTTAATCATTTCTTAGTTATGTTTGTAAAGTTTTCAACAAGTTTTTAAAGTTTTTATTAAATTTTTTATATAAATTTTGCAGTTTACTAGAAAAAAAATTTTCACCAAAAAATCATGTCTTTATGATTATCTGACTTACCATAATTAAATTAAAGAAAGCTCCCGTCTCGACTGAAAAGAGCCTCTCTTCTTCTCGATTCTTGTCTCGTTAGAAAAAAATTGTCTCGTTGCCGCTTGCCTGCCTGGATTCGGCAACGAGATCGAGACGAGACTTGCCGCGTGTTGTTCATTAACAAAATTATATATGGATTTATAATACTCTACAATTTTTTTTGAATTGTTACTAACAATTAAATTTTGATGAAAATGAAAGACACTGACAATAAATTCATTAATTCATTCGTTTCATTTGTGGACCGTTAGCTTCGTGAACCATCGCCATTGATGTCGTTTCAAAGAAACGGTTATTATTATTATCATTTTTACTGCATCTTACTTTATTAAATAATGTCGATGTTGTTGATATTTCTGTCCATCTGACGATATTTATTCATAAATTTATTAAGTTTGTATTGCGTACGTTGAAGTGTAGAAACGATTTACTCCTTGGTCCTTGTTTCGTTTCGCTTCTTTCTTCCTTTCTTTCTTTCTTTCTTTCGTTCTTTTCTTTTTTTTTATATCCTGAAAAAGTGTTTTTTTATATCCTTAAGAGTGTGAAAAGACCGGACGAACTCTCGGTCGAAGATTTTTTGTTTCTCATCTTTTTGATGTTGGTGTCGGTGTCGGTGTCAATGTCGACAGTTGCTGTCAAGGCGCTGCCCGCTTAAATTTCTGTCCTTTCGCCTTTCGTTGGTGTCAACTAGTGATGTCCGCGCACGTACGAGATTTTATGATATTTGGTGTGATCTCGTTTTCGGTTCTCGTTTTGATTGTGTCTCGTCTGTTCCAAATAAAAATTCCTCGAATTCTTCGAATTCCAATAAAAAAAAAACGCAAAATGCAAGAATCGAAAATGAAAAGTATCGATATTTTCAATATAAAATAACTTGATCCAATGAAATATTTTTTTGAAAATATTGTAGAGAAATTATTGAGAAAAAAATCGACTAAAAAACCTCATTGGTCCCGAGATCTCGACTCGACTGACAAAGAGTCTCATTTTAGTGTTACGTCTCGATTGAAAAGTATTGTTTTGTTTGTTTTTGTTTTGTTTTGTTTTTGTTTGGAAAAGTCTTGTTCGATGTCATTTCGGCTGAATGAAAGTATCATTCTCGAATATATCGAGACGGAAACGATAATTTTTTTGCCGCCTAGTGTAAATTGGTGTGCTCTGCTGAAGTGGAAACCTTTTCCAAAATAAATTTTTCATGGAATCATAACCGGTTTCATGGATTCATGAGTCTGGGAAGGAAAAAATTTGAAAAAAAAACAACAACGCTGACAAACAACTTCTTTAACAACAAAGTGCTTTGTATAAAATCATTGAAGAAGAAGAACAATAAGAAGAAGAAGAATAAAAAGCAGGAGAAGAAGAAGTAAAAAAGAGTTGTAGTTTAAAGAATTATTTTTTTATTTGTAGTATTTTAATGTTCTCTTTGGTCATGACCATGACTATAGACTCGTTAAATATATTCATAGCCTTTGCAGACCTTTGCTATTCATTAAAATCATTAAAATATTAAGATATTTTCTAAGATTTATTGATATAAATAATTTTATATTTTAATAATAATTTTATATTTTTGCATATTTATTTTCTAATGTGTTTTCTAATATTTTCTAAGACTTTCTATTATTTTTAGTTTATAATGTTCAGAAATTTCTACATGAACTCGTTATTTTAATATGCTAAATGTGTTTAATGGCATAAAATTCATTGAAGTGTGCTTTATTTAAGACAAAGAACAAGAACAAGAACTCATATATTCTGTGGTATCTTCATGTGGTTTATTCTACATTATTCGAATTTAATTAAAAGGACTCAACTCAAAGCAATATTATTAGCATTTTAAATTCTATACACACCAATTTTGCTTTTTCCAACAACTTTTTCGCTGAAGGAAGAGAGAGAGAGAGAGAGAGAGAGAGGAATTTTTTCTCTTTTGATTTTATGTGAAAAATTTGAAGAATTTTAAAGCTGAAGATTATTTCTTCAAATTGCTTTTCTCTAAGCGAATTACGTAACATTATGAAGATTTTGAAGATTTCTTTACTATCTTATTATAAATAGAAATAGAAACGGAATAAAAAAAAGCTATTTTTTTTGTGCCATCGTTAGCATTTTATACTCGGTAATAATTTTATTTTATTTTATTAATTTTATTATATTAATTTTATTTTATTAATTTTATTTTATTAATTTTATTTTATTAATTTTATAAATATTATTTTATTTTATTCTCGGCTGGAAATTTGTTTGGTTGAGTTTTATTTTTCACACGTCGCTAGCGTTGGACGAATGTCCAGAAAATCGTAGGACAAGAAAGTATGTGTGTGTGTTTTCAAAGGATGTATGTATGTATGTATGTATGTGTGTGCTTGTAGAGTATGAAAGGAAAAGAAGATACGAGTATCCATGAATATACGATAATACAAAACGATTGTTATACGTATCGTTTTCAGATAACAAAACAATGTTGGACTTCACCTTATCAGTAAAGCAGAAGAAGAAACAGCTCGAAGGCAACAACAACAATGACAATGACAACAACAACAACAGTGATAATAGCAGCAAGGTACATACAAGGCGAGCAAAGCTCAACAAGAAGACCAAAGGCATAAACAACACCGACCATCAGCGACACTCTTGAACATTGAAGAGCGAAAAACAAACACTTTGTCAACAACTTGACAATGGCGACCATCCTTAGGTGACACCATTAACAAGGACAATAGAAGACATAACAACCAAGAACCAACAACCGACAACAACGTAACGACGTTATTGTTTTCGGTTTCGATTCGATCTCATCATCCTTGAGTATGTACAAATTTCTCTTTATTAAACGTAACTAACGCGTTGAAATGAAATGATTGCCAACGTCAATGCTTAAAGAAGAGCAACCCTTGGCTGTGGATGGTCTGTCAGTGAGTGTGAGTGAGTGTGGTTTGTGTACGAAGCATCCCTGCAGGCAATTGAACCATGTACTACTAGTTCGAAATTAATTCAAACTAGTTCAAAACTAGTTCAAGACGATGTTTAAGACGTGGTGACAATTGTTGCTCCATTCAATTCGTAAGTCGACGAATATTAGAACGAAGACGAATTGAGCGAATTATTATCGGTAGTATGTATTGCTGTAGTATTCTTTACTGGCGCGCCGTAGCGACTTTCAAGCTCATGAAATTCGGAATTCAATGTTCCCGATCCCAAACTAAAAAGCAAAGATCATCCATTATAAACAATGGCAAGGTAAAAGCAAAAGTAATACGAATTATAGGTCTGAATATTAGGAGTACCTAACAAAAATATAAAAATCAAAATTCCGGCTAGACCGACAATATTGTGTATATAAAAAGTTTTTCTTCTTAAAATAAGTAATAGTAATAATAAGAATTCTTCATACTTTCACACAGACTTTTTGATTGCATGATTTTTTGGGGGAAAAAATATGAATTTCTTTTTAAAATTACAAATTAATAAGAATAACTTTTTGTTTCAAGACAATCAGATTTTCTTTATAAAATTAATAAGATTTCTCTATAAAAAAAGCATATTATTTGTACGTTTTAATAAGATTTCATAGTAAAATGGCTCAATAAGGAGATCTTACTTTTTTTTTACGAGTATATGGTACTATTTTTCTTTGTGTACTGCTTACGAACCAGTTTACCAGAAGGTCAGTTATTAATAGAAAATTTTGCACAGGGATAGCGCGGCATCAGTCAGTATATCATTGTGTAGTGTGTTTGTATTAGTGCAGATTGTGAGAGAATGAGGGCGTGTGTTAATTTGAACTTAATGGTTGGATTATACAAGAAAAGTAAAACAACCAATTTTCGCAAAGTATTTCTTATCCATTCATACACACACACCCAACCACACACACACACGCTTACACATACATACATACACATCCACCGCTTTGATAGACATGACAACAGTTTGGTTTCTCTTATTGTAAGAAACTAATGAGAAATTAATACGAAGAAAAGTAAAGTAATTCCTGCGTTGTTGACTGTTTGCTGAAGATTCTTACCGCATCCAGCAAATGTTGATGCAGTCGAAAAAATAACTTCAATAAAAAGATGGGGAAAAATTGGAAATTTTTTTCAATTTTTACAATTTTTTTTTTACAATTTTTTACAGAACTGAACACATGGACTCATAAAAATTTTATTGATTTAAACTCTTATAATAATTTCAACACAGAAAGGAATTATTCACAACTAAGTGGTAAGGATTTACCCATCCCCCCCCGCCACATTTAATTTCAAAAAAGGACATGCAATCATAATTTTTCTCTCTGTGTATTCTAATGGTTAATTATCGAGAGCACATTCTTTTTTTTACTCTGGTATATTTTCGAGAGTATGTTTTCGAGAGAGTATTTAAGAGCTAGTGAACACTGTGCGGAGAGTGTAAATGAGTGTGGATGCTGAAATCTGAGAGTGGTTACGAATAGGTGTGTGTGTGTGTGTGTATGTGTGTGTCTAAGACTCTCATGTGAGTCATTATTAAAGTTCATGACTACATTTCAATCGCAATTAACTCTTTGCTCACGGAAGCATTATGGCATAAACACAACGCAACCAACACACACACACAAAATATTGTGCAATATTATAAAAGGCTTTGTTGTGTACGAGTATGTACCTATGCCTTCCAATAAAGCCAGGATGTTTGTGCGGACTCCAGTGTTGCCAGTGACATCATATTCGCCAGCCATAACAACCGTATCAAAGGAATAATATATGTATGGTGGTATATCGCTTCCTTCACTCCATCTACGATTTTGCCTTTTGTTTCACGAACACTCAGGAAGCAGAAAGCTTTCAATTTACCGTTGTAGTGGGTAGTTGTTGTTGTTGTTGTTATAGTATTGGTTGTTCGCGTTTGAATATACTCGTAGTTGTTTTTGTAATAATGATTTAGTGCTAGTTTATTGAGTCGTATAGTTTTCGGTAGTATCGATTAAGGATTTTCCAGATTTCAATTAAATACTCATAGAACAAAAGCAACAAAAATAAGAGAGAGACAGAGAGGGACAGCATGGTAAGAAAAGGGGATAAGGGTAAAAGGCATAGTGAGATGAGAATCCATCATCAACAGCTTTGCATGCAGTTTGAGAAATAATGCATCTGCTTTAGGGCAAATTTTACCTAAAACAATGTTTTATGTGACTCTTAAAGTAGTTTCTTAATTCAATTTGCCAAAATCTCAGAGAAATATTATCGAAAATTATTACAAACCAAGACAATTTTTTTTTAGAAGAAGTGATATAACAAAATAATTACCACATCTAGTATAGAAACCTTAACATAGGAGTACCTTTGGAGAAAACTGAAAGGATCAATACGTTCTGAATCCTCTGGATCATTGGATCATTAAATTTTTGAAGAAAATTAATCTTAAATTTGGAATTTCGGGAAGAAAAAGTTGATGAGAGAATTTTCCGAAAACAGAAAAATCACATCATGCATATCGATTTTTTTCTTAACAACAAATATTTTCATGATTGATAGAGTAAAATGCTGGAAACGGAAAGATTTTATGCGAAAAGGTTTTCGAGAAAATTGAAAATCTTCTAGTTTCAATGTTAGAAAGAGATGCATTTTAATAATAAACCGATAGAAAATTATACTAAGAACACTTAAACTTTTAGTAGTGAAAAGACATGCTACAAACTTGCAACTTTGGTGTCATGCAATGTCATGCACATTATCTATTATTATATACTTTCGCTACCGTTAGCCTCTGGGCACACTTAAGTTAAGTGAATGGTTGAATAATGGATTAAGTTTAACTACACAGAAAGAAATATTGTTTAATTAAAATTGCACTAACCAAAGAAAATGTTAAGAAAAATTATAAAGATTATAAAGTTAACTGTAAAATTAGTAAAAATTAATCAAAAAAACTGTAAGTTAACTATAAAAATAGTAAAAACAACTATAAAAAATCTAAATAAACTGTGACAACGGTAAAAATAGATATTAAAACTATAAGTTAAGTGTAAAATTAGCGAAAATAACTGCAAAAAATATAAATTAACTGTGATAATAGTAAAAATAACTATCAAAACTATAAGTTGACTGTAAATTTAGTGAAAATAACTGTACTTACAAATGGTGAAGGTGATTGTAAGTTAGTAGTAAAAATAGTAGAAATAACTATCAAAAATGTGCGGTAGCCCTAAAATAGTAAAATAAACTATTAAACTGTTAAATTAACCATACAAATTATAACTAACTCTCGTACCTATAAAGTAACTATGTATAAATATAGTAAATATGGTTGCAGCCAAAGTGTAGAATACAAAATTAATCCTCAATTAATCCTCAATTAAGTTAAAAAATAAGTCCTCCTACAGTTAATTTGTTAATTTACTATCTTTCTTTGGTTATGGTAATTGAATTCTTTGTGTGTAGTCAGTATTAGTAGATGGAGTATATGAGGGCGGCCCGTTAAGTACTTAGCCTACAAAAGAAAAACGAAAATTTTGGAAAAGTGGCGATTTATTTCTCTACGTAGTCTCCTTTCAGCTCGATACACTTGACCCAGCGATGCTCCAACTTCTTTAGCCTATCTGAAAAATACGTTTTCTGGAGGTCTGCAAAGTAGGCCTCCGTGGCGGCGATAACGTCCTCATTAGACTCAAAATTCTGCGCGGCGAGTGACTTTTTAGTAGTATAGTAGGTTAGTTTCGAACTTTGTTAGTAAAATTGTTTAATACTGCTAAATATATAGTAACAATTTTTAAAGTTTCATCAAATAGTGACGAGCTTGTGTAGCCACAGACACTATACTACAATATATACAATGCTTTACCAACTTCTGAAATGTTTATTTAATATTCAAAATTTATTTCATGTCTTGATTATTGAAAAATGTAGAAAATGTGTGCAAAGTTTGTCGACATTCGGTCTTTGGTGCAGAGTTCCATTCCATCGAATGCTTAGCAACGCCAAATCAAAGGAACTAAATTCGGTAACACAAAATTTGAAAAGGGCCAAATAAACGAACACTCCTCACGAATTTTAATTACATTTGCAGAACTACGTAGAACGCAGAACAATGCAATACAATTCGTCCGGCAGGTTGCAGCAACTCGATTTCGGTAACGAGTTAGGTACTCGTTTGTTTGTGTGTACATATTGTAAATACGTTACTAAGTAAATACGTTACTAAGTATGCGTGCTTGTAAGTACGTTTGTAAGTATGCTTGTAAGCATGTTTGTGCGACGATCCAATGGGTTAAGCTTTAAACCGATGCAATATTCTGATGATCCTTAAGGATTTCCTAAAGACAAGCGGTGTATGCATGAGTGTTGGGCATGTGTGTGTTTATGTGTGCGCCTGTGTGTGTGCCTGTGTGCTTCTGTTTATTATGTGTGTGTGTGAAAAGGAGGATGAGGAAGAGGCTGGCAGTTACTCTGCTCTAGTAACTAAAATCGAAGCTCTCCAGAGTGCTTCAAGTGAGTGAGCGAGCGCAACTATTGTAAAATAGACAACTGCAGAAAAAAGACAAGAGCTAACTAATGAGTCTAAGGATTTGTTGATTGAATCCTTTCTTTTACAGAATTTGATATTTCAATTGTGTTCAATAGTGTTGCGTGAAAGAAACAACGAGTTTATTGAATATCAAATATCGTTTAGGAAATAATTGATATAAGAGTATAATTTATAAAAATTGGTTTTTTGGGGGGGGGAGGGGGGGGGAGGGCCCAGCCAGCGCTCGTTAAGTTTAGAAATTTTAATACAAAACAGGTGCGCCATCTTTTAGGTCGGTATGTAAACATTGCAGAACTTTAACATTTATAAAACCGATTGACTTGAGTATTGACATTGAGTTTTTAAAACGTTAATTCAGTGTAATTTTAATCATGAATCATTTTACACCGAAACAACGCGTCGAAATCGTGACGCTGTATATTGAAAATAGTCGTGCATATTGTTGTGAGAAATGGGTGGGTGAAGGGGGAGGGGAGTAGTCCCTTAAAACGTAATGAAGTTAATTAATTAACTCTATTTTCTTAACAGAGAGCAAAGGCAGTACATTAATCTTTCAGAAGCAGAGTTTAAAACCGAAAAGGACTGAAATATGCACAAAAAAAAATTCGGTTTTCGAAAATGCGTAAGGAACAAATTTTTGAAAAGCTTCAGTTAAGCAAACTCTGGTACGAAACTTGTAATGCTTCAGACTAAAAAATAAAAAAAAGGAATAATACGGTACTTTTGGTCCTGAAACCGAAGACGAGCTTCGGACTGACGGACAAAAGAGAGAAAAAAAAAAAATCACTGGAAGAAGGAACAAAACGAAAGCTATGCGATTATGTTGATGTCTCTTTTCCATAGAATTTTTATAGCAAGAATTTTTTTTACACATATTCTAGAGTTTTTAATTAACTATTCGTCTTTTCTGCTTATGGCGTCAGTACGTCAAAAAGTTCATTTCAATAATAATGCTTTCAATGTGGCAACCTTTGGTGAGAGCAAAGAGTGAGGGAGTGTTCGCTAATGCGGCTGATTTTGTTGTTTATTCTGGCTTATTGTTTTTTTTTTTTTATTTAGACTTTAACCGAAGGCACCAAAGTCACTTAATTAATCACGGTTCGATTAAGTCTAGAGCGATTAATATGGTTATGAGACCTACGAGTATATTGAGAGTAACCTAAGAGTATATTCATGCAATTTTGGGCAATTTTTAGTCCACTTTTCCCCAACTTGTTTTTCTTATTACATTTATATTTTTTATATATATACGATAGTATTTAATTTGTATACATACTTAACGTTCTTAGACGTTTTTTACCGCATAAAAAATCCCCTCAAGGGGTTTCGAACCCCCCCCCAAAAAAACAAAGGGGGCACGTACGCTACTGATTGTAGACACCATCATTTCCACGCAGAAAACACTTTGCGTGGAAAATATTGATGCCCAAAGCATACTCAAAACGTTTGGAAGCCTCTACAGTACCAATATTTTATTTACCAGCGTGTTTATAATTCATATTAGAAATTTGGGAAGTTTGGATGATCAATCATTCATTAATATTAATTAATTCATTAAAATTTTCTCGGCCCTTTCACTCTCTCTCTCTCTCTCTCTCTCTCTCTCTGTCTTCATCATCATCAGTAGGGCTATAACTATGAAGTTTTAAAGCCATTGTGTCAAAGTCGCCTCGATTTTGCAGCGTGTAAAAGAGCAAAGGCAGAAAAAAACAACACTGCAAAAAACCGGAAGTATAAAAAGAATACACAAAACCAAACGGAAGGAAGGAAGGAAAGTCAGTCCAAAACAGACTTCTTGGATTTAGTTTAAAAGCGCTTTCGTGGGCACACGATAAGTGGCACACGTGACCACGTAGGTACGTGTAGCATCATTGGCTTTGGCATGACGACACAAAGATGCAGATGCTGAAATGCAAAACTTTTATGCGTTTGAAAAGTTTGATGCGATGAGTTGTGAAGCGATTGTTCGTGCATGCGTGCGTGTGGTTGCGTTTATTTGGACTAACTTACAATTTGAAAGAGATTACTTTAGGATGAAAAAGTCGCTTTCAGCGTTCGATTCTAACGCATTTAAAAGAAAATAAAATTGAAGTAAAACCTTGTTGCATCAAACTTGCTTTAAGTTTAAACAATAAACAATAAACGAGAATAATAGAGAAGTCTGATATATTCTATAATAAATAATGTACAAAAAAGGCTTGATTGTCGCAGTTTTGGCTTTCTGGGCCTATCTGGTTCTTTCTGGACCGCATTGAGGCGCATCTGAGGCGCATTGAGGCGTTTCGTCTGACAAATGTTTGCCCCCAAGTTTTAGAGATATAATGCCACAAGTTAAGAAGTCTGTGTTCTGCTAAAATTAAATAGCATTTTTCTTTCTAAAGAGTACAACATTGTACCAAATACAGAGTAAAGAATCGTGTTAGTAACGTATCTCTTTTAGACGCGGCTCCTCAAATAATCATTTATAGAAAATTAAATAAACGAATGCGTGTTTGTGTGTATGTTTATTTAACTCTATTCGAAAAACAAATTTGCTCAGTATAAAGATTATTCGAATAAATCAATTTTTTTTATTTTCCTAAGATTTATTTCGAGGTTAGGTGACTATCAATGTGTGTGTGTGTGTGTGTGTTTGTAATTTTTTGCTGTGTATTCCAGTTTGCACGCCTGACAATTTATTATTTATTATTTTAATGAATGAATTTTAGAGTAGGTCCATATCATAAACAACAACAACAACAACAACAACAACAATCAAAGCTTAAACACCGAAAATAACATGCATATCCATCATTAATCTTCTTCTTCTTCATTGTCCTCACCGCCACACAACCGCCCCCAACATACGTGCCCAATTAATTGCACCCCCAGCGGCGCCCACACCCTCGCCCTCGCCCTCGCCCCGCCCCGCCCCCAACGACCATTGCACTGCTTTTTGCCATCTGCATTTTGCATTTCAGTTCGGTCATTAATTATCGCCGCCGATAAGGTACTCTTATATAGAGCCGTAGATTTATGGCAAAATTGATTATGGACGCCGCAGCTCTTGTTGGTCTTTAATTAAACTGTCTAATTTGTAATTATTTTCATGTTTTACGATAAAAACAGTTCGGTCTTTTTTGCTGTTATTGTTGTTGCTATTGTGTAGCTGTTTAAATGACGGTAAGCGGCAGCGTAATGATGTTGAAAAGGCACCAGCGCAAACATACAAAATCGAAATTGCAACATGTCACATGAAGCAAATTAAATGAAGCTCCGGCTCCAACCATCGAGATCCAGTTGAGCCCAATTAGAAAGGTGGCAGCTCTAATTTGCATCGGGCACATCTAAATTGTACTCGGCATCGTCTGATATGCTCACGGAGAGAGAAGAGAGAGACGTCCGTCTTTGTGACAGCGCCGCCTGTGGTTTCAAAGGTGTTCAAATACTTCAAAAGCATGAATGTCATTCATTCGTTCAGGCACTAACTCACCTCACACGCCTCACTCTCTTCGCTCATCTCACACGCCTCACTCTCTTCGCTCATCTCACACGCCACACTCTCCGCACTCACTGTTTCTCGTATAGAAGCTCTTGGTGCTACCAATTGAAAGCTGTACCAATTTTCTGTACCAATTTTTTTTTTTTTTTTTGGAAGGAGACAACGACCGAGCTCACTGTGTCGAAGCGTAGAGACGTTCTTTGGTTTCGGTGAGCTCCAACAAATGCTCATGCCGGAATGAGGCCACACTGCTTTAGCCGTATGAGGTTTATACTTCGCCTGCGAAGTCTAATTGTTATCAGAATTTGGTTTGAAGGCATTGAAGTCTTTTCACAGTTTCGGTGACCGAAGCTGTTGGGATGAATGACATGCGGATTATAATGACCTTACGATGTTCTAACGTTGTTTGCTGTTGATTACTAATATGTAAAATGGACCGTTTTTATTTAGGTAACCTGCATGTTGCTGTACCCTGAAGCAATTTCCTTATTTTCCGGAAATTCAGCGAAAAACCAGGCAGGCGTAGTTATAAGCCTTAATATATGCACGTACAAAAAGAAAAACGCCTATTAAAACTATTTTGAATTATTTAACGGTTAAAATAATATTTCCTTCTAAAGATATAACTTTTTTTACAACTTTTCCTAAAAGATAAATGTTTCAGCTTTCCGGGACTATGAAAATCATGACAATCAATAAAGAAATTAACTAGTTATTTCTTGAAGACGCTTGTACATACATGAAGGGTGCGCCATCTTTTATGTCGTTATGTGACTGTTTGGCCGTATTCCAAGCGATGTAGACGGTCTGCTGGCAATATTCTTTGAGTAGATTGCACTTTTTACGGAAACAAATACAAATAAACCTTCGAAATGCGTCACCCGGTGGGACCACTGACATCATAATGCTGAGCGCGGTGACGTTACGACACCATTGGGTTCTCGGCAGCACTCTTTCTTACCGCTTCAACGAGTTTAGTGGAGTCTTGGAAGTTGATGAACGGTATATCGCGACGATTTTCCACTGTTTTAACAAAATTTGACACCAAAATTTGTCAGAAGACGGTGCTTGTTGGCCGGCGACGATTTTTGACGATATGCACGACTATTTGCAATGTATAGCGTCACTATTTCGGTGCGTTGTTTCGGTGTAAAGCGATTAATGGTTAACTGTTATAAATTGAGCATTTTAAAAACATGTTTACTCAAGACAATCGGTTGATAAATGTTAAAAGTAGTCAATGTTTACATACTGACATAAAAGATGGCGCACCCTTACATATATGAAATTATACTAAATTTATTGCACAGTATCGTATGTTAAATGGATTTTTACTATTTTAATTCATTGTGCGAGTGTGTATCGATGCATATTTAAAATCCTGCTGGTTTTAATTGTCAATAATTGACATTACAACAACGATGCTTTATTGGTGGCAGTTGAAAATTTGATGCGAATTTTCAAATGACAGCTCTTGTTAAAAGAACCATGAGGACATTTCTACCGACAAAATTTTATACGAAATTTATTCGAATAGAGGAGCTTCCAACGTGAACAATCAATACCTTTACCTTTATTGTGAGGGCCAAGCTGATTTATCAGCATCTAATCGGCAGCAATCGTAGTATGGGTGACGATGATGATGATGATGATGGCGATGCCGAAACAATTGCAAGAGAGGTCACACGATGATGGCGTAGGCAATGCATGGAGCATAGATTGCACTCGTCGTTCACACTTCATCGGACGAAGACACCGTGACACTTGTTAGCGCATAACCACCGCAACAATATTGACACTGCGCGGTATAGAAAGAATATATGCCGAAGAAACGCAAATGGACAATGATGCACTTGAATCACAATGTCGCCGTATTACGAGTATATTTTTATTGCTATTAAATATTGAGCAAATATTGAGTGAGAAGCTTGAAGGCCTGCAATTAACTCATTATTTATTTTCTTTATAAAACTTCAAATTCTCTTCTTTTTCTGAAATAAACCGCGTAGTTTCGGACGTGAAAGGACGTGGTCATTCCTTGCGCCCCACCGCGTTGTACCGTTTTGCTCTACTGACTGACTTTTTGCACAAAGCGATCAGACTACACTGCACCACCGCATTCTATTATCTACATAGAATTTGTACGGCTCGGCTCGAGACAGATCCGCTGATTATTGGAATGCTTAATCGCGCCGTTGTTTTCTTCCGCATCCGGTACCGACGGCAACAGGATTCAGTTCGCAACTAATTCAAATCCTTAAAACGGATTACTTCCGATGGTCCGGTCGCCGGTCTCCGGTCTCCGGCGTGCTGTGCCATGTCGTATGTACTCGCGTACGCTGGCGCCTTCAGACGTCAGAAATAGTGGCGAGATAACGGCGGAGGGGCCGTAGCCCGAACTCGTAAAAGTTTTCGTGCATCAGCAGAAGAATTCGTTGTCAGTCGATGGATATTTCGTAATGTTTTTGTTGTTATTCTGTGTGTTATAAACTCTCACTCTCTCGTTGTCGTCGGTTCATTGAAAGCTTTCTCTGTAATACTCTCAGAGAGAAAGAAAAAAAGAGAGGGAGAGAGGGAGAGACAGAGTGAATAATAGAAAAATTGAGTAAGCAAATAAGAAAGAGAGCCTGTGGGACACCTTTTGTGGTAGCTGTGAAGTCGTACATACGTTTTAGAAGTATTTTATTGAGCAGCTCATCAATGGGTCAATGGTTAAGAAAGTGTGCAAAGGAGAGATCAATCAAGTTTAACGATTTCAAGAATCGAAAGTTAAAAATTGTAAACGCGAATTTTGAAACATAATTAAAATTATATTAATAATTATATTAACATAATAAAAACATGTTGAATAGATTCAATATAAGTACTCGTAGTATTTTTATGTATTTTTAAAAAACTTTCTATTTGTTTTTTTTTTTTAAATTTATGTAGATTTAAGAAATTCCTTCTTTCTACACTTGAAAAAAAAAACAGACTACTTCTTCTTCTCTTCTCACAAATCTTAAATTTATTTTGTGAATAGAAACAAAATTACCATCTAAAGACATTATTTTTTATTTTATTTACATTTATAAAAAATTACGTTATTTTATAGCTATTAGCGAAATAATATCAAACTAGATAAAAAGTGTTCTCTTTGCGGCACAAGAGTAAAAACCAGAGTTTAAGACTTTAGACCGTAACTAAAAACAAACACAAAACTAACGCTCAAAAGTGAAAAACTGCAAAGTGAACAAAACTTTGCTAAATGGCTAAATGGCTTTCACTTTCCTCTAACTCTTCTCCAGGAAACTTTTTCGCTCTCTCTTTCTCTCTCTCTCTTCCTTTTTCTATTACTTTGCTCTTTTTTGTGCCGGCAACTAGCTTCTCTAAAATGTTGTTTTTAAAGAGAGTTTACAGAGAGAGAGCAAGAGAGAGTTTTACTAGCCTTTTCAGGCTAACCTTACATTTAATATACTCACCCTTACCCTCCCCCTCCCTTCCGGGGCAATTAAAGTTCCATTTTACTCCATTTCTGCATTCGTTGAAAAGTCTTCAAGTTCATGGTGTGCCTAAAGTGACTCCGCCAGAGCTTACTTTTGGGGCCGACGGCTTCGGTCGACGCACTCGTAGGTGTGTAGACACCTTCAATTGTCTACCGTTAGACAATGAAGCCCCAGCCGGGGCTTGAACAATGGCGCTGATGACATGTGTAACAACATCTAGTTACAGCTGAGCGATGATGCTCGCTCGCATAAGGCTCAGTTCGGTTCGGTTCGGTTCGGTTCGCAGGCACCTGCGAGACGAGACGAGACAAGACGAGCCGAGACAGCATTCGGAAACTTAATAAAGTTGTTAGTTCCGGACATTTCAATCTCTTCTGGCAGGCGTTATTCCGCAAAAAAGGTAGCAGCTCTCTTACGTACAATGTGACACTTGGCCAAACAATAGACATGGCGCACGTATCTGGTGTCCGTGTAAGTGTGTGTGTGTGTGTGTGTGTGTATGCGGTCCCTCTAACGTTGACGTCATAATACGACATAATGCATAAGATGGCCTTTGTGTGCATTCTCACCGTGACCGAAGGCAATGCGTACTCGCAACAAGTAAAAACGGTGTGTGTGTGTGTGTGTGACTTTGCAACGTGGAGTTACATACTCGTACATACGATAATAATAATAATAATAAAAAAATCTAGAAAACAGCGAATATTAAGAATTATTAAAGGGGTTTTTTTTTATTTTATTTTGATACAACTCCAACTCTTTGAAGGCCAATGTAATGCGATATGTATGTATGTGTTTTTGTTGTGCATTTTTATGGCCCACTGTGCCATTGTGCTGACTCCACAGTGCTTTTGTTTATGAAAATTGCGTGTACGTTGAGCAGAGTGCAGGAAATGAATTTTCGTAAAATTTTCAATGCCGGTGCTCAACCCTCCCCCCCCCCCCGACCCTCCTTTTTTACCGCTTTTCAGTGCGGTACTTTCGTGAGTGTGGTAGAGGCACACCATCCATGGCACCGTCGCCGGCGCACGTACGAGCTGGCAAATTGAGTTCGTTTCCATTTTGCACGTACCGAATTCTCTTCGGATCGGAAACGCAATGCTACAGTGGGACACGAAGATGAAATGGCCCACAAACATGGAAGGCCTACACCGTTTGTGGTGGATGTTTATGTATGTATGTGTGCATGTATCGGTGTATGGGTGTGCCTGCGTATTCGTTTCTGTAATTTGTTTGTGGGCGCAAAAGCGTAGTGTTGATTTTTAGGTTTAAATGCGGTTACAGAACACCTTACTACAAATTGATGGGGACACACACACACTCACACACACACACACACACACACACACACACACACACATACACACACACACACACATACACACACACACATACTGGTACAAGCTCATACCTTCCGAAAAAAACTAAAATCATTCTTTTGCATTTTTTTGTTCACAGCAGAACATTGAGAAGAGTGTAAAGAACAGAGAGAAAAAGAGAAAAAAAGCAATCAAGAAAAAAATATACATTTTGCCGAGCTTTGTTCTGCTCTTATTCTTCCTCTTCTTCGTCTTTCTAATGCAAGTAGAGAAGAAGAGAGTTGTTTCTTGTCTAGAAAAATGGGCAAAAAATTCAATAGTTTCCGTTTTCGCAATCAATTGAGAATTTAAAAATTTTTCTACCGAAAAAAGAAACAATTTTTCAGTAATACAAAGAGTTGTAAAAAAACGCAGATTTTTTTTAAACCTTTTTTTTAACTTTTTTTTTTAAACTTTCACAATTTTTTTTTTAAGCTTTTTGACAAGAATTTTTTTTTTAAACTTTAAACAGTTCAAAGCATTAAAGATATTTTATTTTTTTTTTTTTTTTAATATTTGCCTCAAATTCCGCCTCAAATGAGACTTGATCGAGAATGGAATTTTTCAAAGAAACTAAAAAAAAAAAAAGTTCAAAAACAAAAACAAGAACCCTGAAATTAAAAGTTTTTCAGAATTTTACAAACTTTTCGCAGCTTCGAAAATAGCAGAAGCGTAATTCACTTTTCAAAAGAGTTGCGAAGCAGTTTAATTTTAACTTAATACATTTAAAATAATGCTTGTTCATGTTCAAACACTCTTCTTTAGTGAAATTACACACATTAATAAATAGTTAATATTTCTTTTAATTCCTTTTTATTACCAACGCGAGCTACGACAACGACTTTTCGTAAAGTCGAACTCAAACAAACCGAACAACGCAGAATAATTGAAAATAACGTAAAGAACGAAAGGATAACCGAAAGGAATCTAAAACTAATAACGGCCTCGCACACTACAACAACAACTCCGATAACTAACGTATACTATCCTCGTAATAAGCGCAGCTGCAGTAGATCGCAGTAGACTCGCGAGTCGCGCTGCAGAGGATGAAGAAGAAAAGATTACTATGAGTATTATATCCATCCGTCCGTTCATTTGTCTGTGCGTCCATCCACCGCAGCAGCCGGAGGCGAATTACTAACGAGTCCAAGTCAATGCGGCTGCAGCAACGCGGCACACTTCGGTGATACTTTTGCAGGCAGAAGTTGAAGGCGAAGTTCAACTGCGAGGATTGCGACGATAACCTAACAAACACACACAAAAACACACACAAACGCATACACCAAAAATAAAACGATTTCACAACTTTTTGAAGCTGCTGTTTTCGTTGTTGTTTATGTATTGTTTCTATTTCAATCAGAAATCTTTAGCACTCTCACCTGCACCCGCACCCGCACCCTTCCCCTTTCCCCTTTCTCCCTCCTCCTTCCTCTTTCTCTCTCTGTTGATAATACGTAGTCATAAAAGCTGCGTTGAAAAAAGTGTATATATTCTTCGCACAAATAAAAAATCGAAGATTTCGTTTTACGGCCGCAACGAAAAGTGGCTTCCACTGACACTTGACCCAGCTACGAGTAGCTTATTGGTGCCACTCCAGTAGTCCAACATCGCCCACATTATTTGAATGTGTACTCATCTGCGTACCATGAACACTTACACGTTTTTGGCTGATGGTGCAAGCGTTTATGTAAACTTTTCGGTTATAGGGACGCCCCCGGCGTTTACTACATTCCTCACTGGCGGCTTTAAAAAGTCGCCCGTGAGGAATGTAGTACGCCACCATCGTGTTTAATCGTGTCAATTGAGTCTCGACTACTTCAATTCATTTCTTAACCTATTCCAAGCACGTCCGGAAGCCATCACTAAACAATTTTCTACGCATGAATCGTTTAACGGCATTCATGCTATCGAGCCGCGGTAATAGACAAATGCGTGCCACGGCCTTCCAGTCACTTCAGCCCGCCGGCATCAAACGCTTAACGCTTTATCATCGATTTCGTTTAAGAATGTCGAAGTGAATCTTACGCTTCAAAACGATTCGGATGAAAATTTGTGAATTGCGAAAAGCCGTTTAACGAAAATCATAACTTATTGTCTATTTTGCCTTAGTTTAGATATATTTTTGACATATCATTATGGTAATTTAGTCCTATATAATATACGATACATATATACATAATAATAGATTTTCGGATTTTTACATGAAAACTGTTCATTGCCATTTATCACATTTTTTATCGCACGAGAGTATATTCAGACATTTTCATTACTCTCGCGTCTAATAATTTAGTTTCTGCTAAACGAATTGTTATAATTTTTTAATAGCAAAATTTTGACATTTTTATAAACCATTATAAACTCATTAATTTCTACAACGAATTTCTGGATTTATGCATACGAGTATGTAGCGTTTAACCTTTAAAGACAAATAGTAAAAGAAGTAGACCGTCTATGCCGTTTGCATAAGGGCCAAACAGTCACATACCGACATAAAAGATGGCGCACCGACATAAAAGATGGCGCAAACATTCATCCTGCTGTACATTATTTGTTTTTTTAGTCTTTTATTCTTGAACTGAATTTTCAGAAATTCTGTATATTGCCCCAAAAAGAACAACATTCCGGGTTATCTGCCGCTTTAAGTCAATAAAAACATAGTGTTGACCGACCCATGTATACCCTTTGCATACCCACGACGTTATGCTCGTGTGTTGATGCGTTGCACGAATATCGTCCCGTCCCGTCCTGTCCCATCGCGTCGCATTATATTCGCTCGCAGCCGGCTTGTGCATCGTCCGTTGCATGATGCAGCACAGCCGCCATGTTTATGATGCTGTAAACATGTCTTTTATAAGTAATAATTTCTGCCTTTACATACTTCATTTGCGACTTAATTTTCTGCCGCTTTACTTTATTTAAAGCTTCGACTTCATGGTCGTTGTTGCAGTTGTTTATCGTGCAGCAGCCTCTCTCGTTCGGTCCACTCGCTTTATCTCTCCCTTGTGGCCATTTTTAACCGCTCTGTTAATCGCGCTGAGCAGCTTGTCAAAATGGCCATTCATTCTATAAAAGGTTTGGCAATTTTACTTTTAATTAAATTCGCCATGATGTCATGTCGTGCGTGTCAATGTAGCTGAGACTTTTTCAATAGAGGCGAAATTCTAGAACGAGACAGATTTTTTTCAAACGAAACGATATATCGAGGCGACATAGCATTATTCAAATCGAAAAACAGCCGTTTTTAATCCGGCGGACATACTGAGACGAGACTTCAAAGAGAAAACGAGGTAGAACAAGTCGAATTGAGGCCTTCAGACGAGACTCTCAGGCGAGACGAGAAGCAGGCTTTTCGCCCCCGTTATTGTAAGTAAAGAACTCAATGGGAAAGACTTTGACTTTCGTCGAAATATTGAAATTCTATTCCATTCTTCTGCTCTTTCTTGAAAATTCTTATTCTATTTCTTGTTCGTTTGCAATTTGGTTGCAATCGCGTTGAGATCCCAGAAAGAGAAAAGATTTTTCAGTCGTCACACAAACCAGAAGATTTCGAGAGCTTTTTCAGTCGAAACCGATTCCGATATCCAGGAAGAAGAAGATAAGAAGGAAAACGCCTCGGAATCTCGCAAAATCTCGCACGTGTACAACACTAAACAATTTATAGTATCGTATTTCCTGAAGTAAGTGCGCCGTTCAACGTGTGTGCATGTATGTAGGTATGTACGGATATGTACTTTTTATTATATGTGTGTGTTATTCCTGAATCTTGTCTTATCTTATTTACGTGTTTCTGTCGCGTAAAATGGTTCTTAAATTTCTTACATTAAAATGTCATTACTTCTCGGCTGTCTTTCGCTCAATTTTCAACATTCTTGGAATGGAATGAATTAATGTTGCGCTTTGAAAAGACAGATTTAAAGATTTAAATTAAGATTTATGCTTCCACATAAAAAAAATTGCAATTAAAAGGCGATTTATTTCAATTGCAAAATATTGAAAAATGCTATTTTTAAAGCTGTAAAGACGGTGAGGATTTTTTCAAAAATTTTCAAAAACTATTAATATTAATAGAAAATTTGTTTGTTAATGGGAAAGTCCTATTAATTGTTGTAATATAAAATCAATAGGCGTACTATTAACGATTTAATGGGACGTTTTTTTCTGAGTGTTCGTGCCAGAATATCGTACTCTTCACGTTTCAGTGCAAGCACGTGACGCGAATTTCAGCGATACGAAAAAAAAATGCAAAAAGTACGAAGGAATTAATGGCAGGATAAAGTGTAAAATCGACCTGCTCATTGGTCGTCGTTGTTTAATGAATAAAGCTTCCAATTCTTTGCCGAATTTGCAAAGCTTTCGTCTTACGTCGTCACACTTTTGCAGCATTTTTTGAAGAATATCAAACAATTTCGAAGGATTCCACACCATTTGAGAAGATTTCTGAGCAAAAGATTTGCTTCTTCTTTTGCTGAGAAGGCTGCGCAGCTTGCGGGCAACAAAATTCCAAAGATCAAAGCCAGCAATTGCTAGCAATAGAATGAAAATGCAAATTTGCAAAAGTCGCAGGAAGCTCGCGTGACGCTTTTTTGGAGTCACAAGTAAATGCGTTCGTTGGAGCATCGCCGTCGCAAGCGTTGGTGGCAGCTTTGTATTAATATTCACGGTTGGCTGCAATGCATTTTTATGTCAACATGACAAGAACTTCCAAGACGGATGGACGGATGAGCGGATGGACAGACGAACCGACCGAGAGAGAAGAGCAAATAGTGGATAAACCGTTTGGCAGCAGCGGCAGGGACGATATCCGTAGAAGCCAGCGGCGCTACGTGTTCGAGTGACTGGCATTACGAATTCAATTACATGCTTAGATACTTCCCGACTTGCCGACAAATTGAATTGAAAACGTAAACGTAAACTTCTCTTTGGGCGGAAATTCAAACTAAAAGTAATTTCCGCAGAGCGATTGTAGAGTCGCCGCCGCCTCGGAGTGTTGTCTGTCGACTGACTGTACCGTTCTTTGCATTTGCGGAATGCATTTGAATCTCAATCGGAATAACAGAAAACAGTCAAGATTTTCGGCCAAAGTCTTGCCAAAGCAAGAAAATTTCCGAGTATCGTCAGAGGAAATACGTGCTATAATGTTTTAGTGATTACTTCATAAATCAAGTGACCTTAAGTTTTTGCCCAGGTTTTGATTGGTTTATATTAGTTAAAAATTGTGGCTATAATTTCGTTTATCTCGTAACAATTCTGGCAACTGTAATAATTCCAGGCCACAATTTTAAAAACTCTAATTTATTCCTAACATTGGCAACCGCGATACCGGGGCAAAGCTTACCGCTTAAAAGTAAAACCTTTGTTTAATTGTTCTCGCGTAATTAAAATTTAATCAAAGCGTTGGCTACGAAGCGCGATACAACGCGCGCTACATGCAAGAGCATCGACAAACAATCGACCACCAACCATTATCGAAAAGCATGTAAAGCATATATCCAAACGTCGTCCATCCATCTATTCATCCATCGCCAGTCGACGGCCCAAACAGTGTCCATGCTGCTTTCAAACGACTCAATCAACGCCGCTGCGACGCAAAAATAACACTCGAACGCTCGGAAGCGTGAATGCAGCTTTAGCAGCTGTTCTCGCCTGGTTCTCGTTGCGTGCGTTTTAATAAAATTAACCAGCCTGTGTCTGGCAAATCGACAGTGTGCGTGCGGAGCGCGCTCGCCGCCGCGGCGATCATGATGTTAGTTTAATTATTTTTATTAGGAAAAATTTTGCCTCATCGCGTTGCCCAACGCAAAAGGCGTTAAGATGAGGCTTTGTGTGCGTGCGTGTGCGTGCGCTTGGAGTGAATTTTAATTGCATACGTGTTGGAGACCGCACGCCGCACGCCGCACGCGTTCGCCAACCAACAACACGTAGCCAAGTAATTGAAATAATTACAGTTTCTATGGTTTAGCAGCAGCTAAACGCGCGTTGCTTGAAATGCGGCGAGCAATGTGGCCCGTGCGCCATCGGTCTAGCGAAGCCGCATTAATTAACAACGTTTAAGCGGTTAAACACACAGTGTGTTTGGTGTTGCGAATATTTGGCCATTTTTTAATTAATTTACACACTTTTTTTTTTGATAAGTCTTTTAGGAAATAAAACCAGGTCATTCTGGTCATTCGAATTTCCATCAGCAATAACTTGCCTTCAATGGTACGCCCTTGCGTCCGTTCCCGAAGAATTAATTCGTCTCTGCTTAGGTACATTTAAAGATTTATGATAATCCAATGATTTTTTGGATTATTATTGTTCATAATCTTAGCTGCGTTTTGCAGCTACTTTAAAAGCACGATAACTCGAAAACTTATAAAGCTGGAGCTGTAAAACTGTACTAGCTTTTGAGGATCGATTTTAGCGCATCAAAATTATTCGGAAGAGAGAGAGAGAGAAAATTCGTCTCTGATTTGAAAGTTTGGGCAAAATCTGTGTCGGTCTGTGTTTTGAATTGAAATTGAAACGATCTCAATAAACGAACAATTATCAATCGAAGAACAATGGTTAATGATTTGAGCCTAACGGAAAACGGACAAACGGAAACCTCACCGTTAACGAACGACTTAAATTCTACAGACGACAACTGAAGAGGCGCTGCGGTAAAAAAGCAAGCGAGTGTTAATTGATTCGTTTTGCCAACGATGGCGCAAACGAGAGACTTCAATTTTCATCAGGATGAACAACCAGCAGTTCCAAAACCAACAACAACAACAACAACAACAACAAAAACAACAACAACAACAACATTAACATTAACAACAACATTAACAACAACATTAACAACTGCAAATGTATAGCGAATACATTTTGGAATTCTGTCTACGAACTCATAACTGGATAATTCAGAATATTTGATTGGATGAAGTTGCAAAATAAACCGAAGAATGTGAATGCATTAGACGCCGTGAGTCGTGGGGAGGGAGGGGGGGAAGGGACGGAATCTGAAGCGCATCAGACTGAGTTTTAGATACCGGAATTACGTGGAGACGTTCTGCTGCTGCTGCTGAGATCTTCGGCAGCTTTCAGAAATTTTCATCACGTACTTACCTCGAAGATGCTTCAGAAGGCTAATAAAAACAAACAAACAAACGAACCAACGAACAAACGAACAAACAACCGAATAGGCTCAGCATTAGTGCCCTCATCATCAGTCCCAGCCCAAGAACAGAAGAAAGACTTAGGCTTCAGCCGGGATTCAGTTAATCAAATGCACGGCAAGCATCAACGCCACAGAGTTTTCAGAGCGCTTCAGGCTGAAGAAGAGCGAATAGAGCGGACGGCAATTCAAATTTGTTTTATCTTTGTTTTCTTGACTTCGTTCATTACATAAAGTACTCGTATCGTACTTCAGTGCAACATTCAACAATAGCCGCCTCCTTGAAGTGGGCGAAGTTGGCCGTGGAGCATCGACAGCAGCATCGACACACTTACATATGTATGAATGTGTGTACGAGTATAAGTGTATTATGCAAATGTGTAAAGTTCAACAAAGGTTTTAATATCGGCATAAGTGTTCTCATCTCATCTCGAGATCTTCACCAATCGTCTCGTTCTGGGACATATTAAATTTCATTTCTCTGGACTGAAAAGAAAAAAGCCTTTTTAGTCTCGAAATAACGTCTCGCCTAAAAAGTACTGACACCTCTCGGAAACTCTAAGAGACCCAAAAAAGACGGTCTCGTTATGAAATTCTCGTTTTCAAAGTCCAAAGTTTTCAAAAGTAAGAAAAGGTTTTCTTTGCACGAATCCATTGCAAGACGCGAAGAAGACACATATCAATCAGATCCGAAAGATGTTGAAGAGTTTTCAGTTTCCAGAAAAGACAGTTTAAAAGATGTCCTCTTCGTTCATTTTCAAACCAAAAGACACGTGCCGGAGGAAATGTTACTGATTCCTCGACACTTACCTCTCTTTGCTTTGTGTGGACAGACAAACAAACAAACAAACAAAAGCTTTCGACAGAAAAAATGTTGTCTTTTGTGCTATAAAAGAAATACAAAAAAGGAAATAATAATTTGAAAAGAAACCTAACAAAGCGTGACGTCGAGAAACAAACACAGACGACAAAAACAAAACGCATTCAAAATTATATCCGCCTTGACTGCGTGACAAAAACCCACACACATACACTCTCTCTCTCTCTCTCTCGCTCTCTCTCTTACTCACTCATTCATGCTCTTAAATCTAAAATGCTAAGTGTTGAAAACGCGTCACTTCTTGGCTGTAAAGTACGAGTAATCAGCTGCAGACGTGAAAATTGAGTCGTATCAACGTGGCCTACAGAAAGTTATGGAAAATATTCGTAAAAGCGGAAGAAGGGTGGGTTGAGTTGCCACACCTTTCAAAAATTGTGCGCATACAAATTGAATTTAGTAAACTTTTTCAATAATTCTATTGTTCTCGTTCTTCACAGAGTTAAAGAATTCAACTGAGTTAATGTTACGCATACGCAATGTTGCCTCGCAACGTGGCGAGAATTGAAGAATAGACTTTCTAAGGAGTCAACACCTACAGGGTAATTTTTAAAGTCTCTGCGAAACCATTATATATATTTGAGATATATATGTTTTTGCGAATCCAGGAAGGAAAGAAGCATAATAGAAGAGTCTGTAGAGAAATTTCCAAAAATTCTTAATTCTGCGATTCAATCAAGATTTTTCTTAAAAATTTCCAAGGCTTAAAGAAGTCACTTTATTGAGAGCTGGTAGCTGCGTAAAAGCGGGTCGTATTCTATAGCAATTACATGAATTTCTATAGGATATTTCTGTAATAATTTTTATCATTTTGTTACTTTTGCGGTATTTTTCGCTGCTGGATTTTTCGCCTGCGGCTGAGAGTGCATCAGTATACGTTAAAGGTAGCTAGCTTTATGGGTTTATACCGTTCCACGAATTTATTTTGTTGCTATTGCGGTATTAAACGTGGTCGAAATTCTGACTCTGACTTGTTCTTAATTAATTTGAGAACTTATTTTTGTTATTTACAATAATTGTGCAAGCATTTTATGGTATTGTATAAATACGTAGGTATGTATGTATTGTATACCTCCACAGCACCCACACTTGCCTTTTTTTCATTCGCATACAAAGCTAATCGTGTTGCAAATAATTGTAAGATAAAAGAACGGAAACAGTTTATTTTAAACACCGCAAAATAATTCGCTTTTCAAGAATTCAAAATTAAATGAAAAAACCGTGCAACAACAACACGCCCGCCCGCTTTATGAATATTCATCCGTAATGAACAAACGCGCATACATACGCATAAAGCCACGGCCAACAAATAAGTACAGCCATATAACCAACGTATGCAGCCAGTCATATAGACGCACACGCACACACACATACCAGAACAATAGCACGGACGGTTGTGCCCACCGACCTCACCGACCTCATCCCTCTCATAGCGACTTTTTGCCAGTTCGCTTGCCGTCGAGGTGCCCGCGGCGGTGCGGATGCTTTTAATTTTCACTGCATTTAAAAAAACCTTAACACTCCTTGTCTCTTCTTCTTATGCTTGCGTTTGTGCTTGTGTGTGTGTGCTTGTGTGTGTGTGTGTGTCGCGTTGCTGCTTTTTCCGGCATTGTCATATTTAATATGCATTAAAATTCGCAGCTTAAAAACATGCAGCTTAATTCTCCGTCGCACTTTATTGCTCTCCTGCTCACCTAAAGCTCTCGAAGGTATAGAAAAATTAATCGGTATGTCAAGCTTTTCATTAGTTTCCTGATTTATTTTCAATAAATTAGTGCTCTTGCATTCTTTTCTGCTTTACTAATTAATGAAGTTTATCCATTCCTTTGGGTCAATTAGGTTCAGCTTTCACGGAATTTATGAATGAACAAAATTAATAACAACAAAGAGCTTATTGTTCTTGGAATAGAGAGAGAAAGAAAAAGAGAGAGAGAGAGAGAGAGAGAGAGAGAGAAAGAAAGAGCTTTAACTTTAACTTTTTTTTAAGGCTTTTTTGTTTGACTTAAAATGACACCTAAATGACACTTCATTTTCGGACTATATACACAGAGCCAAAACTCTACATAAAATAGAAAGAAAACACTCAGATTTCTAGATGTTTTTCATTCAAGAAGAAAGCCTTATTAAAACTATAGAGAAAATCTGAGTCAAAATTTAAAAAGACAGTCATATTAAAATATAAATTCAATAAGAAAATCTTATTGGTTTTTCATAGAGACAATTTTTCATATAATTTAAAAATATACGAGACAATTTTATTAAAATACATATTCTATAAGAAAATCTTAATGTCTACCAGTCTTATAAAAATAAAAACAATTATTAAGTTTTTTTTATTTTATTTTATTCATCAAAGATTTCCAGAATATTAATCATAATACTCACAAAATTTCCTGGTTAAAGTTATCTGCTATTAGTTAGCATAGTATATTGTATATAGTATAAAGACGGAAAGTACTCACAACTACGAAGCACAGATCGTCCATTATAAACAATGTCAATGTAGAAACAATTAATATGAATTATAGAACTGAAGTAAACCTGACAGCAAAAATATTACTATCAAAGTTCCGGCCTTATGAAATTAATAAGATTTCTCCAAGAAAAAACATATGTATGATTTGTATGTTTTATTAATATGATTTTATAGTAATTTTATAGTAATGTGGTACTATTTTTCTCTGTGTATTGTATACGAGTATTAAGGTTTTAGTCAGCCAAAAATTTTTTCTGATTTTAACTAATAATTATTATTTTATTTTGTATAAAAATCTTGGAAAAATCGACAAATTGTAAGCAACTTTAGTTCTCATATTGAAGAAAATTTAATCGCATTCACTTTATTCGGCCTCTTTTTGCCATCGGCCTAAATCTGTAGAAATTTCTTTCATTATTTAATTCTACCGATTATCGCAAATAAAAGGAACGATGAGCAATGATAGGGTGTTTTTTTTTTTTTTTAATTTCAAATTAAACTTTATTCGCAAAAGTTTTTAAGACTTTTGCGCTAAAGTTTGCACAAAAACTTGAAAATGAAACGGTTCACAATTCAATCAAGAGCTGAGCTACCGCCCTCCGCAACTCTTCTTCTTCAGTGGGTTATGTCAGCCAGCTCTTTGGCCTCCTTAACGACCTCTTTCTCTTCGAGGTGGGCGAAAACGTCTTCTTTTTCTGGGTCTGTTCTGGTCTTTTCTGGTCTGGGCACAAGTACCAACCGACTAATGATGATGGAGAGAAATGGAGATGAAGCATCCCTTGAGGGGGGTGGTGGAGAGAAGATGCTGCTTACGAATTTGGTAATTATTATGAAAAAGTGTTTATGAGTTTAAGACTGCTACAAGACTGCTTTAAAAAAAAGTATGATTAGTTTTTATAATGTAGGTATGTATCTCTTTAACCTTTGTTTCGTTATTTTTCTAAAGCAAGAATTTTGTAGGAATTTTCTTAGCGAAAAAAGAAACTTGCGAAGAGAAAATTCTCAAATTCTTTTTATCCTTGCGTGCTTTTTGCTATAAGAATATTTTCAACAACACTCACTAATTGGCCAAAATCGGACGCTTATTAAATTTTTGCTTTAATGTTTGCTTTCTTTACTATTTGCACAAAAAATAGTCGGTCGTTTTCTATTTTTTCTACTCTTTTATAGTTTTGTAGTGGAAAACATATGCCGCAATGTATTAGAAGATTTGGTGAAACGCGTTTATGAGAAAATAAAAATTTCTGGACGCACAAATTCTACTAACAACAACAATAACAACAACAACAACAACAACAACAACACATAACATAACCACACAACCGTAGTGCGCTAAAAGGCTCATGAAAACTGCAAACGCTGCTGCCCTTCGAAAACAAGAACAAGAACACTTTAATGGAGCTGCTGCTGCATTAAAGTCAGAGAGCATACATACGATACATATATATTGGATTAATAAGTGTGTGTGTGTTTGTATGTAATTTTGGGCAATGAAAACTGCTTTTCTATGGTCATACGAGTTTCTAACGTTCTGCTTTCTCTTCTTTTTGCTCCTCTTTTCTCTCTATCGTACTTGTTCGCCTCTTTTCATTACTCATAATGGCCTCTGTTATTGTCTCCTTCGCATTCGTCCCATTCGTCCCGAATTCAAGCGAAGAAAAAGAGGAAGTAGAACCGAAGAAAAAGAAGAACAGCAGCAACCAAACCGAATTTTCAGTCGGTTTCTCTTCAAACTCGTACATACATATATCTTTTACGGTCTCGAAACAGGTGTTGGTTGAAGTCGAAGGCAATTGTGGCCATGAAAATAATATAAATTTGGTCAGAAGAGAAGCGTAGCATTATTGAATATTATTGTATCAACGATGAATCATAAACTTTTATAGCTTTATGGAGCAATGGTCATATGTATGTATGTATGACCATAGACCGAAGTCTGTCCATGTAGCTGTTTATTTTCGGTATACACTCGTATTATTCGGACAATAATAGATCGATAACTCGTTATGTTGGTACAATTTATGCTTTTTATGAGACTATTTTAAAGGTCATACCAAGACCAAAAAAAAAAAAAAAAATATTTGCAATTTTTGCAATACGTAGTTGTCCGAATACGGAATCGTACGGAGTCATAATAGTATTTTAAACTATTGCAATTCTTCCTAAAACACTCTCGAGAGTCATTATGAAAGATTTGAAAACCATAGAAAAACGATATAAGAGTTTTTTTGTAATAAATTTTCAATATATCGATTCTTTGTTCTAGAATGTACTGAGATATATCTAAAAACTTTTAGTTTTTACTTGACAAATTACGTCCAAATGATAGTGAATTTTGACAGCTCAAAAAGTAATGCGAATTTTAAAATGACACCTCTTATTGAAAGACCACATACTTATATCAGTTTAAAATCTTTGGCATTTCAGTGTTTTGAGAAATGAGAATTGAAGTATTATGAGAAAATTAAATATAAAAACTTTTAGAGGAATATCAAACAATTATCAATAATTATTTGGGCCCTTAATATTGATAGTGGCCCAAGTCACAGTTTCGAGATATTTAAAGGTTTGCGTTTGACTAAATTAAAAAATATTTTAATGCTATATCTCAAAATGTTTTGGGCCATATTTACGCTTGACACTAGACATTTTCTTAGGTTAATTAAATTTTGTGTGTAACTTGTAAAGAAAGCTGATTTTTCAAGGCTACAAAGGACTTAGTGCACTATGATAATTATAGGGCACATTTATAGTCATCGTGAATCGAAAATGTTATTACATTTTTTTTTTCAAAATTTAACAGGTTAAAAGAAGTCTATTTATTAATAACTAACTAACTTTTCGTGTGATACGTTCACGTTTGAAAAGGGTTTATTTTAATAACGAAATATATATACATTATTGTAATAGTTTTCGATTTTCGTTAAAGTTAAAAAAATGTAGGTTTTTGTTAAAATTGTTCCTTTTTTCCAGTTCGTCTGGCTAAAACGGATAATGCATCTGGACACGTGAATAGACATTTGCTGGCGCTTCCTCCTCCTCCTCCTCCTCCGCCACTGAACTCTTAGCTGCTCTTTGTTGTAATTTTTGTTGTTGCTGTTGTTGGCACAGTGATGCAGTCATGCCTGTAATGTCCTTATTCCAACTGCTTTCTGTGTCCTCGTCTGGGTTTTGTCTATTTATTCAATCGGTTGGCCAAATAAACTCCACTTCAAAGGGCAATAAATCGAATTGAGCCGGATAATGTTAGCCCAAAGTAGCCCAAAGTAGCCGAAAAAACAGAAAAGAACAGAACAAAACAAAACAGAAGAGAGCGGAACGGAAAAGACGAAAGGAAGGAAGGAAAGAAGAAAGGAAGAAGGGACGCCTGTATGTAAAAAAGAAACAAGAAAGTTGGTTTCCAGTAAATACGACTAATACACACAAACTAAAAACTTCAAGGCAAATAAATCGGGGTACTTTTCTAAAGTAGTAGTCCCATGCGATAATTCCAACCAAAAAAAAAAAAACACAACTTGTGACAAAAAACACAACTTTCTTCATATGAAAATTGTAAGTGTACAGACTTAAGACTTGTAAACTTTAAGGGTCTTCTTCTACCACAAGGTTTGCTTATGACTGTTCTTTTTCTTTTGAAGAAGATTATAAAGCATTCTACTATACTCTTGTACATTAAGTCTTTGACAAACGAACATCAACATTGCTGCCACGTAGCCAGCAGCATCGAGTTAATTGAGTATCGTAAAGTTTTTAGTATATCATTATAAAGTCACACAAAACAGAGTAAAAAAAAAAAAAAAAACAAAGATCGCAAATGTAACAACTCTTCGATTTTTAACTTCTCGATAGCTTGAGCACATAACCACAAGGTATACCCAGCTAAACTATGCAAATGTTTAACTGATTCGACTGAACTCATAACGTGAATCTGATCCTATCCTAAAGCACCAACAACAACTAAACAAACTGCTGGACTCGTCTCTACCGTGCTCTGAACGAACATTCTAGCAACGGAAATGCATTGCATTATTGTTGTATGTACTCGAGTATAACTCCGAGTATATAGCTTTTAGCTGCACTTCCAGTACCTATTTTTTTTTCTCTTCGGAGCTTTTATTGTGTGCCATTGTTTGTTAGCGTCAGTTTTTCGAGTGCCTTTTTTTAACAATTTTTGAATTTTTAAAAAACATTGTGCATCAATGCAAAGCTACAAGACTTGACCAAGTGACGGTAAATGTCGAATGGGTCAGAAAGAAAAGGGAAAACGATCAAAACAGGTAACATTTTAAGAATTCTGTCAATGTCATTCTCTAACAAAGGGTTAAAATTTAATTTCCTCGTTTTCTATACTCGTTTAAAATCGTGTAGAAAGAAAGCAAATAATAATTTATACACAATTATTTTGCTGTAAAAATTAAAAAAATATTTCATTTGATTTAATTGAATTTAATTTAATTTTTTGATTCAATTGAATTGAATTTTGGCGTAACGTCTGAATAAATATTTGAGCGCCATTTTGCTGCAATGAGAGAGGATGAGTAGAAATCAGAGCGAAAACTTGTTCGGAAGAGAAATTACGAAACGTAATTAAAAATTTGCAGAGATCGACAAAAATTGTGTTGATTTTCTAAACCGAAAAGTAAACCAAATTTTTCTAAAGGGCTTGATTTCTCAGAGAGCGGAGAATGTATATGTATTTAAACGATTCTCATCGCATTTTTAAAAGGCAGAGTAACATTTTTGAAGACGGTTCTCTGGAGAGAGATTACCTCATATTCGAACTTAACCTTCAATTTCATTAAAACACATCAAAAACCTACGGAAAATTATCTGATTCTGACATTTTGATGTGATCATCACCATTAAATTCAAATAAATAATAAATAAAAATACTATTAGCGCATATAGTATATTGAACTCAAATAATTTTTAAAAGCATTTCAGTCCTCTCTCGCTTTCTCTGAGATCTCACAATAAAAACCTCAATAAGAGTTGTCCGTCTGGCGAGATAACGAATACGATATTCGTATTTTTCTAAAATTTATAAGATGTACAAAGTAATCTTTAAAGTTTTACCATATCGAGCCGTATTTCCTACGGAGTGCCTCCGTCGGCCGGGCCAAGTTTTCCTCAAGTTTGTGGAGAGAACAACTTTTATGACAGTTGTTGTCATTTGTTTGCTGTGTTCTTGTCAGGCCGAGTGAAGTAGAGTTGAATTGAGTTGAGTTGAGTTGAGTCAAGTCGAGTCGTACATTCCATATGACGATTTCAGCCAAAGGAAAAAAAAACAACAAAAAACCAAGAAGAAAAATCAAAAAGTTTTCTGGAGGCAGTGACTGACGTAGGGCTCGGTGCATTGCGGTGGTGGCGGTGCTTGCGGCGTTTAGCCTTCAGGCCGATTGTGAAAGGCAACTCTTTTCTTCGTGTGTATTGTTGGCGTTACTCTGTCTGTGGTTGTGTGTTGGTGACGGTGACGGTGACTGTGGCTGTGACTGTGTCTCTGGCTGTTGCTGTTGCTGTTTCTCTGGCTGTTGCTGTTGCTGTTTCATGTGGCGCACTCAATTGTAATAATAATTTAAAACAATCGGAAGATGTTTTGTGCTGCAACAATCATGAGAAGAGCAACTAAAAAATGAAAAAGACGAAGAAACAAGAAGAAAAAGAAGAAGATGAACAACAATAACAACAACAACAACAACATTATAAATGTTACATTAAATCTCGATGCTGGAGCTCCTGGAGCTGCTGCTGCTGTTGTTGCTTTTAAGATTTCTTGTTAAAACAAATTGTGCAGACAACTTTCGGACGCTCCAGCTACATTGCTCCCCCCCCCCCTCTTCCCTCCCCCTCTCTATCTTTTTCTCTCTCACTCCTTCACTCTCAACCAGCCGTTGCCAAATGATTCTTAAGCGAGTGAGGCGTGGAAAGAGTCGTGGCGGAAAGAGGCGGCGCCGAGATTGAATTACTGCAAGCAGTTATTCGTGCTTAAAAGCGTATTTTATGCTCATTAAAATAATGCAATTAAATTTAATTGTATTTCCAATTTATTTAATTATTGCAGCAGAATAAAAAAAGGCCTGACATTTCCTCGAGGATGCCTTTTAGCAGTCGTTATCTCTTTAGTTCTAGGCTTCGTTTGCTTGCGGCAAACACTCTCACTTTGAGTGTTGCTGTAGTTAAAAATGTGTTCACAAAAACAATGCACAAAAAAGCATCCTACCTTTTTCTCAATTGTTATTGCGTCATTTCGATGGTGAAAATCCAGTGATAGAGAAGTCACCTAAACCAAGAAGTCAATGCGTTCAAGAAATGAATAGAATGACAAGCAGCTCCAGAGAATGCATTTAGCTCTTTGCCCTCCGAAACTTCTTGAAACTAAATTCATTATTTACTTAAGTGTACATCGAAGAGAGAGAGAGAGAGAGAGAGAGAGTCTCATTTGTAAGAGTAATTAAATGAATTGCCAGAGTGGGTGCACTCGCAAGTCTCCACTGAGAGGCAGCTAAGTTTTTTGACAGTGAGTTTTTTGTTGAAACAATTGCTCTTGGTTTTTTCTCGGTTTTTTCAAGGCTGGTGGTAACCATTTTCGAAGTTTACTTTGGGCTCATCATTCAAATCGATTTTAATTTTTTGAAGAAAGAGAATTCTCAGAATTCTCCGAGTTTTTAATTTAGTACGAGTTTTTAGTATAAGTTTTTTTTGTAAATATTTTACAATATTCACGATACGAAATTTCTATAAATTAAAAATTTTTTTTTTTTTTAAATCATTTTTATTTGACGCTATTTTTGTAAATTTTTAAATAATTTAAAAATTTTCTTGAGCTCCAGGTCACTTTATACGCAAATAATAATAAAAACAACTCTTTTAATTATTTGCGTTTGACTGGAGCCCAAAAAAATTTCTAAATTTTTTCAAAATTTTTTTTATTTAGTAAAAAAAACCGAAACTATTGACTATTGATTAAAGTTGAAAAATTTTTGGTGTAATAAAGAAATGGTGGCCACTTTTAAATTTGGCGACATAAAATGTGAACAAAAATGTTTTTCTTTTTTATTTTGTTATTTTTAAAATAACTAATATTTATTTATGAATTTACGGCCGGCATAAAATTTTTGCGATTAGTATGAAATTTTTTAATTAGCGCCAGTTTTTTTTTTTTTTAATGGAATAGAATTCTACGTGAGATTTTTTAAACATCGCTCTATGAGAGATAGAATTTTTTTAGTATTTTAGAGGTTGCAACTCTTGCCATCGAGTCCGCCGCATTCGAGCAAGTTTCGGGTTTTTTTGTTTGTTTCTTCGTTGCTTTCATCGTTCGTTCGTTTGTTCGTGCGCTCGTTAAGCGGCAAAGGCAACAACTCGTTGTACGAATGCGGCGCGCCGTTTTCACGTTATTACGTTTACGTTTACGTTACGTTACGATGGTAACTTCTTTGCTGTAGATAAGAGCGCTACCATCTACCTTAAGTCACTGATTCGAATTCGAGATACCAACGCACCGACGCATTTTCGACATACCATTTACAACAAAAAAGCAACGCAAGCCTTACAAACGACTGCCATCTCATCTGCATCATGTTAATCAGGCGTAATTAAGAAATTTTCATTAAACTGCTGAATCCATACGAAAAAACCGGGAAGAAAGGAAGGAAGACTTTGCGCCATCGCGCGCCGCTGCCGTCTTTTCAAAAAGACGCGCTTTACTTCATTTTTTGTGGTTGCCAGTTTTTGTCTGGCTAAGGCTCATTCGCGGTTGGCTACCGCTATCGGTGCACAAAATTAGCAGAAGAACTACGACGAGTATATTCCACTAAGAAACCAAGACTAAGAAACTAATGCTTGGATATTTAATTGCTTCCAAGATAAAAGCAGCTAATTCCTTTGAGTTTCTAAACGGCAGAGTAACCACGAACAAAAAAAATGCTTATCCAGGATTAATGCAACGTAGACCAAACCGAAAAACGAGTCCATCCATTTAGATAGAGAAACCTTTAAAGTTTATTATCGTTGTAGGCTAGAAAATATGTATATTTCTAACGTAAAGAAGAAATAAAATTTATTACATTGATATCACTTCACAAAGTTTAAGAGTTATTATACTTTTTTACCTTCCAGTTAAGCTGGAGAATATCTGTTAGTTTGTTATTTAGGTATTCCGAAAGGTGTTCAAGACGTCACAATGAGCGTATTTACGAATAACATTCCAGCCTGTCAGATCTTCTCTATTACTTCCTTACGTAAAACCGTAAAACGAATGCAGGAAATAAACACAGTTTAGTTAACCGCCTTTGGGCGATGACTTTACGACGATTCGTGCGCTTATGATTTACTTTAAAAATATTAGTCGAAAATTTTAAACAATATTATATTTCTATGATCTGGTTTTAAAAACCTTTTTCTATCATAAAATTTCTATGAAATCATCACGAAACATTTAAATATTTATTACACTTGAAATAAATCAAATTTAGAAACAACCGCCTGCCCATAAAAAGCCCCCAAAATGTTGCCACTTAATCCGCAGACAGCTGATAAAAACTTGAATTAATTCCAAAAATATGTTTTCCGAAATATTCGTAAAAAATTGTTGCGCTAAAAAAAAAAAATGGTTGTATAAAAAAAAAATTTGAAAAACTGATTGTGTGCATTGAAATCTCTTAATTTGGCGCGTTGCTGAAATGAATGCAGTGTTTCACAAACGAGTGTAGCACACACTTTCTTTTTCCATTTGAAGATGGCATAAATTGCATTGCATTTGGCATAAATGAAGAATGCAATATTTTTCAAAAAATTATAAATTAAGCGAAAAAAAAATTAATTTAGAAAAAATGGGTTCATCATTAAACGAGTAATAACCAATGAATTTGGCTGCTTGAGAGCCGTATTCATGTTCCTTTGTTTTTGCTCAGTCGCCGCCGCCACCGTCACCGCCACCGAAGTCTATGCATCATTAATTCACTTTCAAAAAGCTACATTGGTGTGAGTGTGTACACATATTACAAAAATATTTTGTTAGAACCAAAAATATGTATGAGTTATTCCGTTCTACTGTATCTCCTCGAACGCTCCACCATCTCGCCATCCTCCCTCCGTTGCATACATTTGGTCGCATTTTGCATAATGAATGCATTACGCTTGAATCCTGCGCTTTATTCACTCGAATGTCCCTTTTGTCCTTGTTTGAAACAATTTGTTGTTACGTTTTTGTGCGCACACAAACGGATGCACGCCGTACAGCAACGCTGGCGATGCCATCCATGCCCACGTTCCTTCTCCGGCTGTCAACCTACAGTCGCTAGCGATGGTGCGCCAAAAACTTTTAAATCTGGTCCATAACAAAGCGGCGCGAATCGAATTTATCGCCAATGCGAATAAACAACGAGAGGCACTCGCGGAGGCAGTCACATTGACGGCTAGACAAATTGAAAGGCGGCAGGCCACCGAGCCAGCCAGCCAGCCAGCCAGTCAGTCAGTCAGCCGGCTCTTCTTCGGTCAGTATGTAACCGAAACCAAATGATGTGCTGCCGATTTGGTTGCTCTTCACTGTTGGTCACGGTGAGAGCAGCAGCAGCAGCAGCAGCGAAAACAACAACAACAACAACAATAAGAACAAGAAGAGCAATTATAAAAAAAAAAAAACATAATTCTAGCAACTCAACTGGACAAAGCGAGAGTAGCCATTGTTGAATAGATAGACAGACAGATATATTGTTGACGTTGCTGTTGCTGCTGCTGCTGCTGCTGTGGCAACGGCTGCAGTGCGAGTTGTTGACAAACAATGCAGCAATTAAATTCTGCAAATTTATTATTGATTTGTTTTTTTTAATCGTAAATGCTTTTATAAGAGCATCTAAGAGTACGAAAACCGGGATAGTTTTTATCTTTTCTGTCTGTTACTGCGATGCAACCGCTTTAGAAGAGCAAAAACTTAAAACTAATGGACCACAGTAAGCGATTTATTGAATTCGCCAAATGGATCTATTGACGAAAAAAATGAATATATCAACTAAAAAGAATGTAAGATACGATAAAATACATATTTTACAAATTCACACAATTTTTCGTTCAATTAAAAATGATTGTGCTAAAAATTCCAAATTTCACCGAAAAAAAGAAGAAATTTAGATGGGAAAATAGCATAGTAATATAACAATAAAATAAATAAGTATACAGTGTGCGCCAACTTTTATGTCGGTATGTGACTGTTTGGCCGTATTCCAAGCGACGTGAACGAACGATCTGTCGGCAATATTCTGTGAGTCAATTGCACTTTACACAGAAACAAATACAAATCATCTTTTAAAATGCGCCGCCAGGTGGTTCCACTGACACCAAAATACTGAGCGTGGTAACGATACGACGACACATGTGGATTCTGGGCAACACTCTCTCTTACCGCTTCAAACAGTTCATTAAAACGTCTTGGGCATTGATGAACGGTATATTGGTGATATCCCACTATCGCGTGCTTAACAAAATTCGACACCAAACGACGAATAGTGTTGTCAAAAGACGGTGTTTCTTGGCCGTCGATGATTTTCGACGATATGCACGACTATTTTCTATGCACAGCGTCACTATTTCGACGCGTTGTTTTGGTGTGAAGCGATTCATGGTTAAAACTGTGAATGTACTGAAAGATATGTAGAAATTGACGTTTCAAAAACATGTTTACTCAAGTCAATCGGTTGATAAATGTTAAAGCTAGTCAATGTTTACATACCGAGATAAAAGGTGGCGCAGCCGTATATACGATATATATGTATATTATTATGAATTATTAAATAATTTAGAAATTTTTTTGGCTCCAGGTCACTTCAATTGATTTGCATTATTTGAAATTATTATCTAAAATATTATTTAGATTCTTAATAACTATTTAACCTTGTTAAGTTCGGCTTTAAAGAGCCCAAAATATTGGAAAAATATTGCTTCAAGTAACAAAATAACAAAGTTATAAATGCATGGGTAAGAAAAGGTACAATAACAACAACAACACGTTCATAATATTCAAACAAATAAACGGATAAAAAGAGTTTTTGGGGGAACTGTTTGCGTTGAAGCAAAATGTGTATGCTTTTCAAAATTTATCAGGCTTATAAAATCAACAGTCTTTATTCGCAACTTGTGCAAAGTTTAAATATACATATATTTCCAGAGTTTGTGCTTAACCGGGTAAGGTTCAACCAACAACAACTCTTCTCAGGGCGAAGACTGAGAAGACTTGGTCGAGACTGGCTTTAGGATGAATTGCAAAGGATAGTCGTCCAAGGATAATCGATCATTTCTTGCTAAAGCCGTTTATTTTTGCTTATCATAGATTTTCACCTTACAACCTGAAGAAGAAGAAGAAGAAGAAGAAGAGGAGAAGAGCTGTGCATTAGCAAAGCATAGCATCGCCGTGGCGGAATGAGATAAACTGCTATAAATCTTGTACCGTCAAGACCTTTACGATTCTGCTGCAAGAGACGAAAGAGGAAGTGATGTAGTGCATAGTCGCATTCCAAGGAGCAATATTTCCTTTCAGTTTTAAAGAGAATTTGTAAAGTTATTGAAATGGCAAACCGCGTGGTTTCAAGGTGAACAAGAAATGCTGTAGACATAGACCGCAAGGGTCAGGGCGCATGTCCCTTGGTAGACAAAGTAAGCTGTAAACATCGAGCGTTCATTCCACTAAAACCTGACTGAATTTAGCTTTTGTCCTTTCAGCGCGAAACGCCCAATGCCGCTTCGATCCGTTAAAAATTTATAGCAACCTTTTTCAGAAGAAAACTGACCCTGAGAAGAACTTCGTCGTCTTCTTTTTATTAGCCACTCTTACAGTCTGTTTGCTACGAGTATATCAATTGATAAAACGGTACCACCAGTACCACCACACCCTTCACTCTTCTTGCTGGCGTTTTCTTTTTTTGGTCTTCGCGTTGCGTGAAATCATTTTGCACTTGACTGAGTTTGAAATGTTGGTTTAAAACGTCGTCTCTTAAGAGATTTTCTAAATTCAGTTATGCTTCTTGGCCGGTTTGCTTGGCCGGTTGCTCTCTCTTTCTCTCTATCTCTCCCTCTGTCTCTCTCTCGCTCTCTTTGTACGTGTGAAAGAACATTAGATTGAAAATAGCAGGGACAACAACTCGCGTTGTTGGCAGTACTAGTATGCTTTAGCGCCAAAACTTGTCGTTTCGTTGGTTGGGTCGATCAATCGGTTGGTCGTTTGGTCGTTTGCAACGATGGCATCTGGTTGCAACCTTTGGCTTACCCTTTTTAAACTCAAAGAAAGCGCTGTATCTTTGAGTTTAAAAAGGGCAAGCATAAAAAGAATCAAAGACGATAACATTGCAACGAACGGGAAGGAGTGTGTTCGGTCAACTGGGATTTCAATGCCGTCCGTGCCTTCGGTTGGTTCGTTGTGTTAAAAGAGGAGAAACGGACCGTATCTCATTTGAGTCTTGCTCTTTACAGTTCTCGCTGAAATTAACACTCTAAATGACGCGAACGAACGACCAAAGAAATTCAATCCCAATCGAATTTTCTCTCTAAAACGCATGCATGCCTTTTTTTTCTTTTTCTGCAATTTAATGGTGAAATGGTGATAACAATTATTGCTATCGAAGGTCCTAACAATGCAGCACAGCCCAACACATAGTGGCGCACATATTTATTGATTTGTTATATTAATTTCTCCCCATAATTTATTATAATGTTCAAGGGTGAAGACTCCTGGTCTTTACCTTTTACCATTTGACATCAAAATGTTTAGAATAGTTTAGAAATGTCATGCAATTTAAAATGACATCTCTTGTTGAAAAGCGGACCGTAGACCTAAGACATATATCTCTCTGAAAATTTCTTTCCCGAAAAAGTTTTGGACCAAAGAATGGGAACCCCAAAATTTGCCCCAAAATGTGCCCCAACCTGAAGGCGCACACGCCACTGCCAACAGCATCTAACCTTTACAAAGGTGCTGTATTTCCAGCCAATTCTTTTTTATTATTCAAGGACGATTTTTCATTCTTTTAGTTTTTTTAATCTACTTTATTGCTACTTGCTACTTGCTGCTTCTGCTTGTGGCAGCGGCAATTAAGAAGTACCTAACCTTTGCCACTACGTTTCTCTCGCTCACTGATTCTTCACATAATGGTTACTTTTTGCTGCTTGAGCTGCAGAAGCTTCGCAAAAGTTCAAATTCAATGATGTTCGCTTCAGTTGGGCATTCTTAAGAGGAAGAGAGAGATTAAGTAGTAGCTCGACGGCCACTTCGATAAGTTTTTCAATTTTGAACTAACACTAACTTGGTCTGTTGCCAGTCTGTGCTTTTCTATGCTATTGCGTTAAAAGGATTTTAATTTCTAATTTGGTTTTTTTTTCATTGAAAAAATTAATCATACTTAAATGATTTTTATGTCGATTTCTGTAGTGATTATTCGAATATTCGAAGAGGAGTAACCGCATATTTTAAAAATATAGGAAAATCTTTTTTAGCAAGAATTTCGTAGAAAAATAGAAAATCATTAGAGATGGTCAGGTCAGGTCATTTGTTTTTGTCTCAAAATTAAACCTGATTTAAATAGATTTAATCTCGACATATGTATGTATAAAAATAACATTATAATATGAGTATCATACTATCATAGAAACATCATAAATAACAGTTCTTATTTTATTCGAACACGATACCACAAATTTTCTCAAAATTCTCTAAATAAAAAATAGCCATAAAAAGTGTCGAATTTCGGAAATTAGTGTCCACATTGTTCGAAATATCCAATGGGAGGAATAAATGAAAGTATATACGATACTATAAATAGCAATTTGAACTGCTCTGAATGCGTTTAAATTTAAATTAGAATAATTAATTTATTCCTTTGTCAAATACTTATATAAACACTCTGCTCACAACCATTAAAACAAATACAAAGCGAAAGCGAAAGAAGCCATTTCAAACCACAGAGACGACCAATCAAACAACCAACCAACCTACCAACCTAACAAACTACCAACCCATCAACCCATCAACCCACCAACCCACCAACCGACCAACCCACCAACCAAACAATAAACCATCCAACCAAAATGCAAGCTGCCACAATCTGTCCGTCTCTCGGTCTCGTGATCATCATTGTAGGTTGAGTTATGTTACGTCGTTGCGTGGAAAGACTCAGAACTCTGGCGCATAAATTAAACTTAAAGCACTCGGTATAATTATAACAACAACAACAACAACAACTAATAGACAACTTCATGGTACCTACATATACCCAAATGCAAAAACGTTTATAAAAATTGATACGTTCACCTTTATAAAATTTCTAAGTGTCAAAGTTCATATAAATTGGAGTTATACGCTTTGGCAACTGAACCATTTAAATATTGGAATGAACTATTTAAAACTGAACTATTTAAATTCATTAAAAGTTTTAAATATTAATGATATTTTAACTCTCTGAAGAATTTAATTTGTCAATAGATTTTAATATATAACGGCTGCGCCATTTATATCGGTATGTAAACATACCAAAACGGCGCACCGAAATAGTGACGCTGTACATTGCAAATAGTCGTGCATATCGTCGAAAATCGTCGCTCTCACCTACCGACATAAAAGACGGCGCATCCTGTAGACTTTTTAATAACATTTTTACATTAAACGTTATAATTTCAAGATCTTCATTTTTTTTTCTTGCTTTAAAAAATCTTCATCCGTCTCCTCCACATTTTCTTAATTAAAAAAATTAAAAAAAAAACTTGCATTCAAAACGTTTACACAAGATTTCTCTTTGGGTTTTTTTTTACAATGCAAACAATTGTAGAGACCATTAAAAAGTTTTACTTAAAGTGTATTTGCTTTATATTTCTTTAGCCGTTTTTCTGTACATATTTTTAATTTTGTGTGTGTGTGTGTTTTTTTTTTGGGCTTTTTTAGTTTACACTTGTAACTACTAAGACGACTAGATGCGGTAACTTGTGTCTATTTGGAAGCTGATGGCCAACATTTTCTTTTCGACTGAAAGGGGCCAAGTTGTTGCAGCAAAACAACACAAACAAAACAAAAACCACTATAAATATGTAGACAGATATATTCGTTCCACATCTTTTGGACTGTAGGCTGGGCAGTAGAGTGGATGCCATTATCTGTTCATTTTACTTTTACGAACGTGCCGAATTGTTTGCCGCATTGAAATGGCTTTGAGCTGCTTTGAGTTCTGTGCTCTTCTTCCATCATTCAACTAACTTTACAAATAAACGCACACACACACCAAACCATTCCAAACTGAACAAAAATTTCAATCTTGACTCCGAGAATGATTGTTTGCAATCGTATTTCGTATGCAAAAGAGCACGTCAACCGAATTAAATTGACTTTCAAGGAATCTGATTTCAGGTCTCACACTACCATGCATTGTTGCTGTACTTGTTATTGTTGTTGGCGTTGTTGTTGCTATGGTATACGATAAATTCTCAACATTCCCATCATCATCATCATCATCATCATCATCAGTATCATCCATCCGCCCTTCTAGTCGTCATCGTCTGTATTTGCGTCTTTATTTGTTTGGGTTAATAAAATTACTCTGAAATTCTGGCTTGTTGTTGTTGTTGTTGTTGTTGATTGTAGTCGTTGATGTTACATACATATTTTGAATTTTTTCCATTTTTTCCTCTTGCAAATTCTTATAAATTTGGCATCAATTCAATAATTGATTGAAAATGTGTAATATTTCATCACACAATTTCTGTTAATATCGTATGAAAAATTCAATACGTACAGATAAGGTTCATTATTTTTTCATTTTGTTATTGTTTTATTAACGTTTGTATAAAAATTTACATTCCACAATAGTATACGTATACTTTTCTAAAGTCAAAGCAACATAGAATCGTACAAATCAAATCGTACGTTGAATGTTAAGAAAAAAAAATCAAAAGGAGAAGAAATTAAAAACGGAAAAACAATTCTTCTTCTTTTTGCCTCTGTCCGTTGAAGTGAAAAATGCAAGATGTCAGCCGACTGATTTTCTCCACATCACCTGAGAGATGCCTTTACCTTCTTCCTTCCATCGGCACACCGGCACCGGCGCCATCACCGTTGGCTAAATCAGTCTGACGTTTGACGTTATCTGTGCCCGCCCATGGGCGGGGCTGCAACAATCGCATTGGATTCGAACGAGCAAAACGTTGTAATCAACATTCGTAATTGCAGCTTACTTTCCACAAGACAACGAACAAATAGCAACAACAGCAACAACAGCAACAACAGCAACAACAGCAACAACAACAACAACAACAACAAAAAACAACAACAACAACAACAACAACAACAACTATTCCAATAGTTGAACTACGATTGCTCTAAAGAGATGCGAAATTGTGTAGCATGCGAGAGTTTTGATATCGATAAATTAGTAAAAAGCAGGAGCGGATTCGTGATTTTTGAAATATGTACATACATAATATCGTAGTGTTCATGTATTACATGAAGCGTTAAATTATATAGAATGGACACTAAGTTTATTTATATTAATTTCAAATTTTCTACAGGTTTGGATTTTAAACGCCATGAAAATCTATTGATTTCTAATCAAATTTTCTTTCCAAAAAACCATAAAGAGATTTCAATGGAATTGATGTAACGACGAGAATAAAATAAGAAAATCATATCAGCATAAAATGTTTTTTATTATAAAACAATAGTTTCGAGAAAGCTTCTTACTTTCAGGAAATAGACAAAAGTTTCATTCAAAATCCAGAAAAAGCAGCGTAAAAAACCATCTTAAAAGTAGAAGGTCCATCGGTTCGAGATCCTAAAATTTTGTATCTTAAATTCGTACTAAATTCAAGAAAGGTTAAATTCAAATAAAAGGTTTTTACTACATTTTTTTAAAATGTTTGTTACAATTAAGCACAACCAAATTATTGTACCAAATTATCTCACGACTACGGTCTAAATTGTTGCTGTCTATTGTACATCTCCATTTTCCAACCAAATACTTGGCCCGCATTTTGTAGTTGTAATGCGAGCCGGCCTTGTAACGCAGCAATGTTCAGCTTACAACAACTTCAGTCGCTGTTATGGATTCCATACGTATGAAAATTAGAGGTTCGTCTCGGATCGTGAACGTGCAGGAAATACAAAAATGAACACTTGATTATTGGCGGCAAAAGGTCGGAGGGATGATGATGATGATCATCACGATGATCAGGATCGGGTTAACGCTATCGACGGAATGTCCGCCGAAAAGAAGCGGAATGAATTGAATAACTTAATGGAGCTGCTGTCGTGCGTGGCAACAGATTCGCGCCCAAAATTTATTTACGTTTAACATTTTTACACACAACGAACCACGCGCTTCGCGTAGTCCGTGGCACGTTCCCGATTGGAACGTTTATAATTTGTCGCATCATAAATTAAGCGATGATGTATGGAAATCGTACAGAACCATAAAACGTGATTAATTGATGTTGTGGAATGTGGGGCGTTTGCACACGTTCGGAAAAGGCCCAGCATGGCACACGGCTCGCCCCAGATAAAAGCCAGCCAAGCAAAGCAAGGAGAAGAGAAAGAGGAGAAATCCAATAAATAATTTGGGAGTATATATTCCAAATGCAGCTCTGATGTTTATTATAGAAACTCTTCGATGTTATAAATTTTTGTTTTCTAATTCTGAACTTCACAGAAATTTAGTTCGAAAAAAAATACAATCAGGTTCAAATTCAGAACCTTTTCAACAAGAGGTGTCATTTAAGATCAATAGAAAAATGCAATATTTTTGTGAAAAGTGGGCATATTTTTCTTTTAATTCAAAGTATAAACTCTGCGGTTAGTAATGGAGCAAACAATAACTGCCAAATGTCTGCCTCGACTCCTTTTATAACAGTTCTTTTTCATCACGTTTTCGCAACAAGCTCAAGATGCGACAGTTTGGACACTTTTTATGTTTCGAATCATCATCAAACCAGACAATTCTTCATGTCATCGTAGCCGAGTTTAAGTCGAGATATTTTCTTTTAATTATTGAAGAAAAAAACTTATTCCGAACAATCAATTTGTTGAGGAAGTAAAAAGGTTTAACACAGCCCAAAAAACAAACACCTTCCAGCGATCCATCAATTTTTTTACCATCGAATTTGAATGTAATTCTCGTTCTCGTTCTCGTTCTCGTTTTCGTTCTCGTTTTTGTTTTCGTTTTTGTTTTCGTTTTTTTTTTCTTTGACAAACAAAATCGGAATAAATGCATGACTGAGCAAATCAGTCTCATGTAGAAAAGCTTGAAGAGTCTGTTAGAGAAAAACAACTAACAACAAACACATGCTAGGAAACATTTGAGATGCTACCATTCATCCATCCGCTCAACCTTTGGGCAAACTTTTGAACATCAAGCTTCAAAAATTCAAAAGTTGTGAACAGAACTATCGCAAACCAATTGTATTTATTGCCAATTTCAATTGAAGTTTATTTGTTCAGTGGCGTGGTGCAGGCGGTGCCGGAGTAAAGACTACGGAGTAAGACTAGAATGGATGGAAAGTATGCGCCTGCAATGGGAAGCTTCGGAAGTTGTAATGGTTGCGTTAATGGATGGATGGGCTGCTTTGGGGGCAATGAATTTACCGGAAAGAGCCATTAAACGCTTAAAAGAATGCTCAAAATATATCTATCGAAATGAGAAATTTGTCAAATCACAAACATACAAAAAGACTGGATTTTCAGAATTTGATTTTGAATTGACGAACAATACAATACTCATACAATTAGAAAACATTACAGAAATAAAAATCCAAAATCATGATCATTTTCTGTATATATTTTTTCTTTTCGTTCATCTCAACTAAATTCTTAATTACCAAAAATAATTTTCACAACTAAATCTTAGTTGTAAAAACCAAAAACAAAAAGCTAATTACGCCACTGAGCATTACTTTTATCTCATGAGATTTTAAAATTCAAGTAATTTATGTAAGCAAGTCACATCACAGAAATGCCATGCAATCGAAACGCGTTCGTGTTCCCGTGAGAGATTCTTCCTGCAGCATAAAAACGCGTGATGTCATAATGTTTTGTTACAGCTCATCAAAATTCAACAATGATAACCAACGATAAAAGGAAATTAAGCACTACTAAAGCTAGTTTATACAGCTCAACTAAAATGTTACCAAAGAGCTTGAGCTACAAGTTTTTGACTCGCAAACAATTCAACAAATCCATAGAAACTAATTGGCTCGAATACGATAGAAAGTACTCAGAGTTCATCCAAGTTCTTTCTAGTAGTTATTATTATCAATGATTGCGTCATTATTACATGACACTTGACTGCATTTTATTGTCGTTGTCGTTTTTGTCGATGGTGATGATGATGATGATGATGATGGTGATGGTGATCATGGTGTTGGTACAGAAATGAATGAGCATAAGGATAAGGATACTCGTACTACGGCTACCCGCCAAAAACTCATTGAGTCACTTTCATTAAGCTACTTGATGTTGTGTTGTTATTTTTATCGTTGTTGTTGTTGTTGTTGTTGTTGTTGTGCAACAGCTGTACCAACTATTGCTAACGGCAAAACTGTCTCATTAGCATTTAGATTGCGTGTGAAATATTTTTGTTGTTTGAAAGAATGAATAGAATTAGAGCATCGCATTTGCCTGCAAATGAGGCGACATTAAATAAAGTTAACTCACTTTAATGATTATTGCAAAAGGGCACGAACTCCTATATTCGCCCCGCCTACAACCGCATCACCAAAGAAGCGTTGTTGTTCAAAAAAGGAACTCGTAGTTTCATTCAATTAACATACTACGAATATCATTGACAAAAAGTTGATATTATTTAAAGTAAAAAATAAAGGAATTCCACTTTTTAGTACGTTTTTGGACCCTCTGGACCTTTCTGGACTCTCTAATTAATTGCTTTTGGGGGAACTATCTCTTGACCATTAATCCTTCTGAATAAAAAATATATAATCGCAAAATACTCGTATTTACATATATTTTTGTTATATTTATTTAATTTTTTATTTAACATTATTTTACAAGAATTTAATTTTTTTATTTTATTTAACGTTTTTATTTTTTTATTTTATTTAACATTTTTATTTTTTTATTGACTTATAACGAAATATTTACATTCTGAAATATTTTCATATTTAAAAACTCAAATAGTCTTATGTAATAAAAAAATCATGACAACGTTTGGAAATAACATACATAAGTATAAAAAAAAAAACGCATCGCAACTTTCCAACGCATCCACTTTAAAATCTTAGTAAAACTTAGTTTTACAGTTTTCAGTCGAAAGTTTTTTATATCACATTTTATTAACGAACGGCTTATTAGCTATCGTAGAGAGACAAAGAAAGATATTCTTTTAATGATCGAATAATAAAAGAAACAAACTTTTATAAACGTACGTACATACGTAGAGACCGTCTGTCTTTGTTATGAGTAAGATAAAATAAAGAACAAATAAAAAAAAAGAGAGATCTAAAAAGGAGGCACAAAACCGAGTCGTTACTTTTGCCTTTACAGTTAAAGAGGTTTTCAGGTATTATCAGAAACTAAAAAAAAGGACTGTTGAAAATTGGTACAGTGTAACATAAAGTAGGGCCTTGCTTTCTTCCTTCCTTCCTTCCTTCCTTCCTTCCATATTATTCGCGAATATTCAAAATAATGACTATTTGTAGGAGGAGCCAAAGCAAACATTGAGACCGAGGTATTGTGGTCTATTACTAACCGTAGATTTTGTGCGTTAGACTGAAAGAATAATATCGCCATTGTTTAAAAAAACCTTGTGGTTATCTGTTCATTTAAAATAACACCTCTTGTTGAGAGAATCTATAAATTATTGTTACTTTTTCGAATATAAATATGTAACGGGTGCGCCATCTCTTATGTCGGTATGTAACCACTGAATGATTTTAACATTTATCAACCGATTTACTTGAGTAAATACATGTTTTTAAAATGTCCGTTCGGTAAAATTTTTTGAAGCGCTTCACACAATGCTCCGATCACGAAACAATGCGCCGAAATAGTGACGCTGTACATTGAAAATAGTCATGCATATTGTCGAAAATCATCGACAACACTATTCGTCGTTTGGTGTCAAATTTTGAAATTGACTCAAAGAATATTGCCGACAGACCATACACGTCGCTTGGTATACGCCCAAACAGTCAAACATACCGACATAAAAAATGGCGCACTCTGTATAATTATCATTGAATGAAAAATCTATGTGAAAAAATCAAAACAAACAATTTATAAATTATTTTAGCTAGTGCTCCTGCTTATATTTATTAATCTTAAGATTTATCTATAAGATTAATGTAATAAATAATAATAATAATAAATTAGTTTACTATCCAAATTATTACAAATTACCAATAATTACTAGTCATCGACAATAAACGCAATTAAGATTATTAATGTTATTGATGGTGGCCACACAGCAAAAACACCAACAGCTAATTATTCTTGCAACATTGTAAATTTCTTATCTTCACCTATTAATTTTGTGCATGAAATGACATGAATTTCAAAATGTTAGAAATAGGTATTTTGTCGTTCATTCTGAGTCAGCAACGGTGTTCTGATTGTCGTTGTTGTTATTGTAATAGTTATTTGTTATTTCGTTGTTGTTGTTGTTGTTGTTGTTGTTGTTGTTGTTGTTGTTGTTATTGTAGATGCTGGTGGTAACAGTCGGTTCGATTATACCGTGTTCATTCTTTCATCTTTAATTTTTCATGTTTCACGTCTCAAAATAGTTGCGACCGGAAGGTTTGTTGCTCTAATTTTTTCTGCGTTTATTGCTTTTCTTTCTTGTTCGTGTATGACTGTCTGTCTGTCTGTCTGTCTGTCCGTGTACATCGAAAAGTTTCATTAACACCAATTGGCGAAGTCAAATGAAATAAAAGCTCGTAATTAGCAATTGATTACGTGCAAAAGTTACTGAAAAGAGTGAGTTTTGTGTTCAAACCATTCGTAATGATTACTTTGGAAAGAAGATGTAAGACGTAAGAAAAGAGGGAGGGGAAATGGCAGTAAGAGAGAAGGCATGAAGGGGAAAAAGATTATGGGAAAGAGTTGTTTACGACAAATTAAAACTTTATTATTACCATTAACTTTTTATTCAATGACGCTTTTTACAAAATATGTACTTTTTTGTTGTCTAATTACAAAAAAAAATGCCATTAGGAAAAGGCCCAAATGGGATTTTTCTATTTAAGAAATCTCCAAAAATCTCACACTATTAAAATAGTATTAAGCAAGCCCTAAACAACGTTGGAATTAAATTTAATTTATCAGAATTCGTCAACAGGAGAATTCTCAAACTCAAGGGAATAAAAAATCATGGCAACTTTATTTTCAATATTTCTATGTTATTTGAAAATGAGAAACGTTAATCTCATTTATCAAATAAAAAAATAGGACTGTCCTAAAAAATAGGACTGTTTTTTTAACTTTTTCTTAATTTTAAAAACCCAAAATTTAGCACATAAAAGAATTATTTATTTACATTGGTTTTTGTTAAAAACTTGTATATAAAATTCATTAATACATAATTATTTAATCCTTTTGTGTCGCCTCTTTTCTTAATTTTTTTTTTAAAGTCTTTTCTTAATTTTTTTGAATTTTGTTGTATTTCATGATATATATTTAAGAATGGATATGAAAGAAAATGCAAAACATTTATAATATTTATTAGTAGTTATTTATTTAATCGTATTTTTTTTTGAAAATGCTGGTTTTTAGTTTTTATGAAATTCATAAAATTTTACTATAAGCTTTTAACATAATTAACAATATTTAATTTGTAATATTTTCCCTTTCGTTTTCTGTTGTATTTTTTTTTTTTTTTGTTTATTTATTTCGTGTTTTCAAGCCTCACCAGAGACACACACACACACACACACACACACACACACACATTCACATTCGTTATAACTAAAGCAAATGGTATCAATTCTTATCTAAAATTGAGAAAGTTGTAGATAAACTTTATTCGCCTGTTGAAACTGTTTTGCATACTAAATATTCATATACGGCATCAAGTGGCTACGTGTACCTATGATGGGTAACTGTTATGGGTATGTCCGGGTGTGTGTGTACGAGTATATGAAATAATATCTCATGGATTCTTGCTGGTCCTCTGTATCGCATAATGTGGCATTTACCATGTGGATCACGTAGCTGTGATACATTTTCAGGATATGCAAATATTTAGCACAATTTTTGCTTGGCTGTAAATAAATTCAAACTCTCTACATTCACAAAAAAAAAAAAAAAACACAAAAACTTTACAAAAAAAAAAAAGAAAAAGAAAACAATAGAAGACAAGGCGGAAAGGTAATAATAAATGTATTAACAGTAAAAACAACAACAACAAACCAGTTTCTACTTAGGGTGAAGAAAAAACTAACCTGTCGCCAACCTTCGCCACTAATCTCGCGCGGTTACGCGCTCGTGTTGTATCAAAAAAAATGTTTATTTTTTTTACTCAAACGAACCCTAACAAATAAGAGCCTCCCAGTATCCCAATCCCAAACAACCCATGATGACAAAGACAGACACTAACGATTTATTTTTTTAAACAATTTATTTATTTGAAACAATTTTAAACAATTTAGTTTTTTAGTCGCAAATAATATCAAATTTAATATTTATTTAAAGAACTGAAATCTCCTTTAAATTCTTTGTTTTTGTTATTCTCAGAATTTGCAGGGTGTCTCTTTTAATGAGGCTTTCTTTGGGTTAAACTCTTCTGCGGCCTGCTCTCAATACAACTGTGCCTATTGGCAGTTTAATTATCGGCAATCTTATAAGAAGAACATTTGACTAAAAGTTAATTTTATGGGTCATTGAATCGATGAATGATGAAGCACAACGGATGCAACGCGATCACATAATCATTTATGAAATACGAGTACTCGTAGTATGTTAGTTGTTCGTACATACATGCATATTCGTTGCAGCAAGAAACTGCATTAAGAAAAGTAAAAAGTAGTCTAGTTAGAAGGTGACAGTCGATTCATAGACGCGACCGCTTTGCTGAAGAGTACAGAGACGAAGGGAAGATGTCAATACGCTCACAACGTCGCAGGCAGCATGCTTGTTCTTCTAGTAATGAACACCACAAGTGCGGTAAATATTTGCACCTCTGTTATCAAAAATGCAAATTCTTGTCAAGGCGTTGGTGGCTCCTGTGACGCTATAACACTACGCCAACATCGACACAGGAGCGCAACGCAGCCACCGTGTGCAAACTTTATCGTTTAGCGCATAAAATAATGAAATTTTTATTCTCATTACATTACGAAAAGGATAAATTAACTTTGCAATTTGTATTTTTGCAATTTGTGTAAGAAGTTGGCTATGTACTTTCTTTACGAGGCAAAGCTTTAGGAAAGTGGACATAGTTACGCCTATTAATGGTATACTATATGAAATATATAACATGCAAATAAAAGAGAAACGTACAACATTTTGTGGTAGTAGGTAGCTATTGATAAAGTGACTATTGTGAAGTGTGCCCCTTTTCATTATTATAAATTGTTTTTTTTTTTTTTTTAAATAATTAATGCTGCGCCAGTATTTATATCAAAAACTCACGTCAAAAATTTATCAATAATAATTTTAATTTATTTATAACCGGAAGCTGCGTATACCATGTAGAAATCCATTTCAACTAATACGATACATTTTTTTTCGTGTACGTAAATTCCATTGAAATAACTCTCTTGAAGACTTATGAAGGCCCGGTTTTGAAACTGTTGGAAAACTAATTAAGTATGAGGTTATTTATTCCACGGTGCACTGCTACGACAGCCGACACAGCTCGATTGGTGCTGAATGTTGAATTGCAAATGTGTGAATTGTCAGCATTGGCAACTATGCCATGAATCAAGGCTGCGCCGGGGATGGCTTAAAATGTCGTTGATGGATGTAACGAAGTGGCGACGGCGGCTTATATGGCTTGTTGCTCTACATACTCGTACATACAACACATACGATACTCGCATATCGTACGGCACGTGGCACGCGTGCTTTCAGCCGTCGCTGGCGTCTGGCAAAGTGTGCAGGCACACTCGTTCAATCCTAACGAGCTGACAATTTATTCTCACTTAAAAAAAGTGAAGCAAAAAAACGCTTTCAAAACGCGCTCATTGAAACTAACAACTACAATTAATTCCTATTGAAGGCAAACATACATACATACATAAGAAACATGTATATGTCTATTCATATGCATCTGTGACATGCACTCTTACACAAATCGCATGACAGTTAATGACAGTTATATTATTTTAAATTTGTTAAAGTAAACTTGGCCAATTTCGGTATTGCATTTTTTAATAAAACACGCAATATAATTTTTTTTATGGGTTACGACTTGACAAGGCTGACGAGTTTGTTATTTTTGATATAAGTTGTCACTGAGTCAGCTCATGTTTTTTTTTCGTAATCGTATAGAATTCAAGAAAATGAATCCCAGACAAGCGCAGACAACCAACAGTTCGGAAATAAATCAGAACATGATAATTTATATGGTATAACAGACATGGCGATGACAGAAGTGTTATACAGTCTCCAGTCCAACCAGTCAGTTAGTCAGTCAACCGGCCAGAGTCCTTGACTCAATTGAATTTTTACTCGTAGGAAGTCATGCAAGAAGTGAGAGAATTCATTTTATGGCTCCATTGCAAAATGCTCGCGTGCCCTAGAAATGATTAACAACCAGCCCACCACTTCAAGAAGGATAGTAGTAGTATAAGCCGAGAATTCTTGTGATAAATAACTTTGGTCTTTGCCTCTTTTTTATTATTCGCATTTTTTAATTTTTGCAATTTTCATGCTTTTGCAGGGCAGCGATTTCGGAGCTTCAGTAAGCACCACAAATCTTTCGATCTTTCGAAATAAATCTTACGAGTTACCAACTCTAACAGGCTAATTAAACTTAAACTAAAACTAAACTATACATATTTTCAAAATTTTCTCTCATTATCGACAGTTTTTTTACAAAAAAGCAACGTATATTGTTTACAATGCAATTAGAATTCATGAATTCGTCTCAATTATAGTCGTTATCTGATCCATTGGAGATATGGTACATTTCTTAAACACTCTCTCGCAGCTGGCGCCCTCTCGACCAATCAATTCTGCTCTCAAATAACCTCTATGTATCGCATTTTCGACATCATCGTTGGATGTTGAAGGTCTTAAAGTAAAGAAATGAAGAAAATCATCAATCAAGAAAGTTTTCAGAAAATGATTCAGACAATAAATTTGCTACTAAGTTCATAAGTCCATTTTACTATACGTATTTGATTTCATTGTGACAATTATATTTTGCTTTGAAATGTTAATTAAAAGACCTAAATCAAATTCCCGAAAAATTTTATTTTTCCTCAAAATGTACAAAATAGGATTTTCTTTAGGCTATAATTTTTTAAAATAAATCCGATTATGCCAGCAAATTAGAGTGCAGTTATCGCTCTATAGAGTTTGAAAATTTCTTGTATATTATAGCTGATATCTCATAAATTTTAAGACTTATTAACATTGATTTAAACGGTACTTAAAGTCTTTTTTTATTATTTATGTATATACAATAATTTATGTATATACAACATGCTTTCCAGATTTGTGTTCGTTTTTGAAATATCATAACTAATTATTACGGAATTATGTTATTTAAACATTAATAATGAATTCATAAAAAAAAAAAATTGGATAATAAATTAAAAAAAATTCCTAAAGAATAAAAAAATTTTATCTTCATTCTAAATTCATTATTTTTCATTTTCTTAGTTTTCATTAAAATCGCAAAACATTGAGCACCCAAAAGTAGAAGTTTAAAATGTAAGCCCTTTAAAAAAATACAGTCTGTACTAATTTCAATACAACTTACGTTAGTATGATGTGCAAAATTTCTGCTAAAATACCACTCTCGTAATTCAACGGTAATGCGGCATGTTCGCAAATGCTGCGTAGCAAGCATGTGTGACCTGGTTGACCGGCCCTATAATAATTTGTAATAATCTTTTCAATTTATTGCCATAAATTTCTTCCATCGAAAAGTAATCGAACCTGTCCAATAGCATTTCTACACTCTTGTATATTATCCAACGATAAGTAGAGCCATTCTTGTGTTGATTTTTAAAATTAGCACCACGATTTATTGTATTTTCGTTAAAGATGTTCGAAATCTTAGAAGTGGACACATTTTGCCGCCCGCGTTCCATGTTTTTACTTAGAAATTCGTATTCAGTTTCGGTGGCGCTCCGGCGATGAATGAGTTGTGGTTTCAAATAGTTTGGTCGCAATTGTTCGGCTTTAGAAGGCAAAAAATATTCAGCTTTTAGTACGTAGCCAGATGTGATGGATTCATAGGCTAAGTCTTCCACGGGAATACCAATGCCGCCAATAAACTGGAAAAGAAAACGATTAAAGTGGCCCGTTCATTTGTGGAATACTCTTCAATTAATTGGTAGAAGACATTACAATCGGTATACCATGATGCTGTCTTTGACTCTTACTTGTATACGCGTGGGCGCTGTGACCGGAAAGATCAGCGATCTAGTTTTGACTTTGTGCCAACTTGAACTTACTTCAAAATTCGAAACAAGTGTGATTGCAGAGCAAATAAGTAAAGAAAATATTCTACCGTCGAGTTCCATTTTCGGAAAGTAATAAGAATCGTGACGACCAGAAGAATGTTACCTGCAGACTGACTGATAAACTGACTGATTAACAGTCGTAATCGTTGAGAAGCCTGTTCGTTGAGATGCCTTTAGGCAATCGAGATCAATTAGCACCTGCTGTTCGATGATATCGACTATTACCATTCGACTATACTCGTGGAAGTGCTTGTCGCACATACACCCGGAATAGTTATCTAGAGCGAGTCTCGAACGGGTGATTTCAATCTACCAGTACTGATGGTATGAAAGTTGATCACAAGTTCCGTTTCCTCCTCTCTTCTATCATTATTAAAGTAACAGGAGATAATACTGATCTACCCAATCGGCATCAAAAAGCTGCGTTCTGTACAACTAGTACTAAAAACTGTCATACAAAACAAAATATCCATGGAAAGCCAGGCTCCCTCCGAGCTATATCTCTTCTGAAATGTCATTCGTTCTACCAGAGCCATAGAATTTCCATACTCAATTATTTTAGCTTAAATCTTGATTGAAATTTTTACATTAAAATAATCATCGAGCGTTAAAAAAGTCAACGCTAGAGGCTTCTGGTTTCTTCTGTGTTTACATATTGAGCGACAGAAGGCAGTAATAGATATTAGATTCTGGATATAACAACTTTTCAACACAGAAAAGACCAGAAGTTTCTTTCCTTTCGAAAAATGTAAATATTTAATGTTGAGTGAAATGTAAGACTCCGTAAACAAGAAGCACAAGAAGTCTTAACATATAATCTAAGCATGTGTATGTCTATATACACATGTATGTATGTACATATGTACTTTGAGCGGCATCTAAATAAACACACGTATGTATACATCCATACATATTTAACTGAACTTTGCTAGCCATCCCGGTATCAACGTTCAGGAGGTATTTCTTGAGCAGACAATAATTATGGTTATTAATTTAAAAATAGTTAAAAACAGAACGACCATCTGTTGATTCTTGAATGAAGAAAGGGTGAAGGGAAGAAACTCGCATTGTATTTTCTCCACATATTTCGTAATGATGATTAAATCTTAAGTCTCACTTTAATACAGTGCCAGTTTGAAGAAAGAAGTAACCAAATAGATTGTTAACAATTGAAAAATCGTTTACAAAATGGTTAACGATTATTTCGTTAACCATTTATTAAAGTAAAAATAGATAAAATATGCAAAGAAAGGAAAAAACCAAAAAAGTCTGTAAAATTTAACAGGTTTTCTTTAAGTTTTTTTTAGTTTTTTTTTAAACACCGGTTTTGATTTCAGCGATTTACAGAAGCAAGGCCGATATCACATGCAATCTTTTGATTGGCCAAACTGTCAAATTGTTCTTGTTTTTCTGTAAACAAGAAAAACTGAAATTTGTCAACTTTGCTCTCGACAACTCTCATTCTCTCAGGCTCTGAATAGATTTCTACAGAAAAACAAGAACAATTTCACAGTTTGGCCTATTAGAACATTGCAGTGAAATATCGACCCAACGGAAATAATACAAGATATATATGTTCCCTACAAAATAATGGTAAAAAAATGAAAAAAATAAGCTAGGCTTGTATGGGAGCTATTTCTTAACTTGTTCCCAAAATAGACTACGCCATACACCACCATCTTATTAAGTAAACAGTATTTGAGTTCATAAAAGTCTCACCGAATTCACAGAACTAAACTGGAATATAAACGTTTGTATAACATTTGACAACTATAATTTTCCTAAAATTTTGCCGATTTTCAAATTATAACTTAACATCCACATTGCAACCACTTTTTATCACTTAACATTTGTGGATAACATATTACTTGCTAATTTATAGCTGTGTTCAGGAACGACGATCACTTTACGCTGCTTGTAAGCGAAAATTGGGTTGCATTGGTTGCATTCAGAACGGTCAAGCCATGTTGGCTCTTTCTTAATTTTTGTCTGAGGGGGGAAGAAAGGTCAGAAGGGCTGACAAAGCATTCACCATTTTTACTAGCCAAAAATTTGTATGCTGCATCTGTTCAGAACTTTCTTCTCTGTCACTCATTTTCAGTGTTTTATTTCCTTCTCGTGTGGCGGCCACGTGGAATTTGGCATAAAGTGTTGTTGTTGTTTAAATGTTGTTGTTTTTCAGCAAACGTATTCAGAGCACATGATTTATTCTGGCAAGAAAAAGCCAACAAGGCTTGACCGCTCTGAATGCAACCAATGCGTTGTTGATAGTATGCTGATAGTAGATTTTTTCTAATTTTTTAATATTCTTAACAACTCGCTGCCAAATTTCACGTTGCCGCCACAAGAAAAGTAAACAAAAGACAAATTATAGCTGTCAAATACAATTTGACAGCTTGATTAATCAAATAATTGCATTGTAATAGGGTTATAAATTAGCGATATAAATATATTTATAATCGATTACTTGATATAATTTAATGAATCGTGCCATCCCTAGTTACAAAGTCCACATTCGCCACATACAATCCAGTGGATGTAAAATTTAATAAATAAAAACAAAAAACAATCCAATTTATTGCTGAAAACACCTTTTGGAGTTTAAATGGCTTTAACTAAAAGCATATGGTTTCGCCTTTTGTTCAGTAAAGGGATTGGTATGTTTTAATAGATATCAAAATTAAGGGGGAAATTTATATTCGAATAATTAATTACTTTAATAATTAATTACTCGGTCGCATTAGAAACAATTTATTGGCAATAAATTTTCAGGGTCAACGTGTAGTAACAAGTAATTCCAAAGTCTGCTAGCACAAGGTGTTATTTACATATACTTTTCTCGAATTAAGACAGTATTCAAAATATAATTTTCACTTAAGCATCGAGGATTAGTCGAGAAATGGCTACTACAGCTCTCTCAAATGCCGAATCTACGAGCACCTTCAAAACGCTCTTGGTTACCTCCCCAAAACCATTTGTTTTCCATGTAGAACTCGATCGTCCAAATCGTTACAACGCCATTAATAAAGAAATGTGGCTGTAAGTATGGCGAGTTCGGACGAAGGAATTTGTTATCTCTATTGTTCCCATTTAGCGAAATCAAACGTTGTTTTGAGGAACTGAGCACAAATCCTGACTGTCGTTCTGTTGTACTATCAGCTACTGGGAAGCACTTTACCGCTGGTAAGTGCTTTGGGAATGATGTTCTACTACTGAGTTCTTCTATTCACGATTCATTTAGGCATCGATTTAAATGATATGATGATGCTGGGTCAAGAGTTGGGCGAAATTGACGATGTAGCACGAAAAGGCCTCCTCCTAGAGCGTTTAATTAAGTTGTATCAGGTATGTTAAGAAGCAGTAAGAATTAGTTTTGGTGAAGAAGAAGCACTGAAGAAAGAAACTAAAATTAAATAAATAAAAATTATATTTAGCCCAGTCGTTTACTTGCAGGATTCCATAAGCTCTCTTGAGGTTTGCCCCAAACCAATTATTGCGGCCACTCATTCTGCATGTATTGGTGCTGGTGTGGATCTCATAACCGCCGCCGATATACGCTACTGCACAAAAGATGCCTTTTTTCAAGTAAAAGAAGTGGATATAGGCATGGCTGCGGACGTTGGTACCTTGCAACGGTTCCCGAAAGCGATTGGAAGCCAATCACTGGCTCGCGAACTATGCTTTACGGGACGACAGTTCCGAAGTGATGAAGCCAAAAGCTCTGGACTAGTGAGTGGAGTATTTTCTGATAAAGATGCTTTGCTTAAAGCGGCATTAGAGCTCGCCGAGACTATAGCAGAAAAAAGTCCTCTAGCCGTACAAGCTACCAAAACTAATGTAATCTACTCACAGAGCAGACCCAATCAGGAAGGATTGGATCAGATTGTATGTCAATAAGAATTGAAACATTTTATCCAATATTTCTTTAATACAAAACAATTCTTTTAAATAGCGCCAAATGAATAAATTGTATTTACAATCGGAAGACTTCTTAACAGCTGCTGCGGCACAGTTGACCAAAGGGGAAAAGCCAACATTTTCAAAGCTGTAAAACAAAGCTATTTTATTATGTATTATTTTAAGGTAAACAAGAATGGAAATAAAGTTATATGGATTTATTTTAGTGCATCATTTGTGTCAGCCGTTCCATATTCACAGAATACGTCGAATGGGACAGTATTAAATTTCGGTCGGTAAATGCTTGGCGCACGTCATTTAGCGAAATAATAAAATTTTTTTGCGGGTGTCTATAGAGTTAGAAATTAATACGCATCAATACTGATTAGCAATATATGCATGTTCTTACATTTCCTCGCACGCAGACAGAAATATTCCATCATCGTTTGAGCGTCGCATGAAGTTTGGCGAAGTTATTTCTTTATCCAGTTCAAGTGGGCTGTCATCGATCTTCTGGCGTGTCACTGTATTCCTTATGGATGGATCGCGCAGTTGAGCGCCAATGTCGTAATAGAATGATCCTTCGCCGGTTACTTTGTAATGCTGGCGCTTCATTATGATTGCTGAAATTATATTCTTAAGAAGCATCTGAACGGCGGTAGAAACATATTCGGCAACACTATCTTCAACATTCACCAAGCCGGTTTCCCAGGCACCGATTAAAAAGCGCCCCATTATAAAACCCGCGTCTGGCAGAAACAACTCCTGAACGCAGTAGCGTTGTGTAGGCATAATTTGAATATTAGCTTCAGTGCCCGCTGCAGGCCTTATTCCTTCAAGATTGTCCTCCTCTAAGAAGTCTAGGAAATCGTAAGGTTCGAATGTTGCATGTTCACTGCATGGGCGAGTAGTGCGCTTTCGCTTCCGACTGCTTCGACTGTTCGAACTGGAAGATGGGTTGCCGGCTGTATGTTGACTTCCAGTTGGCGTATCCTCTTTCGGATTATGGAAAATGTCAATCTTGTTTAAGATCGCCAGCAAAAACTGATTGTGCAGATGAACTTGATCGACAGACAATAATTTGCGCGACTCGGCGTCGAATTCCTCTTTAGTCCACTTGTGACGAAACCACAATTTCATATGAGATAAATACTTAGCTGAATTATCTCCCAATGAAGTCATAAGGGCATCCTTAGCTGCCGTAACCTTATCGCTTAGGTCGCTCATTATGTTGCATTTAAGTAAGGAGTTCAAAACGCACTTTGGTTCAAAACTCAAACATTTATAAACAATTCGGTATCACAATAGTTGGTGACTCTCTGTTTGACGTTTGAATTCACATAATTCAGGGCTGATAAAATTTAAAATATTTATTCACAAATATGGATATTCAGATATTCCGATTGCAGAAAAAGTTTACATTTGAGATACACGGGATAGATTCGTACAATCTGCGTGGGGAAACTTTCTTTTTGAAGTATCAAATTTAATATTTGCTGCGCAGGAACAATGCTACCAAGCTACGTCAACAATTTTTGGATGCTTTTCACAGAAATTTAAAAATTACGTGAGTAAGGATTTTGACATTTTGTAAGTAAGTGTTTTGATCTCGTTAAATTCATTATTTTTAAAATGCAAAATTAAATCAAATCCATATGAAATTCTAAACTTCACACTTTAAAATCTTCAAACTTTCAATTTCAAATGCATAGAAATGTCAAAGAAAATCTGCACATGTATTTGGACTGCGGTAAATCAAGCAGCGCTGCATGCGTTTTATATGCACATGTATTTTGGACATTATATGTATGTATCAAGAAAATTTTAAATCGGTTCTGCTCATGTTTTTGTGGATTTTGAAGCGCCCTGTAAAATCCCACTCGAGAGTTTCTTGCAATCTTAACAGCATTGCTATCTGAGGACTGGTCTTCCGTTCTTCTATTGTTTATAAATTGTTTTATTATTATATATGTTATAAATTAAGCCTTAAAATGACTCAAAGAAGTAGAGGACCGCTGTCTCGTATAATCTTAGATGAAATCGCATTGGAAGGCCTTGAAGGTGTGACCATTCAGTGTAAGAATTGTTATATTTTTATAATGTTACATTGCATTTATTTTTTAACTGATCTGAATATCTTAGCCCTCTGGGTGTATATTTCTACTGTTCTGGAATTTCCGCTACCATTTGAAAAGAATTTGCAAGAAGAAATTTGGTCATTTATCCGAAGTGCTGACAAACATTTGCTCTTTTATGAATTGCCAGTCGAGCGACCAATTGTTAAGATATATAATCGATTTGAAGAGAAACATATAGATCCATCTCTAGGAGTACCTACAAGTCCGGTATGTTTTCACTACTTTCTAATAAATTACAATCCAAATAGCGTCATTTATTTAGGATGATTGTCTATATACCCGTTACAAATTCGCCCCAATTCAAGATGGCGAGATAATTGGATCTTGCGAAAATTATCAAGACCGTATTCCAATTAAATTTGACGACGTTCGGGGATTAAGTTTAGAACAAGTAATGCAAAAGTACGTCATGAAAGGCATTGTTCAATGCTGAAAGATATTTAAAACATACTACGTTATATATATTTTTGCAGATGGGGCGACAAGTTGGTGATTGTAGGTTCACAAGATCTGCGCTACAGCGTATTAACACCATCTAATGTCTCAATACCGAAGGACCTTTCACCGATGCAATATTGCATTTGGGAAGCAATAGGGCGCTCAAGATACAATGGCGAAACTACCGCGGGACCATTGTCCTTACAACAATATTGTAAAGATTCCACTATAGTATTTTACTTAAAGTATGTAATAATAGTCACATATTCTTTTATATATTTAAACTTATTACTTTCAGAAACAAGTTAATACGATTGGGATTAATTGCTCAACAAAATTTTACAGAGATCCGAGGGGAACGGCTTTCCCCTTCAACCCTGCTTACCTTGACGCATTTCTTTGCACCGCACAAGAATTTGCTCAGAAGTGTTATTGAGAAGCTGGTACAGGTTTTGAAGGAAACTCCAAAACATCGCCTAGCATTCGCTAAGGCAAAAGAATATTGCATGTCTGCGATATACAATCATAGTCATAAAGCTTTCAGAAAAATTGCTATGACGCATATCTTTCGAAGCATCTTTGAAGTAACAGTACGTATAATAGGATTTTGCAATGGAAGGCAAATTATTAAATTTGCGGGAGTATTTGGAATACTTTTGACGTAATTATAAATACATTTTTGAAAATTTGTTAGAATATACCCGCCACCGAAGCGGAAGATGTAATTGGATTCAATGGAAAAGGGAAGAAGGATCGTATGGTACTCGTTATACAATTAAGGAATCCTCAAATCTCCATAGAAAACAAAATGTTTAGCGAAGGTGACGTGGAAAATAAAGAGGACACAGCTGGTAAATTTTATTTTAAGCTTCATTCAAAGCATTCTTCCTACGCAGTTTGAATTTGTTTTTAGAATTTGTCAGTGAAAAACATGCTTTTGTTGATATGCCTTTAATGGAACAATTCTATCGTTGCATTGAGCGCCATGGCAGCCGCGGCTGTACTCAGTCGGATATGTGTAGCTACTTAGCCATAAGCCATCTTACCGTACGGCAATTGCTTCGGAAATTAGTTGCTGACGGATTGATCACTTCATACTTCACAGACGCGGGCCGCCAACGCGCAAACATGTATGTAGCTGTTCAGCATTCAGAGACTGTAAAGAAACATCAGGATGTTTCCATAGCTGTTCTGAAGAATTTACAATGCGCGTCGGAGCCAGTAGATAGAAATTTGATAATAGCTTAGTATTTCATATTATAGTTTGTGTCTGTTTTGCAGAATATTCTAGAGCGTGCAGGCGACGATGTTTTGAACGATATTCCATCGATAAGCGCACGAATTAAGAGTTATGAATACGACACCGCGAATATACCACGTGAATCTACCTCGCGGCAGGTTGAACGTAAAGCACTTGTAATAAAAACCATAGACGCTCAAGGTATTATTCCTGTCGTTGAGCTGCGTCACATCATACAGCATTCAGAAAAGCAGAATGGTTACAAGGACGAAGTGTGTCAGAAGTCAGTGCGTCGTCTGCTGGCTCAATTAAGTAAACTTGACGTGGTTAAAGTTTACGAAATAATTCTGGAATTTGCAGAGCATACTCGCCTGTATCGTTATGTGACCCATCCAAAAATTACCGCCGACCACCATGTGTTGCAGAGAGAAGTTTTACGGCTCAAAAGTAGATTCTACATAGTGCTGGAAGAACGGCGTGCACGAGAGGACGTACATTTGCAAAAGCAGACAGCACTGTCCTTGAAAGCCTCCAATTCCGCATCGGCTGAGGAGAAAAATCTGATACCATTAGGCTTCTACATACCGCCAAAATTCTTAGTCGCTCGCTATCTGCATGAGTTGCTCTTTTACATGCGATGCATTCTCAGTGGTGAGCACAAACCCAGACCCATTACTGAGGAACTAATAAGGTTGTGGCAGAAAACGGAGCCCAACTTAGTCATATCGGATTACTTGCAGACTTTAAGTCTGGATTATGAAGATGTTAAAATTCTTCCGTATAGTGAAGAGCTTAGTTGGCGTACGTTTATACCACCGCTGCCAGAGTATGATGAAAAACCGCTAGGTTGGCTGTATCTCATAGATGCTGTAATCGACCGCATGCCCTTATCCATATTCAATAAAATTTTTCGATTAGACAAAGGCGCAGATAGCCGTTTGCCCAACTATTTAGACCATCCTATTCGTCAACACTATCTGATCAAGCAGCTGCCTAAGGATTTGCACAGTCGAATTGACCGCTTTCGCATGCAAAAGATTTTGATAAGATTGATTGAGTTACTCAACAACATGGGATTGATACAGGTAGGGAGACGCCAGGAAAGAGACCCTCTTCGATTATGGATATATGTGAATCGACATGCCCAAATCTTAGATACTACATCATCCGGACCTGCATATTCGAAAGTAAGCCCTGATCGCACCTACGCTGCCATGAACTACGTATTCGATAATGCCGATGATGTGTTTAATTATTGGAACACACTTCACCGTATATGCGTGCACACGAAGTTAGGTTTTCACAAAAACAAGCTACAACGAGAAGTTGGTAGAAGTCCCAGAATTTGCTTATTAAAACCTGTCCAATTCGATGACGCTCCCCAACAGGACGTTGAACCTTATGTGCCAGGAGACCGCTTGGGAGCAGCCGGCCTGTCTAGTCACCTTTTCGCTCATGTATTTCGCAGCTGGTCTTGGGTGGTTCAGACAACAGTCAAATCTGCAACTTTGCAAAGAGAGAGGATGGCACGTAGCAAAGTACCAAAAATTCTGATACAAAATCGTTTGGCCTCGTTGAAATCGAGCAGTGGTGGTAAATTACATGTTATACCTCTTAAACGTCTGCAAATAAAAAGTGGTCACGGACATCTAAAACGGACTGCAACTTCAACACAAACCAAGAAGTCAAACGCTGTTCGGGATGCCGTGGATCGCGATGCACTAAAGAATATGCGCACCTTGCGTGTGAAGTGGTGTAAGGAGGAGGACAAAGTACTGAAGATGGCGCGTGCTGTGTATTTATATCTCTGTGCTCCGGTAATTGTATTCAACCTTGTGACGGTGGGTAAGATTTGTAGAGATGTGATCCGCCAAAATTTGGGCATATGCAATAAAACCTCCCAATCGTGCCATCGGCGCGGTCACTTTTTAGTAAAAATGAATCGACATTTGCCGGAAGTTCCTTCGTGGCTGCACTTGCTGCGAACGAACGCCAAAATACAAGCGCGTTATGGCGAAAACTTTATACAAAATTTAAAAGAGGCATATCCCAATAAAGTAGATCTGGCAAATGCCATCAGTGTGCATTTCGTGCTTCTGCTTAACCATCTACATAAAATGATTAATAGCAGTGTTTCCGTTGAGCGGCCTCACTTTCTCATTCCTGACACAATCGAGGAATTTCATCAAAAGTATAAAGAGTGCGAGCCTGTGATAGAGGATCGGGCCATCCAGCACTGGAACCCGAAAACGGAAACCGATTTGCAAATGTTCACGATTATCAATGTACTGCACAGCTCATTATGTTGCACGCGTGACAAGACCTTATACAATTTGCAGGCCTTCGAAATATATAAACATTACAGCGAAGAAGTACTACATGAGGCTTTTCAGAAAGCGCGATCTGATGGGCTCGTTGTTGCAATCAAACGCAAGAATATGCATGTTGCCCCCTCCCAACTAACGGGCCCAGCTTATATATTTTCACAGAAATATCGTGGACGTCTAATGTACTTGAAAATACCGTACGCGATCTACGATGCGTTCTTTGAATTCTTCTGCGGAGCATTGAAGTCGGTTTTTGGGCCCAACACATCAAAATCCTCGACGAAAGAATATTTAGAACTGAGGTCGCCGAACGCAAGTCAGTTGTTCTTCATCGCAGAAGGTCTGGTGAATAAGCGTTGGCAGATAGATATAAAATTGCCGAACAGCGTACTTACTGTAGACGCCGAACAGCAAGAGGCAGTATCGCCGATGGATCGAATACTTGATCATTATCATTGTATATTCGATAATGCTCCAGAAACGGAATATTTAAAGCAATTAGAAACGGAGATTGGAGAAAAGCAGGTGAGCTACAATTTTCTGGTAAATGAGATAATCCTAGATCAGACAAATTTTCAATTCGCAATTGTTAGTAAGCAAAAAAAACCTCTTTTTAGCATTGAAAAACAACTTCTTATGAAATCTGTTATACCAAACACGTAACGATTTCACTACGCATCATTACGTACGATGTTACTTTTAGAAATTGCACTAAATTCTACACATGAGAGTTGAGTTTCTTTGCAGGTTCGCATCAAGTTTCATCCCGCTAATCTGAGCTACAAGGTGTATTACACTCCCTATGATTTAATTTCTAAGCTACCTTCTCGTTACCTGCATTTCTTCTGTGCCCTCGACCATCTTGAACAAGATGTCGATATAAATTTTAGCAAACTGCAGCACAAGGATGACGAGAGTAATGTGTTTGTCATAGAGTGTCCCTTCAGTTGTATCATGCAGCAGGGCAATTACATCAACGCCATTGAACGCATAGTGCAAGAGAAAAAATTGGTGCTCCGTGAGCTGCAGGAAATGCCGCCACAACAATTGCTCAATTTGGCTACTGGTGACGATGGTACGGTTACCGTGCAACCCACTAATCTTTTAACGTTAGTACGCATGTTGGAGTCGTTCTGGCATGAAAAGGAGTTACAACTCGAACAAAAAGATTTGGGAAAAATACCTGCCACACTTAAATCAACTAAAACTATTGACTGGCATCAAATGTGCACAGACATCTTAGAATTCAACTCCAATGAGGATGAACAGGATCAAGAAGATGAATATGAACCGACGCTCAATAAAGAAGAACGTATTGCCCGAGCTCAAGATGTGTTCGTGGTAAACCTTCCCCATTTACAACTAGAGGTTAGTCAAGAACTGCAAAGTTGCATGGATAACGTGCTTCACGAAGGAGTGGAAGTACCCAAAAGTTTGGTGATCTCAGCTCTACAAAGAGATGAAATACTACAAAAAACCGTCAAGTAATCCGATAGTGTTAGATATGAAAGTTATGATTTAGTAATTATCAAATAATACCGGTTGCAGTGAATCCTTCTGGAAGTATACTGATGACACGTTTGAAATTCTTTTACCAACTTTTCGTGAACAAAACTTCACTGTAGAAGAAATGCAGCAGTTGCGCAACGTTCACGATTACATTCAAAGTCACAAATTGGGTGTTTCCTTTAACAATTTGATGGTACGAATCATTCGGTCTGATCGTCAGTAGCGTGTCCTAATTATAAACGTTTTCTAGTGCGAATTTCCGTTGGAGGATTTTTTGATTCGGGCCCTGCTTACCCTTTCGAACCATTTTCTAATAAAACGGGTTGGAGTAGCCACTTTTATGTACGTTCACAAGGATAATATTCGTTTCTGGGTGGTTCACACCTTTCACATCAAACGATTGGAGCGTGAGGTGTTGGGATCTACAGCCTGTGTATTAAAGCGAAAACTGGAAAATGACCACAATAATGACGATGTTGATGTCAGCTGTGCTAAAAAATGTAACTTAACTGAGCAAGAAGCCGATCTGGAATCGTCAGCAGACGCAGCAAAGCGCCAGCCAATGCCAACGAAACGTTACTCTAGCGAAGATACGCCTACCGTGGCAACAACGGAGCTAAAAAAGTATTGTATTTATATCTCCTGAGATAAATTTAAGCCATGAAGCTTGTTTCGATTGATCTCAATTTTAGGGAAGTTATAGTTATGAGACCACAGCCATGGATGCGTCTCAATGGCTCACTTAATCGCCGAGTTCTTGACAAGTGGTTAGGATCCATTCTAACGGAATGCATCTCCCGTACAGGCTGCATGGTGCAAGAGATCTTTTCAAGATTTCCTCACGTGTTCCCAGTCGACATTATGTTTCTACTCGAAATACTTTGTGATCTAAAATGCATTCGTTTGCGGCAAATGCAACCAGTAAAAGTGAATTTGTTTAGTGAATATGAGAATATAAGAGACAGTGGGTTATAAGTAACATTAAACATTTAAAATATCGCTAAAAATATTTTTCCCCGCAGACGATGTAAAGGAGATTTATAACCCGGAGGACACTTACGTCTTGGCACATTCAGACGCTTTTACAAAACTTTCCGTATTCATTGGGAATAAGAAATACAAGGCTGACTTTATATAAATGGGTAAATACATATACAGGCTGGCGCAAAAGTATCTTCATGATTTTAAATTAAACAAATTTATGCATATAACGTTAAAAAAATGCATATTCTGAAACGTATAATACAAAGTACATTTCTTGAAGTTTTTTTTTAACTACAATATTTACGAAATATTATGTTCTTTTTCACGATAAAAAAGCGAGGATATAAGCCTTTTTTAGCGCATCTTCCATGACCTTTCGTAAAGTTACTTTCCTCAAAATCTCTCGCCTAATATGCGCTCTAAGTTGTTTCAAGCATTCCTGCCCTTCTTGCGTCTCCTACTGATCCTCTCTCTCCTAATTTGACTACAAGTTGCAAAATAGTATGGTAAGAAGGAGCATATCTGACAATAAAATATCGTCTTAAATTCCTCTGAGTATAATTAATGCTTCTCCCGTTTTCTAAATTAGAAGCTACGATTTTTATTTTTTCTGCAGGCGTATATAACTCCATATCAAAACTCCCAAGTATTTATATTTATCTAAAAAGGGGAAACTCAATAGATATTAGTTCCAGAAAGAATCCTTAAAATTTAAAGTCCTTATCACATGCAAACGAGAACCTCACAAGTATCCGAAAAGTTATGCGATGGAGACACTTAACTACTTTCAGATTAAATTCCATAGTATGCAAGTATTAATAATTTAACTATTATTTAAAAATTTATTAGACCTAAAGTTTTTTTCAAATAAAATGAATATTCTCAAATATAATAAAAACTTAAGGATTATCTGAAATTAGGACAATTGATGATTCCGTGTAAATTAGCTTGATGAAGAACACACTAAGAAAATATACGGCTTTCCTTTATGATTATGTACACACACACACACAAACACACAATTCATTGCATTAAATTCATTGCATAATTTTGCAGTACCATTTGCACCAAACGTAAATTGCCCTAATAATTTAATTTCGGGATTACAACATTATCTTTTTTTAGGGTTTGAATTTAAAAAAGCTTTTTTCTTTAAACAGATTTTCAAGAGCACAACGCTCTTTTATGCAGCTGGCTGTTAAGACCTCCACAGTGTTATCCTCTGTGATTAATATATCATCCTCTATTCGAATACCGATGCCACGAAACTCTTTGGGTACATTCATGTTGTCTGCTCCAATATAAACCCCTGGCTCCACCGTAAACACCATGCCAGGAAGTAGACGAAGTGTGCGTGGCATGAGAGGAGTGTCATGCACATCCATACCCAAAAAATGAGATACATGATGAGGGCAAAAGTTATAACCCGCCTGGTAAACATCAAAGTCACCAAGAAATAGATAAAAAGTAATAGAAAAATTTCACCAAGAGATACAGAAAAAGTAATTGAGAAATTCTGCTTCATGTTAAAATGTCATCATCTCACCTTGGTGTATCCATTGTAACTACTTATATCTTTTGGCACCAGGCCTACTTCTTGTAAGTACTTCCCTAGTTTTTTGCACATGGTTTCGAATAAGTGATCAAGTGTTTCACCGCCTTTCTTAAGTATGGTCTCTGTAAAACACAATATTTGCAATCTATTGTGTTTTTAAGAAATTACTTTTTCCAAGAGAATCGTTTTTTAATATACATACAATACAATCCTCATTGGGTTTAAGAGGTTTTGATACTAGAGGATTCAATTAATTGGAATTTTTACCTATTAATTCAGTTTGCAGCTGATATACAAGGTCGTAGAGAACCTTTTGCGGTTCTGTAAATAATCCATTCACGGGCCATACCCGGGTTATATCACTTGTGTAGCCACTATATTCACAGCCCGCATCTATAAGCACTAGGTCACCGCGTTTTGTCATTTGGGTGTTACTAATGTAATGTATTGTGGTTGTGTTGTTTCCAGCAGCAACTACTGGTGGATACGCCAAATAACTAGCATTTCGCATGCGGCACTTATAGTCTACCATAGCGTTTATTTGATGTTCAGTATGGCCGGGACGTGTTTCTCGCATTACCTCGTTAATGCTCTCTGAGGCGATTTGGCATGTTCGGCGCATTAGTTTCTGCTCAGCTGGGGACTTGAAAAGCCGCATACTCTGCACAAAATTTGCGGGCGAGTTAAGCAGTGCCGCAGTACCCACAATTGATTTTAGGTTCTCTGTGACTCTAGATTGGTCTGAGTGAGCTAAGTCATACCAGAGCAGGGGGCGTTTACTGCTAACAATGCGGTCAATCATTGAATGGAAGTTAATATTGGGGTATGCTTCATCCACACCAAACAGTTCCACGGCATTATCAACTCCCGTACGAGCACCGTCCCACAGTTCGGCGTGCTTATCTTTGGGACGCATAAAGAGTGAAGACCTAACATCGTCTCTCTCATCGATGTTCATAACTAGAACGCTGTCTGGCTCTTGACAACCAGTCAAATAGAAAAAATCAGAGTTTTGTCGGAAGACATAAGGAATTTTGTCACTCATATACTTTTTGGTAGATGAGGGAATTACGACCTAAGAGAGCTACATTTAAATGCATTGCTTATAGAAGAAAAAAAAATGTGTTGACTTACGAGATGATTGCGATTATCTTTGTCACTTTTAAGATTTTCTATTGCAAATTTTTTTATACCCTTCATAAGCCGTGTGCGTCTGTTTTGAAATTCTTCCACACACACACCCGGAACTAGATCTCCGGGATTGATGAGGTGAGGATGCGTCCAAGCTGTTGGTTGGCCATATGTTCCCGAGGCGGGTATACTCTGCACTTTTTGTGGTTTCGCTGCATTCGAGGAGGATGAGGCAGATGCAGGGCAACAGCGAATATCTTGGGAATATTGTGCATTAGTGTTGTACTATTAACGATTAAAATCACAAGATGCTACCAAAAGCTTTTAAAAGTCGCAGAAGTTGTGGACCTTTTGAATTTTTTAATATGAACATTTTTTTTATAGTTCTTTTATATGTAATTTGAAGTTTATTTCATTTAAAAATTTTTTAAATATACGTAATTTAAAAAGTTTGGCGACAATAAACCAAATCTTCGGAGTATTTTTTGTATTTGAATAACATTTAAAACAGCTGTTTCTATACAAAGTTCTCGTTCAGTGTTGTTCAGCTCAGTGATGTATGGCAAGAATTTTTTTTTATTAGGCTCGAAGGGATTTACTTCTTGAGATTACTGCAAGAGGCTTGTGTAAAAATCAGAGATTATCTCTGGTTATAATACCAGACCACTGTTATCATGGGCTTCAGACTATCTCAGGAATTAGTAAAACCTGAGAGTTGAAACGATTTCTTAATAATTTTAAAAAAGTTATTGTAGTCGTGATTAGTCAAAAGGTCATTGGTTGCATTCAGAAACGACAATCGGTGTTCGCTGGTTCTTGTTAGCGTAAATCATGTGCTCTGAACGTGTTGCTGAGTAGTTGCTAATAGTATACAAAAAAAAAAGGTTAAACAAAGGTAAACAAACATTGAAACAATTGACAGAAGGGCTGAGCTGAGCAGAACCAGTGTAATAATTTTTTACTAGAAAAAATGGCGATCGCTTTTTCAGCCCTTCTGACCTTTCGGGTAGAAAGGTCAGACAAAAAACCAGCAATTAGCGTTAATTGATTGACGATTCTGAATGCAACCATTGTAAAATTTGTAGGATTTTACAATCAAAGAAGTGGTACGATATTATTATTAGTTAATAAGTAATATTTTCTTAATATTGGCTTTTTTTATTTATAAATTTAAACTCATATTGCCGGAAAAGTATTTAATTTTAATTACTTTTCTTAACCCCTTAAAATGTATATTGAATCCCACGATATATAAAATAGAAATAAAATCTTTCCTTGCAAAGTCAAGGAAATTGGATATATTTTCCGTTCAAAACAAAACTTTGAGTGTTGAGTAACACATTCCGCAATCCCTCCATATTTCTCCATATATCCAGATATCGATAATTTTTAATGTCATCTCTAGGATTACAACAAATGTCAAATGCAGCTGATAGTTAAATCGGAGTATTGTTTATCATTCCACAAAGCAGAAACGCATCAGGTAATATTTAAGTACTACATCAATAAGTACTCTCGAATAGCGATAAGAAAAATGGAAAATAATTTAGAAAAGGTCCTCGAAGAAATGTAGGTATCACTGAGAAATTCAAGCCGAAAGAAACTTCTAAACGCAATAACCAATTCCACACAGTGTCACACAACCAGAAACTCTCGGATGTCTTATTTCCAACAGTCAGGGCTTGTGCTTGGGAGGCAAGTTAATTATTTGGGCATGTTACTGCTGTATGCTTATCAATTTATTAAATATAATTATTTTATTAATTTAGCTAAAGGGAAAATCAGTACTACTATGTCAGGCATCGGTTTGGCTATTTCCGAGCAAGCGTGCAAACTAGAACCGAAATCGGAATCACCAATAATATGTCTATATAGTGGCAACAAGTATGCTGTAACTATTTTTTAAAATTAATTTAATTTGAAATCTATTCTGCAGACGTTGTATTATACAAAGTGATGGTGAAATCACTGGAGTGATTTATAAACAATCAACGTGAAGTATTCGCCTTTCCAGTGACTTCTCTATTATAAAATCTAACATATACATATATTTAGATATATAAGTTAATCAACTAAAACGAAGAACATGAAGAAAACGATATACATAAAAGAAGATTATGGAAAAATAAAACGGTCGGATGTAAGCTTACCATCTGATAAGGAAATCTCCATAGAATTTATATTCTACATCAAAAAAAAATTGCCAATTTTGTTACTAATATATATAAATATAAAAATATCTAGAATAACAAATCTAAAATATGAAAAAAATAATGAATATAATACTCTTTTATAAAATAAAATTTTTGAGTTTAAAGAAATATTCAGACACTTTGAACAGATTTTGTATGATCAGTATGAGGTGTACAAAAAGGGTGTAAAGGGTACCAAAATATTAATAAAAATATTTATTCTTATAAATGTTTTCTAGTCCGAATATAAGAAAGAACTCTGGGATGTGGAAGAAAAATCTAATTTTAAAGAGCTGTGAAAGAAAAATCTCTTAATTTTAAAGAGCTCACGTGGATTTTGAATGTTTTAGTTAATGGTCTAGGAGTAATTTTTTACAATTCCTTTTGAACAGTCTCAATACAAAGCTTTTCGGGAATTATCCCTAAATGTAATATTTTCAATGATTAGTTCTTAATAAAAGTCTAGTAAACACTTGATAATGCTTAAACTGCAAAAGAGAGATTAAGATATATGTAAAAGGGTTAAATATTCATGAAAAGACTAATTTAATTTAAATATTCTATTTCCCAAATGCTCGCTGGCAACCATACTTATAAGAAGTGAAAGTCAATATTTATGTATATGCACAAAACGTTAGCAATGTCTTTACTGCTCGTAATATGTAAAAATGCATAAGCAGAATTCTGTTCCGAATGCTGAATGGCCATGACGAGTATAAAATGTTTTCTACACAATGTTGACATTACAGTTTAGATTATCATCATTGTCACTGTGTGAAGATTGGACAAAGTGCTGCTACTGGCAGAAAAGAGGTTTCGCAAGCAATTTCAATGATTGTGCAAATATTGTAAGGATCTTCCTTTTCGGCACTGGCAAAAAGGAAGGAATTGTTTTGTTATTTTTATGAGAAAATGACAAAAGAAAACATGCACATGTTAAAATAACAATCAAGATTAAAGAATTAAAACCATAGAGATTTCAAAAGCTAAAATAAATTTTTTTGCATTTTAAAATTATTGTACATTGTACTTACTTTGAATTTTATAATAATTTATTCTTTTAAATAATTTAAAAAATATTAAAATATATTAAAGAAATGGAAATTTTTATTAAATTCCTTTAAAGTGGCATAGATTTTTTTATATTATGCCTGCGAATTCATTCAGTAAAGCTTCTTTTTTATTTATTTTATTAAATTATAAATAAAAAAACGAATGAATGAATGTGGACAAGAAAAAAATAGCTTTATAAAGAACATGTTGAAGGTTCTTTCTGTTTTTTTAAAGGGGTAAAATAGTATTGCTCGATGCTTTATAATAAATAAATTCTCTTAATAAATAACGTGGAGTTTTGTGGAATATTTATAAAATACGAAGCAATGTGACCAGTGGAGAACGGTTGCTGCTATTGACTTTTATACAAAACGACCAGCGACCAGCTCAAAGGCTGAAAATGATATGGACAAAGTGTGCATACTAAAGGTATGTTATTATACTGACTTATTTGTAGTCGTATATACTCATATGTGTTTATGTGAGAGCAAGTGTGCGAATAAAAATACATATTTTACCTCATTGAAGTCACACACACACTCACACACACACACCTACATCCGCCCAAGCATATGCATTCACAGTCGAGTTTATTTGATTTGTTGCATTTGAAAAGGAAATATTCCGCATTTCCGTCGAATATAACTACATAAAAATATACTCGTATGTATGTAGAATTTTAAACTTTCTGCCGGTCAAATCCTTTGAGTCATCCACCATTCTACCGCTACCGCTACTACTCTTCTCTTTCTCTTATTTATCAAATACACTTCAGAGCCATAAAGTGTTTAAAATAACTTCGCTATGCGAATATAAAAAGCCTAAAAATAATGAGCAATTGCAGAATTCATTTATGACAAATCTTTAATGATTCAGTGATGTAAATTCCTGCCATGTAGATTTCAAAAGACAAAGCAAAGCAGTAAAATCATTGCTTTAGTCCTGCTTCTTTTGGTTTCTAGTTTTCAAATTTGCAGTGAATTCTTTAAACATTTCGCTCAACTCATAATCAATTATTCTGGTTTTCTTTCTTTCCATCATTTCTCATCGACAAGATCAGTCTGTCTTCTTGTCTTCTTGCAGCGAAGCCATTTCTGCTCCTTTGTATGAAGAATTTGTCGTCGTTGGTTTGTATGGGTAGGACAGCAATATTCATGCAGGATGCTGAAATGTCATGTAAGATTCATGCATGTTTTCTTTAAGATATGAACTTCTGGGACATTTCAATGAGTGTGGAAGAGAGAGTACTATGTGCAATGCCTTGTAATTATGTACGATATTTGCTATTGAAAGCAATTGAAAAAGAATTGAAAAGAATTGTAAGAATATGAATTGATTGTATTGATGGAAATTGACGAGGAGTCATACATACATACATATGTTTTATTAATCAGAATTTTATTGAAAATTTTTTCTTTATGCATTTTGTTTCACTTAAAAATATGATAAAAATTTTTTTATAATTATAATAAAAGCACTGGAACAAAAAAAAATCACTATAAAAAATTGTTTTATTTATTGTGAAAATTATCCCTTAGAAATAACACGATTGAAAAAAAAAATCTGTTTTATTATTTAAAAATTTAACATTTTATATTCTTAACCTGACTCAGGTTTGAAGTTTGGCAAAATAGCTAAATGTATGGTCTTTGCCTGATAGCTCTTATACTATCGTATATATGGACAAAGGTAAGGTACGAGGTATGTAACATATAGTGTTACCAATATTCTTTGGGTCATCTACAAAATAAAGAAGAAGAAGGAGAAAAATATTGTCTTGGATCGGGCGTTATTTTATTTTATTAAATCTTTATATTCACAGAAAATTAAACATTTTCATAGCCTTTTAATGTTTGATGATACTTTTGTTTGATGATATATTTTTGGTATATTTTTTGTTTGATGATATTACTCAAAACAGTTACTTAATTTTAATAATTATGTTGTTTTATTTAAAAGTTAAATAAAGCAATAGCATGCAGGTAGACAAAGTTATTTAGTTATTTATAAGTTAGGTAAGGATTGGATAAAGTTAAATTAATTACATATATTTAAAAGGTACGTTCTTGTCACAAGCTCTTGCCATATGCGTCTGTCTGCATGTATGTATACATACGAGTATGTATATACATATGTATGCAAGTATATATGTACAATAAAGAGGCTTGTACAAATACAATTTTTGCAACTTTTTATGCAATGCATTTGTAGAAACTGCATGTAGCGACGGACTGACACTAACACTTAGATAAACGCAAAGACGGATGGACTGATGAAGGCAAAAGACGAATGGATGAAAAGCTAAATGAATGTATGTAGTAGGTATGAATGAATGCATGAGAGAAGAGAAGAAACTCAGAAAATTTGTATGAGCCGTTGAATGTATGTATGTATATGCTAGCAGTCCATGCACATTCCTCGCATACACACACGTGGCTATTCGTACATACTCGCATGCACGAAAGCGTGTTTGTTGGCGTTACTTGGCCAAAGTTTTGCCAACGAAATATGTATGTAATTTTGTGGAAGTTGTGTTGACAAATCAGTAGCGCAGCAAGCAGAGCAAGTATGGCGGCGGATGTATGTGTGTGTGTGTGTGTGTGGTGGTCGGTCGCACAATGTCATTGTTCTTGCTTTGTGCTGCAGGCGCTTCAAAGTACGATATACCAAAAAGACAACTACCAAAAAAAACAAAAAAAAACACCCGACCAACTGACAACCTGACAGACGTACATACATATATCTAGTGTGTTCCGCCAAACAGCGGATACATACATCAAAGCGAGATCGTCAAGGAAATTCTGACTGACTAGCTCATACAAGCATACATACATACACACTCGTATCTACTATTCACCTCCATAGTACCGCCTCAACCGGTTTGTTCACCTGCAGCTAAGCAAATTAGGTCACGTCGGCGTGCCCGATTTGATTTGTTATCCATTCGGAACTCGTCGTTACCGCAAGATCCACGAGGTATGATTTGTTCGCGGGTGTGTGAACGGTACGCTCGGTAAGTGCCATCCGAAATACACACACACACACACATCGAAACTCGTGGACAATGTTGTCAATCCTTGAAGCGAATACAGCTGAAAATCTTTCCGCTTCAATCCGCGTCATTCACGCATTGTGGATTATGTTAGTCATGTCATTGTGGATGTTAGTCATTTGCATTTAGTACGACGACTCTGAAAATAGGAAAGGAGTAATTTCTAATCTTCCCAAATCAGCTTATTAATTTCTCAAGTCGTGTAGACATGAGCATGTATGTATTAGTAACGTGTTATTAGGGCTGTGACATCAATTGGTATAAAATCTGTTCGTCCAAGTTCGCGCAGTGGAATGTGTTTGTCATTATTTTGTTGTTAATTGTTAAACTTAAAATTTCTGCAACGCTTCTAAGTTTTGTTACCTGCATTTTTTAAATCCCAAAGTTTTCTGTCGTCATGATGGCCGTATATTGATTATTATTGTAGCCGATAATTATAAAAAATCATTTATTCATTAGTTTTTGTCACATTAAAAATTGTGATTTTAGAGTTTTTCTTCTTCTTCTTCTTCTCCGTACTGTCCCTCTCAGGACGTCGAAATTTGTTGACAAAACTTTGTGCTGTAATTTCCTGAAACGACTAACAATTTGTCATTATCATTGACAAATCATGGACTAACGTTCGTCTCACCAAAGACTATTTAACAACAAAAATTCCACTTTACTTGTGTTTATTTTACAGAGAGAGAAATTCTCCAAAATTTTGTCGCCAAAATTGTCGTTGAGGGACTAAAGCGCAACAATCATTAGGCCTAAAAGCAACAAGCATTCGAATTAATATGCAAGTACATAGATTAAATGCACGAGAACGAGATAACAACAACAATAATCACAACAACAACAGCAACACCAATCGCATTAACAGCAATAACAACAATAATAACAGCATTGAAAATTTACAATGCAATTTTAAACATAAATAATGTACGAGTATTTATGCGCCATACAAAATTCAAACCAATACAAAATCAGTAAATCATTTAGCTTAACACAATTTGGTTTGCTGTTATTGTTGTTGTTGTTGTTGTTGCCAATTTGCAGCTTTGAAAACTAGCGCATTTAGTTTGTGAAAGGAATATGACGAAAGAGCCGCATTAAATAAATGAATGAATGAATGAATGAGTGTGTTAAAGACGAGAAACGTACATAATTGTGAGTGTAAAATTTATTATTTTTCTTTAGGTATTAAGAACTTTTAAAAAAGTAACTTTTTAAAAAAGTCACTTTATAAATTTTTTTAAATTTGTCTGATAGAAAAAAGCTCTCTCTCTCCGATTAGTCAAATAATTTCTTTGTTATTAGTAAGAGTTCTTCTGTAAGCTGAAACTATATACAGACAGACATTATACTCGCATTATAAAGCATATACCATGTTGCCATGAGAAATCAATTAACCCACTGCGCTTAATTTTATAACCTTCTAACTCTCCGACTTTGGCAACAATAGTATCGGTTGCTTGTTTCGATTCAAAGCCACAAAACCATTTTCTGTACATTGGTACTGTACTGCCTGGAATGGCTGTGCATCGTCGACCGGATGGACCGATAGAGGTTAGTACTATTTGCATTTTATGTACGAGTGCATCTGTCATAAACTATGGCCCACATGGCTCTATCGATTCTGTGGACTATGTATGTATGTACGTAGTGCTAGTATTCGGTTAACTTGTTTTATGTTTTGGTTTATTAGCAGTAAAGCAAACAAACGGTACATTTTGAATATTCAATAAATACTTGAAAAAATATTATTACAAAGGATGCAGTTTTGTAGTTTTCAGTTTCTCGCAACTTTTTATCCTTCATTCCTTCATCTATTAAAAAAGTAAAGCTTGATAAATACAGCGTTTAAAGCAACTGGAATTAATTTGATTGAAATAATTTTCTGCTGTTTATTTCAAATTGTTGTTGTTGTTGTTGTTTGGCTCTTTCAGCAGGCTCGCAAAAAAATTTATTACATATTACCAAAGAATATACATTGTACAATATATTGTACAAATAGTCGCTAGATGTAAAATACTTTGTGATCTTAAAAATTATTAAATTTGAAAATGAAATAATATATACTTGTTGAGATTTGCTCTACAAACACGTAGGGCTGCCTCTAGACGCCCTTTCATTTTCCTCAAAATAAAAAAAATCGACAAAAAACGTTTTACATTTGTGCATACTCGTATCTCTCCAAAATAAAGCGGAGAAAAATTCCGCTTGTGGCTTTTTTTTTGTTCATTATTTCAGCTTTGCCGATTCTGCGCCTAAACGCCGCTTAACGATTAACAACGAGTACCTTTTTTAATGTCGCTCTAATGGTCTGTCTATAATATATAATGTCTCACTGCTTGTACAAATTTGAAATTACAGAAAAAGGCAATGTTAAAGCCTGATGTTAAAATTTTTCCATACAACTGAAGACGGTTGAAAAATGTTAGTAATTTTCAGAAACTTTAGCATAAAAACTACAATACGTATAATCTCCATTACATTGTTGTCTATATTGTATATAATTTATGTGTGGCGTTTTTCTTTTATCATGAGTAAAATCTATTTGAAGAAAATCTACGTATAGAATACATTCATTAAAACAATTATAGGAAAATTTTAAAAAATTGTTTTTGTAAGTTATTAAAATAATTAAAATAACGTGATCCACATGGCAGCACGCACGAGTATTCACGTATTATTCTTTGTATTTTGAGATAGGAAAAACTTTATAAAACTAATCCATTTTGGTTTGTTTGGTTTTTTGTTTCAACTAATAAAGTCACAGAGATAAGTATAATTGTTTATAAATACGAGTATCATTCTTTTTGAAATAGAAAATCTGTTATACATATGTATGTATGTACTATATATAGTATACCAGTTTGCGTTTAGTAGTTAATATAAATGTCATCTCAAAGTCGGCGAGTCGAACCACAATCGAGCCAATTTTGAAGTTGAAACCAGATTAAAACCAGAAAGTAAAAACTTTCATAAAAATGAAGTGTTTAAAATTTTCCCAAATCATTGTGTTGTTGCTGCTGTCAAATGTTAAAGAAAAATTAGCAGTAACAGTGGGTTTTTTTTATACAAAAATTCGGTTTAATAATTGTTACAATTTTAGCGTACAACAACTTACTTGATAACTCCACACAACGAGAAGTTCTTGTCTGAGTGCGAATCGTTTCCCGACAATTTTGTAACAAATGCCATCGATATTTCGAATTTATCGTTCATCTATCAAGAAGATGACAGCCTTCTGGTTAATGGTTCTATTACAGTTGTAGAGGATATTCCACCAACAGCCAAAGTAACGGTAATTTTAAAAATGATCAATAAACCTTTCAATAATATCGATGCGATAATATTACTCGTAATATACATACATATATGTACATACTGATATTTGTTTCAAATTAAGCTTAACATTGAAATCTTCAAGAAGCAGCGAGGAGAATGGACCAATACTGTTTTCACTTATCGTAGGAAAGATATTTGCTCGACACTTTATCGGCCCGGCGAGGTCTGGTATCCGTGGACGAGCAAAATACCACTGGATAAGCGTGCCTGTCCACCACCGAAAGGAGTAAGCTTTTAAATGGTCACCCTCTCCCTCTCTCTCTGTGTTCCTTTCTTTTATGCTGTTTTGCTCTGTTGCTGTTATATCGATCATATTTTTCACTATTAATTTCAATCATAGATTGTTTATACATACGACGATACGGCCGATGCGAAGATAACTCTTCCTGATCGTAATTTGGACGGTGAATATAAACTGCAGCTGATGGTAACTTACGGTGACGAGCCCGATCAATTTGTTTGTACGAATATAATAATACAAGTGGATAAAGTTTAGGTTTAAGTTTAAATTTTAAAAGCAAAATCTGTACAATATCTTGAAACTGATACTAGGTAAAAGCAGATTTGTTATAACTATCAGTATTAAGTAACTAATATAACCTTAAATAAATAAATGTTAATGATTAGTAATTTTTTAACCATAAATTTATTAAATAATTCTTGTCATCCTTATTTCTTAAAACTTATTTTAAATTTTTAACCACGAAGTTTATACATCCAGACAGTTGTGTTTTTATACTACGAAAGCTGAAATGTTTATACGAAAGCTGAAATGTTTAACCACGTAGTTGAATTTTTACAACATAGTAGTTGAAAAAATATTGATCGACTCGAAAGAAACATATTTAAAAATATAAAAAGAAAAACAATAGTTTAGCATCACTTTATCGCGATGATTGTGGATGACAATGTGTGCCGTATCTGCCTTCGCGTAGATAAAATCTATTGAAAATTTAATGTCATTCATGGCAAAATCAACGACAACAACAACAACAACAATAAATTGTTTGCAAATAAACAATAATAAATAATAACTTTATCTATGAATGGTCGCTGATGACAAAATCGCGAATTGGATTTGGACTTCAAAATGTGCCTGTACATACACGACATTCGCTGGGAATAACATCCATATAAAAACGCGTATGCAAATGTCTAAAGGGGGGCGGTAATCGGGGGGCGTTCCGTCGACGCGGAGTGAGCGTAGTTTTCATTTGGGATTTTAAAGAATTAAAGCAGAATTTTAAAATAGCCGTAATTGTGAATGATTTTATGATTGAACCGAACAGTTTTCGGTTTTCTGTTATCGTATAACAATTAAATAAATGAAAATATGACGTGAAAATACGGTAATAAATTTTTAATTGTCACTGAGTCCAAATGTCTGTGAGCGCAAATTAAAAATTTATTTATTTATCTATACCTCTGGCGTCCTGGGCTACTATCTATCAGTCTATCAGTAGTCGTTTGTACACTGTAGGCTGTCGTGTGTGGCTACCGTCTGTCGTTAAACGCCTGCCGCTTGGCGCCTGCGGACGGACTTTCGTCTGTTGTCTGCCGTTGGTCGTCTATCGTCTGTTGTCTAGTGTCTGTGGCTACCGTAAGATGTCTACTTTCAGTAGGCCAGGCCGTCTCTGGTCACTTCTCTGTCGTCAGTTTATCGCCGTGTTTTGTCTGTCATTTGGCATCTATCGTCTATCAAGTATCGAGTATCGTCTACCGTCTGTTTTCTCTAGTCTAAGGCTACTGTCTGAAATCTATCGTCTATTCTCAGTAGGCCGTCTATGGCCTTTCATGGCCGTCTTTAATCCGTATATCGTCTATCGTCTTTCAAATATCGTCTACTGTTCGTTGTCTATTGTCTGCCAATATGTGAAGGCGATAAAAAAATTACTAATGAAAAGTCTCATACACAGTCAATCTACCTTTTAATGCTAACTTCATTTTATTGAAAGACTTTTGTTGTTTTAAGACTTAGCGACTATTTTGACACGTTCGATATTCTCTTAAAACTAGCACAGTTTTTAGTTACTCACATTAAGAAAAATGATGAAAAATAAAGGATTAAATTGTAAAAAATTTTTAATAATAAAATATAAGCAAAGTTCAAATGTAATCGAAATAAAAAAAAAATTAAAAAAAAGCCAAAAATAAAAATTTCAGAATTTGCGCAACAAAAAAGGAGCAAAAATTTAGAAAAAAAAACGGTGCTCCTTAATTCTTAAATAAAGAATTAAATTGAAAAAAAATTTTGAATCATAAAATATAAGAAAAGTTCAAATGTAATCGAAATGAAAAAAAAATTAGAATTTAAAAGAAAGCCAAAAATAAAAATTTCAGAAAACGAGCAAAAATTTAGAAAAATAACGGAATAAGAAATCTAATTCTATCTATTTGCTGCTTCCTTCCTCTTCGGGGGCATCCTGTATAGGTCCTGAGAAAATATAGTTGTCACGTCCCGAGATGCCTGTACCGCCGGCATCACCCAACCAGGGATAGACGTTCGGGCACTCGCGACAAGTTTCCATGTAGCGAGTGTCGGTAATGTTTTGTTCGGGCACTTTGAAAGGCAGGGCGCAGGTGTTCCAGTTGTTGCAAGGCTTAGGCGCAACCGCTACCGATTTGTCACACTTCCAGGCATCGATCGTACTGACATCGCGCAGCTCCTTCGGATCGGTCATGTATTGTAGCATTTGAGTGACGGTCAACATGTAAACATCGGGACTATAAGAAATGAATTTGAATTAATTTTTGGTAATTAAAAGCAGGATATTGTTGTGATCTGGTACATATAAACACGCACGCACACACAAACTGGCAGACTACTAACATTTCGATCGATTATTTACTGTCACTAATCGTTCTATCGATTTTTATTATTATACCTCTCGTCAGTGGGACACTTTCAAAGGACAGAGCAATGTTAACAACGCATATAAAAACAAAAACAACAACAACACTAAGGAAGAGAATTCCAACAAGACAATGAATAAGTTTTCTTCATAAGTTCCAGGTGCGTAAAAGGAACGTTAAGATAATAAAAATTCATTTGAATTTTCTCATCTCCAGCGAAGTTACGACAGTTCGTTGCGAACGAGGATAAAAAAGAACAAACAAAGGAGGAGAAAAAACGGAAAGCTATAATGAAAATAATCGAACTAAGAACTGAAATGCAGCAGAAGTTTTTCGAAAACATTCGCTTAAAGTTATTCGCGCTAACTAATTAAAAATTCTACAAGTTCCGAAGTTCCAAAGCTCCGAAACTCCACAAGAGCTCAACAAAAAACGTGAAAAAAAACGGTGGAAAAAGGTGAAAAAAGAAACGGAAGGAAGAATCATCCCAAATATTTAGACAATTTCAGAGTTTTTTAGTCACTCGAATATTGTGATCTATTTCGTGAAAGTTTGTTAACAATGATTCGATTTAAACTTGCCCAAAAAACGGAGAAAGGAAAGATAAACGAGGTCAAAAAAAGGGTTTATTATTATAGAGCATTAATTACTGTACTCGTAGATGGTAGAGATATTGTTTTTTAGTCTAGACAAAAACCGTGGCGAACCAGTGTTTTTCAGTCGTGGCCTAATCCCAAGAGAAGACTGATTGATTTAGTCAAGACAAGAACCGCGATGAGTCGGGGCTTTTTTAGGCTGTCCCAGCTTCCGTCAAATTCGAGGTTCCATAGGTTTTATTTCGGGGCCTGTTAGACTTCTAATGAAGCGCCTTTCAATTTAATCATTTTTTTGTGTGAGTTATCAGGTGAAAGACAAACAATTTAACGTCGATTTTTACAATATAAAAACCTATTAGAGATAAAAGTTGGAAAAAATTAAACACCAGTTAATTGCGATTTGGTGATTGTGATCTCCGGGTGATTACAGCTAGAAGAAAATGCAAGCCAGTTTAGAAAAAGTTTGATTAGGCTGTTAGTTTTTGTTTCAATTTCGACCGCTGCACTTTATAGGCGCGGAAAGGCGAAAGAGCACTGCGTCTGAAGGTAGGGTCGGTTGGGGACGGGGGGCGGTTGGCGGTGGGAGGGTGGTGCTCTGTTTTCGTTTAATCATTGATAAAGCTTGCGAAGTGTTGTGAAAAAGCCACTCAGTGCGGCCAACGTGTGGGCGCTTGGGTAAAGAAAAAATTGACAACGACGACATATAAACTGAAAATAAAAAAAAAAAAAGGGAGGGAATGACGCGAAAACATTTCCTGTCATTTGCGCTTAATTGAACGCAGAGATTGCTTCAGTAACTCCTTCACGGATCCTGCCCACTTGCCCACGAATATACTGCATGCTGTTTGCTGTATGCTGTCGCCGTAAATCCTTATGACCGCCACGTTATCTATAGCGCCATGTTTTCGTTGCTGCATCAGCTTCAGCTTCAGCTTCAGCTCGAGCTTCAGATTCTGTTGGCGGTGCTATCAGCATAACTTCATTACCACCGAAGTTCTTGGGCAGCTCTGTGTTAATGTACCAGCACATACATACATTTATTATGTGTTCGGGTGTGTGTGTGCGGGTGGGTGTGCGCCTGTCGGTCGGTGGGTCGGTCGTTCGGTTTCGTTGGGCGCGTTTGATTTTCACGTTTATTTTTTACATTTTTAACACAAATTGAAACTTTAACGAAATTAAACTTTTCTCATTAAAACGTGCGAAATGTTGTTTTTACATGCTGACCAACATCGCCGACGACACCAGCGAGCAGTGTCAGTGCGGCGGCCATCGTTCTCATTTCGCCCAACTCTCCCCCCGCCTCACCCTTCCGCCCGGCGAAACACCTTCATTGGCGCATGCTGTTGCTTGGATGACGTGTGAACATTGGAGTCTTCCGCCGTCGTCGCCTTAAAGTGGTTTTTCATTTTGCAATCAAGTCGAATGGAAAAAACAAAATAACGCAGCTGACGCGCGTACTCATAAAGATCTATAGTAGCAGCGGTTCTCAAACTTTCAGATATGGCAACACCACCAAAGTGGCTGGTGGTGAATTATATTGCATAATTTAATGTCATTGGACTGTATAAACGTATTGTCAAATGTTGGTTGAAAGATGTTACTACATGCGTTACGACATGCGGTTCATTTCATAAACCATTAATTTCATATTTTTAGTTTCTTTTTTCTTACATTTTGACCCACACGGTCGAAAATTTTGCAACTTAGCAGGTTATCAGATAGTACATCCTAACCAAAAAGTTGATATCTTCAACCTTCTCTACTCATTCCCAACTTTAAAGAGAACAAATTCTCATTCAAAGTTAAAGTTTCACGCCTTTGTTGATGAGTTAAACTTAATGTTATCAACTATTAAAACTAGGTAATATTTCAACCCAAAGAATGTTGAAAAAATTGAAAAATTAAACATCGCACGTAATTTTTCGACTGTTTTTAGCCTATTCTTCAATTTGATGATTCATTTTCAATTGCCATTTGCTGGGCCACATGTTAAGGTTCTATGTAAAGGTCACTTGGTCGCCGTATGCAAAATGAAGAATCGGATAAAAACCGTCGAAATATGACGCTAGCTTAGAATTTTTTTGCGAAATGCGTTGGTTTCGTTCTACAAAACTGGGACCAGTTGAAAATAATAATTTGGTTTTAAATGGTTATTACGTTAATTATACTTCTTTTATGCTACATAATGTATCTATTGTCCTGAAAAAGAGCATGACAATTTATATTAAAAGGAGTTTTTGCGCCCTTCTAATGATACACTTTGAGAAGCGCTGCACACGCGCTCGCACACACGCACATACATACTCTCTTGCAAAAAAAAAACCTCTCTCTTAAAAAACGTCAGAATGTTTAACATTTACTGCATACATTTTGGGACAATTTTACAAAAAAGAAAAACGTATCGAACTAAGAGAATGATTAATTAATTAATTTAAAATTGGGTTAAAACTGTTTTACAGCTACCCAAGAATAAGTATTGAGCTGGCTTAAGTAGTAGGTCAATAATATTCCCCAGTTTTTACTAAGAATTATAAAAGTGTGCCGTAAATGCAACTTATTTCGTATCCAGAAAATAAGTAAGGTTTTTCATTCGAGTAATATATGTATGTACCAAGCACGTTTTCGTACTCTTCATATGTACTCACAGTTCTAGCACCCAATCGAGAAACCGATGTAGACCATTCTCCAGAGGCTTAGTTTGGAACCAGTTTGTATGGAAAGGCATCATGTATGGCGCCTTGTTCTGTTCGTAATAGCGCGAGAAGTCCTCTTGCAACCACTCAAACACTTCCTTCTCGTCCAGATTGTGGAGAACGCATTGATCCAGATAGGGGCAGTGGCCGCCCTCATAGCCCTCCACGTAGTGGGTATTCAGCGGCACCTCCCACACACCGGGGAAGGTCTTTGAGGGACATGTGCCGCTTTTGCACTCGTGCGATATCTTGTAGTCCAGCGTATAGGGCCAGATGGGGACACTGACCGGTGGTACTGTTACTGAACTGTCGTAAATGTAACCGAAGTCTTCGAGCACCTACAGTAGTACAGAGAGAGAGAGAGAGAGAGGGAGCGTCAGTGAAGAGCGTCAGGAAAATGAGAAGAGAAGAGATGAAATGAAGAATGCAAACAAGGTATGGCAAAAAATGTTCAACAATGTTGTTTGTATAAAGCGAAAATGGAAATTGCTTGTATAAAGTGAAGCTGTAACTAATAGAGTGCGTGTGCGGTAAGGGTTAATGAACCGGTAAAAAAATCAGTGACAATACTGAAGTCTCTTTTCTCTTTTGGAATGTTGCGCGTGTTGGCGTTGGCGTTAGCGTTGAGGTTATCGTTTGTCGTTGTCGTTATGAAGCTAACGTTAATTGTTTATTAGGCGATAATGTAATTTTTTCTTCATTCGTTACCGCAAGAGTTTGCGGTCAGAGAAGTGCAGTAACGGAAAAAAGAGAATAAACTGACCACGATGAAGAGCTTGTGCGGAGAAGTAATCGATAATTTAAGAGGAAGATATTAAATGAGAAACTCTGCGCTTTTACTCAGGACTGCCATGGCTCTTCGCCACTCTCTTTTAGTGATGTTTATTTGAGCAGCGCGGTTGCATACATAAATTATTGCATGGTAAGTAGGTACTTACCTTGTATTGCGTATTGCGTCCAGGTTTCAAGAATGGTGCACGCATCCCAACAACATCATTGACCGTTACGTTGGAAAAGTGATGCAGTATCTCGCGCATGCCAATCATTTCGCCCACCCATTCCTCGTATCCTTTGTCCTGAAGACCTTGTTGTTGGGAAATACTTTCGGTGGCAATCTCATGGCCCGCGTAAGCCAAATGTTGGATTTGTTGATAATTGCTGCAAAGAATGAAAAATTCAGCAATTTTTTACATGAAAAAAGGAATGAGGAAGATTGATTAATTTTGTCAGTGTTGCCAATTAAAGTTATGAGTATTTATGAGAGATAAAGTTGAAATAAATTTGCATTTGCTTTTTTTTTTTAGTTAACACAACGATTACTATTAAGTTGATAATGTGGGAGAACCTAAAAAAAAAAAAAAAACAGGAGGAAAAACAAAATGCCGAGTTGAAAGTAAAGCTAAGCTTTATTTCGTTTTAATGTCGTAAAGTTTTTAAAATAATAAAACTAATAATACAATAAAATAAAAATAAAACAAAAAATGTGACAATGAAATAAAGAGAAAAATAGTAACAGCCACAATAGTAATACCGACAGCAACAACAACAACAACGACAGGACAGGACAGTGAAGATAAGTCCCAGTTGACCCAACAACTTTGACTAACAAAGGATGTGTTGCTGCAGTAGAAACGCTGGCAGTATGAACAGCAACAGCAACAGCAACATGAGCATGAGCTTTCTGAATAAAATCCGCATAGAATAAAAAAACATAGTAGTAGAAAAAACTAAAAACTAGAAGAGCCAGAACGATGCTCTTGTGGGACTAACTCAATGGATTTGTTTTTGAGTGTACCGAGCGTGAGTAGAGCAGTGAGTATATGATTAGTTGCAGGAGAGAGGCAGTGAGAAAGAGCGGGAGAGTGAGTGACAACGAACAACACTGAGATTTAAAATTTAATAATATCAAAATATTTTAAAGTGTTTACGATCAAGGTTCAATGCGTTGGCAACTCAGACTACGGGCGCAGAGAGAAGCACCAAGAGAAAATTATTAGAAAGGTAGAACTTTCATCATAATAATTTTAGAAAATATACTCGTGTTATAAAATATGTCCGCCGCGGACTATGTAAAGTATGTCAATATGTAAAATATGTCCGCCGCGCCTTTTTTTGGTACTTCCTTTGGTATTTTTTTTGGGTATTTTTAAAGCTTTTAAATGAAAATTTTCAGAGTGCAGAAAATTAAAGAAAATATTAAACATTATTAACCATTAATTCTCTGTGTTTTCAAAATACTGCAATTCCACTTTAAATAATGCAACTCCACTTAAATCGACATCTGGCGATGATCATGATGATGATGATGACGGCGACCTGTTGTCACAAAACTACAACGATAATACTCGTAGTAATGACATGTTTTCGTTTACTAACTGACTGACTGACTGACAGGCTGACAGGCTTAATGATTGGACGACGATGATGGTGATGGTGATACACCAACGTTTTTGTAAAACCCAAGAAAGATCCCATCACAAGCAGTATGAGTGATGACATATTCATCATTATCATTGTAGCAAGCGTCATCATCATCATTATCATCAACATCATTGGCGCCATCACTTCACTTCACATGTCAACGTCATTATTACCATCATCACCATCATCACTCTGACAGTGTAAACTTAACAGAAAACTACAACTACAACAACAATAACAACAACACTACTAGTGACGGCGAGTATCAATGATTACGGTTAAAATAAACCGTATGGTGACGGAAGCTGTTGAGAAACCAGAAAAGAGAGAAGTGAAGTGATAAAGAGAAAAAGCAGTGTTGCATTTGGACAAAAATAAGAAATACGTATTTTCTCATTAAAAAGTAGGTACAAGAGGAAAAACTCTTTGACGCTATGCATCATTACAACATACAAGACACGGTCAAACCATTTTAGGTCGTCCTCCCTTTGTTCTCTCCACAGATTGCTGAGATCGACCAAATAAATCAGTCGTATTTTTCATAACCAGAACATGTGTTAATGCAAACGCTATATATTCCATAAACTAGGGTCAACAACAAAAAAAAATTTACAGCCAATGAAATAAAGGGCCTGTGCGAATTGACACTAAAATTTAGTTTTTTGCTAAATCATTGGAAATGATTTGATAAAAAAGTGTACACCGGCATTGCAGTATACACTAAATGTCAACAATGTTTTTAACTAAAATTTAGTATTTTTTTCGACCGTACTATTCTTCGACTGTCAGAAAGGTTGCAAGGCAGTTCGACAGCAAATAGCATATCACTAATATTTAGACACATTTCGCACAGACCCTAAATATATAATAAATAAATGAATGGATGCCTCCATGAGACTTGCAATATAAAGGTAAAAATATCCGAAGATTAATAAAATTAATCAAACAAAAGAAATTTAAAATTATTTTCGGAAAATAAAAACGTAGCTAAAATAATACCAAGTGCCGACGAAAGCAACACTGTACAGAAAAAGTGATAATCAGAGAGCTTCAGATAGGTAAAGAGAGAGAGAGAGAGGAGGAAAGGGGCAAGTCTGCATTAATAAGTTCAACAAACATGTCATATACAGCAGAGCAAGCAAGCAAGCAACGAGTCAACGCAGCACCGAAAACACATTGTCCTAAAGGCAAAGAGAGTGAGATTAGATGAGATCAGATGAGATAGAAAAGGATACTCGCCCACAGAAGCTAAAAATGTTAACTCTTTCACGTAAAAACTTTTCAAACTGTTTGTCAGAGTAGCTCGTAATTTGAAAATTTACAAAATTATTTCAAACAAATTTTCAAACAGAGGGCGACAGAGAGAGAGAGAGAGTGAAAAATAGAAGAATGAACGCTTAAAATTTTTTCGGCGGTAAAGTTGAACAGACTAAATATGGATGATATGGCAGCAAACCTCACAGATTTACAGACGGGCGTACTCTTATAAAATTGATTAAATTTTTAAAAAATTAAATTAATTCTATTTAGTAACAATTCAGTCAGTCTAATTAATTAATTAAATTAATTTAAATTTTGTATTATTAATTTAAAATAATAGAAATTTTTTGTTGGGGTTTGTGTAAACCACCCGAATACCGTTAGTACGTACAAGAAAATACGCAAATGTGAAATTATTAAAATTTTTTAATGAGTTGCGTTGGCCTCATTAACTGACAGCAGGTTATCTTGACGCGGAAGAGAATATGTTTTTTTTTTCATAAAAATTAAAAACAAATTAAATTAATTATACTCGTAGTGTAAAACAAACTTTTAGCGGTAAACCACTCCTACACTCCGAAAATTCCTCTCTCTCCGCCCTTTAACCGTTTAAATCTAATTTCTACAAGTCGATCATGACACACACACACACACACGACAGTTTTGTACCTCGATTACGTTTAATCTCATCCTCGTAGCTGCACCACTTTCGGTTGCGGTGACGGCATCAGACAACTTTTATCAGTGTTTTTGAGGCAGCTGATTATTCGTGTCAAGCCTTCTGTGATGCATTCGGGGGCGCCACCTCCGACCTCTGACCTGCGATAGAGCGTCAAAATCAGAGCACTTTGCAAGGCGACATTTCCGGCGCGCTTAGGCAGCACGAAGTCAGAGGAAGGTTAGCATAAAAATAGTAAAAAGAAAAACTGCGGACAGTCGAAAGAGTGATAACTTTCCTGACAGCCATAAGGTTGGAACGTTCGTCGCTGTAGCGGTAAATGTGTTATGCATGCGTTCGTGATGCGGTGTTGCGTTGCGCGGCGACGCGCTGGGCTCTGCTCTGCTCTGCACTGGCTTTGCTTCGTAACTTTTCGGAAGCGGAAATAAAATTTTGAGTGAATGATTTGCACGGTAAGCCAACCTCTGTGTGTGTGTGTGTGTGTGTGTGTCAAATTTAATGTTAAAGATTAGATCAATTTGTTACACGTGCAGCGCAGCTCAATTTTCTAGAGAAAAAAACCAAAATCGTTTCGGTTTGCAAAATGTAAAGTCAAATGTAATTCATGAAAAAGGGAAGAGCTTTCTTTGTTTTCGCAAAAAAGGTTTTTTATGTAGATGATGTTGTTGCTGCGCTAAAGTGAATTTTTTCAACCACAAAAAACACCAACAAATCAGAAAGTTTCCCTCCGAATTGTTTTAAAGAGAATTCAATTTAGTTCTGGCTTCTTTAATTTATTTGAAGGTAAACTTCAAGCTCTGAAGGTTTCAACATTAAGAAGAAGAAGAAGAAGAAGAAAAAGAACAATAACAAGAAAAGAAGAAGAAGAAAGAGTGAAGAAGGGACTGGGCTGAAAAAGTAAATATTCTTCACTGTAAAATTTTTTGTGTGTTTAATTTTTTAACGTCGAGAAAAGCAAAAATTGAGCAAAGATAACGATAGTGGGTTCCGTGAGTAATTGTGTTTCCTTTGTGTGTCCTTTATTTCTAAATAAAAATGAATTAAAATGGTTAATGTTCCTCGTAATGCGGTATTTGATTACTTACGCCCTTACTCTGTAAGCTCGTGGTGATATTAGTCGCTTAGAACTAATTTCGTCCTAATTTTCAATTGTTTCGTTATACGTCAATTTATAAGAATCAAATAAAACTTTATATAAAATTCGTCGCGCTGTCGTCATGACTCCAAAACTCTCCTCTTCGATGCGCCTATGTTTCTTTTAATGACTTTGATGCTAATAGCGACGTGTGTAGATTATTCTGTCTTGGCAGACTTGGTTCAGTTTGTTCGCTGTCAAAAAAACAGTCAACAAAAATACTATTTCCATTTTAAATAGTCAAAAAAAAAAAAAAAACAAACTACAGATGGATAGAAGAAAAAGAAGAAGAAGAAGAAGAAGAAAAAGCAGAAGGATAAAAAAAAATTGCATGCAAAAATTTATTTTCTACTTTTTCATTTGCAGTGACAAATAAAGTGACAAAAATACAACGAGCGGGCACATCTTTTGTAATTAGAAAAGAAAAACATTCATTCAAAAGTTTCCTGTTCGCAGGCAGGATAAGCTTGCCGAGGAAGGAGTTGAATGCGGTGAGGAGCCGGAGGGTGGTAGGCGGTGTTCGCTGGCAGAGGCAGAGCAGTAACAATAAGCATTGACAGCATCATCATTTTCAGCAAGTTTTTTTTTGCCCATTTTCGCTTTCTTACCTCAATGTATGTATTGTGAAAGTAATTGTTGTTGTAACTTTTATGGTTACTGTTATTGTTATACTACTTTTAGTCAATAAAGTAGTTTCCTAGCGACAAATTTCAGTATTTCTCAAGATCATACAAACAAAAAAAAAAAAAAACAATCACAACGAAGCAGGACAGTTCTTGCCAGAGCTTTAAGACTACGTTGCGATGCTGCAGGCAGCTGCTAATGGCACCATCTGTGAAGGTGGTCTACTTCTTTGTTGTTGTTGTTGTTGTTGCTTCTTAGTTATTAACAACTGAAGAGACATTAAAACAACAATTTCACTTTTGCACCTGTTAAAAGTGCGAAGCACTGTTTTATTAAAACATCTTCGTCCTTCCCCATCTCTCTCTCTCGGTCACTACCAGTTCTTCTTCTTCTTCTTCTTCACCTCGGTTTTCATCCCTCCCTTCATTCATTGCCAAAACCGTCACGGAAGCCAGTGTCGTCGTTAGTGGTGCGGCAACTCTTTTCAGTGGCAACTCTTTAAGCAATTAAAATTGTGCATTTTCGACACTTTTCCTGCTTGTTTTTCAAGTTGTTGTTGGTGTTGTTGTTGTTGTTGTTGTTGTTGTTGTTGTTGTTGTTGTTGTTGTTGTTGCGGTTGCTGCTGTTATTGTTGTTGTTGTTGTTGTTGTTGTTGGTTTTGTTGTTGTTGTTGTTATTGTTGTTGTTTTTGCTGCTGTTGTTGTTATTGCTGTTAGTTGTTACCGTTATGCTAACTGTTGGCAACATTTACCGTGTTCTACGACGGCATGGTTTTATTTTATAACGAATTCTTTACCTTGAGAATTTTTATTCAGTTTTTGTCGTTGTTATTGTTGTTGTTGTTGTTGTTGTTGATGATGCTGTTCTATTCTTGTTATTATTGTTATTTCTCTAACTGTTATACAACCTTTAATGTCGCTGTCGTTGTCGTCAAGATTGTCAACCTAAAGTTTTTTATTGTGCTTGAAAGAAATGTGCATGCATTCACACTCTGTGCACTTTTTTCTCTGTCATCGTGGTTTTAGAAACTTCTCTAGAACTTGGCTAAGCCGGAATCAAGTACAGAGGCATGAAAATTTAAAGAGAAAAAAAAAAAACAAAACAAGAAAAAAAGGAAAAAGAGAATTGCCCGCAAAACACATTGCAGAGATGAAAAAATGTTAAGAAAAAAGATATTAAGCAAAGTTGAAGCAAGTTGAATATTTAGATTTTAAATTTGATTAAACGACCAAAAAGAAAATAAGAAAAAAAAAAAATTAAAAATACTCTTATATATAATAAACAAGCAGAGAATTGAAAAAATTGTATATATATATATACGATAAGTATAAAGAGCAACAAGAAATTATTTTTAACTCGGAATTCCGCAAAAATTTCAATAGAAAAATGTTTGGTAAAATTTATACTAAAACATTTTTTTTTTCAAACTCTAAAGGAGTTCTCTTCTTAATTGTTTATTTCTTTATTTAAAAATGAAATCTTTCATTTTCTATTTTCTTTGAGTGCAGAAAAAAGAAAAGAGAAAACCACAACCAAATAAAAGTTAAATAAACATTGACTCAAATATCTCTTCTTCTTTTTCTTATGACACGCTGGCAATCTCTATTTTTTGCCTCAAATTTCGGAAAGCGGTGAATATGAAACTTATTAAAATTATTCAATAAAAGCTGGAAAGTGTTGTTCCGGCACTCAATAACTTTTACTACGAGTATTTTGTTTTATTTTGTAAAAGGAAAATAATCATCCCTTTTATTCGGTTCACTCTTTTTCTTCTTCTTCTTCTTCTTCTTCTAAAAATTCATCATCGACCGTTGATGCTCTCTGCTTGCTGCTCACTTCGAAGTTAGTTAAAAAGTTTTGAAAGAAGTTGGTGCCAGAGAAAAAATTCGTACATGCCTGCGAATTGTCTCTCTGTGAAGATAAAAGTGCCAATTCCAATGCATTCGTGATGCATTCATTACTTTTATCATGTGCTAGAGGATGTTCAGGAATTAATGATGGTAAGTAAAAACAAGTAAGAGCGTTAACTTCGGCCTGGCCGAAGCTCATATACCCTACACCCGCATCTGTCAAAGTGATTATAAAAAGTGGGCGGGATAAACCAACTTACATTTCATTTACAGATAGTAAATTTTGATCTATTAACTCATTTACGACAACGCTTTTCTCAACAAACGCTTCATTATATAGTATGGTATACCAGTGGGCGTGTCACGTCCATTTTTTGTGCGATGACTCTTACTGACAAGGTAAACGCGGCACTGAAATTTCAGCTTCAGATCCGGACTACAAGCTGAGAAATTCAGCTCTCAAATTGGAGGCATTAATATTTACCTAAAAAGTAGGCGTGGCAGTAAACCGTTTTTTTCCATTTTCGACATTAGTGAGCTCTAAGAATATTCCTGCTGAATTTCATAATGATGTTTCCACTAGTTTTCCTGTAATCGTGGTTTTTGTCACCAGTGGGCGGACCACGCCCATTTTTGGGAGAATATTTAAGTCTGAGACGGTGGACTCGGAAATAAAATTTGAGCTTCAAGTTCGCCCTAGAAGCTGAGAAATTGAGCTATAAGCACGGGAAAATTCATATTTGCTATAAAAAGTAGGCGTGGCACTTGTCCGATTTTCCCCATTTTCAATACCAAACAGCCTATGATGACAAAGAATATTCGTGCCAAATTTCATGGCGATAGCTCTATTCGTTCTCCCGTAATCGTGATTTCCACAGACAGACAGACAGACAGACAGACAGACAGACAGACAGACAGACAGACAGACAGACAGACAGACAGACGGACGGACATGGCTAAATCGACTCAGGAGGTGATTCTGAGCCAGAATATATATACTTTTCTATACCTGCCACGCCTCCTTTAATGCGTTACAAACGGAAGAACAAAGTGAATATACCCTCAACCCTTCGGGTGTAGGGTATAATAATTTCAACAAGTAAAATTTAAGTATTCGCTGCGTCTTTTTCTTTTTCTCAGCGGCAAAGTTATTCGGGAAACATGCTACGTCACACAACACCGCAGTTAATGCTGAAATATCGTATATTAATGTGAAAACTTTTGGAGAACATCGTATGACTTGTTGTTCAACTTTTACGACGTATGGTATCGTCATAATATTTCAAGTAAGAAACAGCTACGAAGTAAGCAACCGTATATGAGGAGAAGTCCCGTAAAAATAATTAAAAAATGCCTTTTTGAAAAAAAAAATTAAACGCTTATCTTTCGGTGTCTCGCAAATGAGTGGAGAAGAGCAATTAAGTAAAGTAAAGTAAAGGAGATTCAAGGCAAAGAAATATCTATGATGATATGACCTACAAGTTACAGTTCATCAGAATCAGAGACACGCTACACTTGAATCCGGCAACTTAAAACGTACGGCGGAGGGTTGAGCTTGGCAGCACTGGCTGTATACGAGTATGAGTACTGCACTCTTCGTAGAAGCAGTACTTTTTGCCGCTCTGTTGCTCTCTGCTCCTCTAATGACATAAAGTTCAAAATCAAATTTATTAAATGGATGGAAACGAAGTGAAATGAAATGAAATGGAAAAAAAATCCCAATATGTACGAGTATTTTAAGAGAAGTAGAAATGTAAATTATGAGGAAGAAGAAGATGAAGAAAAGCAAGTATATAGTACTCAGAAAATTTCCATATCAGTTTCTCGGCTTCTCTTTCTCAATCTTTCACACTTCAAACTTTAAACCTACAACCTTCAGCTTTCAGCTTTCTTCATTAATCAGTGAAAAAAAATTGTTTGCTTGATTTTCTGGAGAAAAAAATTGTTTTTGCTTGGCATATTCCATACACTCTCACACGAAATTTCTTGAAAAAAATTCTAGAAGTTTGAAGCATCATCACTTGCGGGCCCATTAAATCATTTCGCTCTGTCAAAATTGCTATCTCTTGACGATCTCTTCTCTTCTCTCGCCAGCCAGCCCGCGTTTGTTTGTTGTTGCCTGCTCTAATAATGTCAATCTGGCTCTGGCAGTTTTACGTACTTCCTCTCTTTCTGCTTCATTCCAAAGTTCAAAAATGCTTAAACGTTCATTTATCTTATTTAAGAAGTTTTAAATTGTGGTTTCAGTTCAGTTTCGAATACAAACTGTGCTGAATTTACGTACGAAGTTAAGTAAAGTAAAGTGCAGTGAAAATGCTGAAATGATTTGAAGTCATTCCGTTTAAAATGTACTTACAGTTTTGTTATTGTCTTTCCTAATGTTTAGCATTTGAAAAGAAATCTGTTAAATTTTTGTTCGTTTTTTTCGATTTTATTCTGTAAATTTCAAAACGCAGATTTCATAACGGACTGCTGATTCTTACATGTATGTATATATGTTCATAGGTATATGTATGTTAGTATGTTTAAAAAAAAATCAATAATATTTTTAGTAAACCGATATAAGTTCTAAAACTTAATTTATTTAAATTGAAGACTTTCGTTCTAACCTCTATTTTACTCTTTCGAATCACTTAAAAACCCTTCTCTTTTCTTGGCTTTGTGTCGTATTATGCTTAACGCATTGTATGTATGTACGTTCGTTATCTGTTAACACGAACGATACCACAAACCTCAAGTAGTCTCTAAAGACCATACTGTACTGCCATGGTTGACTTCAAAGTCAACTTTTTTCCCTGAAACATTTTTCTTTTAGTTTGTTGTAGTAAAGTAAATCTCTTCCTCTTCCTCTTGCTCTCCCTCTCTCCCTCTCTCTATCTCTTTTTCTCTCGTTAACGTTATTGCTTTTGTCTTTGCTTCAAGTGGTTACGGTAGTATCCATCTACCATGAGGTTGTTTTTCGTTTTAATTTTGGTTTATCATGTTTTCTAAAAGTTTTGTATGTACTTTATTTTGGTTTCTTAATTGCATTAGAAGATTTTGAAATGAGTGAGGATACGAGTAGATTTCTTCTAAAACTCTCTTCGAATGTATTCTGTAAAAGTTTAGTAACTAGAGTATTTTCCAGTTACTAAATTGTTGTGCAGTAAAAGTTTAAAATACTTGTTACAAGTCTATCGTACGTCCTTTCTTTCTACCTAACTTTCTGACCGATCCATTCTGGGCATTGTATAGAGTATGTACTATACATATGTACTATCATTTGTATAGTAATTTCATTTTTTTAACCATCTCATTGGGCGCTCTTTTGGTCTACAATCTCTGAGCCTTTTCTTTGCCCTGTGTCTGGTCTTTTATCAATCTCAGTTTGTTTAAATTTATATTCTTGTAAAGTTTAATCTAATGATAATAAGTAGCTTAAGGTGGATGATTTTATGGTTGAAAAAAACTTAGATTAGTTTTTCTTAATAAAGGGTATAACTCTTATTTTTTTAAACCGATTTTTCTAGTATTTTTTGCTCCTATCTTAAACCTTAACTTTTATTATATTTCACCACAATTTCCATAATTTATATACGCCTAAAAAGTGAAACAATCATATTTGAAGAAAACTTGTAAAAAATAATACATACATACATATATCCTTAAAAGGAGATTTTTTATATAATCTTAATTTTTTTTCTTATTTTAAGGCCTATTTTTAAGGCCTTTTAAGGTTTGACCATCCACAATGTACAATATATTTTTTCACAATATATTGTACAATATATCACAATAACTTACCTATACTCATGCGATATAAAGAAAGTGCCACGAATGATGCAACCATTTGGATTCTTGCGTTTTCCATTGAAAATCTTCTGATAATGATCGTAGTTATTTAAATTGACAGCACCATCGAATGTGAGCATGATAATTTGAGGAATCTAGAAGAAGAAAATTGAAGAGAAAGCTTTAAATTTAAGCATAACCCGAATAACAAGGAAATTGTAAATGTCCTCAATACTGAATTGTGAAGAATAAAATCATCTCTCCTTCATCAAATCGCAGAACGTACGCAGAATAACCCGAAATAAATGATAAATTTTTAAATTTCTAATAACTTATGTATAATGGATGCATTTTTCATTGTTGGACTTACAATTTTTTTAAGGTTTTTTAAAGGGAAATATTTCAATAGCACATTTTGAATTGAGACACTTTTTATTACGCTTTTTTAATGTCAAATTTTTATTCAATCTTTTGTGATTGCTCAAGAGCTCGATTTCCATTCACCAGAGTATATTAATTTGGTGAATATTTTTTGCCCGACATTCCAATATTCATTATTGCTGCAATAATATTTCCATAACTCATTCACATTTTTGTTATTCCTTGCCGGTATCTCATTCAATCTGCCATCAATGCAAAATCGGTGTCAAAATGCAGCGAGAAAAGTAAAGTTGTCTTCATCTCGCTCTCGCTCGTTTTTGTGGTCACTGCGGATTATGGCTTCATCATCGTGATAGATGATAAAGCTTAGGTCGGTTGATCGCGATTGATTGGGATAGACTGGGCTGGTTTGGGATGGTTAGGCATAGGTTTGGGCTGATTGCCTTGGAGTTTGGAGAGAGAGAGAGAGAGAGAGATGAGCTGGATTGGTTTGGGTTCCAGTGTGGAAGCGGTAATGATGATGACAAGGTAACGATGATTATGATGGTGCACTAAAGAGCGTATTATTTATTATTCAAGCAAAGTGCATACTTTTGTTTTTTCTTCAATGGCATAATCCATTGAATGGCGAAAAACAATTCATCCTTTGTCTTACTCGACGCTTATTTTTTTATACAAATTTGCAATAAATTTTCTCTTGATTTTTTTATACTTTTTTGGGGTTTTGGTTTCGATATTTTTTCATGAATTTATGTCATGCCATTTTTTAATGTCACTTAGTCCAACCAACTGAAAGAAAAGGAATAAAAAAAGGCTTGAAAGGAGGTTTTTTGTTCATTGCGTCTACTCCTGGGTGGTGCTTGTTGTTGTTGTTGTTGTTGTTGTTATTCTGGTTGTTGTTTTCCTTATTTTTTTATCATCATTTCTGGTGTTGCCGTCTTCTACATTTCAAAAGCATTTCAATTCCTTTTAATGGTATTGCATTAATCGATGATGTTTTCGTATTTAATGCATTTTTCTTGTTGTTGTTGTTGGTTTTGTTCTGGTTATTGTTATTGTAGACGATAAAATGGATTTCGCGAATGTCATTTTAAAGAAATTTCCGTCTTCCAAAAAGACGGATAGAGTACAAATTCTTAATGGAATTGGTTTATGTTGAAATAACATAACAACAACAACAACAACAACAACAACAAGAAAAGAGAGAAGATGATGACGTTAAATGATTTAAGAGAATGTGCAAAAAAAAAAAAGAAAGAGAAAAGCTAAAAATCAACGAAGCAAATTAGCGAAAACGTAACTAAATCCAAATTGAAAACAACTAAAGAACGAAACTGAATTTGATTTAATTGATTTTAAGGCCGACCTACTATTGGAATTACCTTCAACGAATGTTTTTAAGCGAATTTAGTTAATTGTATTTCCAAAAAGTGTGGAATTTAATCATATTAACCGCGCAAAGTGTTATTTACAATAAGAGTTCAACGCTCCGAATGATTTTCTTGAAATAAAAAAGAATGGAATATTATTTATTTCTTTTCCTCTCATGACAAATTGTCCTTGCTCGTGTGCATTTTCTTCAATTTTTCAATTCTACAAATTGGTGTTAACAGCTTTGACGATCTCATCCACAAAAATCGCGCCATCTTATACTCTGATTCTTATGCTTATGATTCATACCAATCATCTCGTGGCTGTGGTGTCATATAACGTCATGGCTGCGGTTTATTTCGCATTTAATTAATTAAAATCTGGCTCGCAAATTCGCAAATACTCATCAAATACACTCAGCAAATACATTCTCGCGTTATCACAAACAAATATCCTTTATTACACTAAACACACTTTTTTATGAATAAATTAGACAATGAAAGAAATACATAGTACATATACATACATATATGCGTAGAATACACACAAAGCAAGCAAACTAACATACCTTTTCCGGATCTAAATCGCCCGGAACATGGGTGCCATCCTTGGAGCAAAAGCAATATGGAAGCTGACACTCGCCGGTGTTGCATTTTTGCGCTTTATCTGCGGGAGCGTCTGTTACTGGGGCGGGAGCTGCGGACAATCAAAAGACAAAGGAAATTACACTACACTATAAATAATATATTTTTTTTGCTAAGCAACGTAAGGAAATGCATACAAAATTGAAAATCGCAAAAAGGAAATAAGAAAATATGCAAAGTATTGGAATTCTTGTTATTGTCGGTTTAACTTATGCTTTGTTGTTGGTGTGAAAAACAGAAAAAAGAAACGAAACAAAACAAGAAGGAAAGCCAGTGTCTTCAGGTATTCAAGATAAAAAAAAAATCTCGCTACTAACAAAACTGAACAATAGCGACAGGAATTTTTAATACATGTACTCTATTTTATCTTCAGTTGATAGAAATAGAAACTATCACAACGCACAAAGAAGAATAAAACAACAAAAAAAAAAGAAAAAGGAAAGCTCATATAAAAATGAACTTGATAAAAGAAATGGCAAGAATGAGATAACATAGAATTAAATGTGATATGCAATTTAGTACATGTGATATACAATGTGTAGTTTCCTTAAAAAATAGTACTCTTTAAGAAGAAATTTCTAAAAAGTTACTGTCAAAGATTTTATATTAATTATTTCTTGGGCCTAAGACAATTATTTCTTTATTTTTTAATCCTTTAACTTTTCTTCTGGAAGAGACATATACCAAAAAATCCATAAAATATTTTAACAATTTATAAGGAAAAATATTATAAAATTCAGTTTAAAATTGTATAGATCTTTTTGCAGTATCTATTTAGAATAAACATTCAAATTATTTCTAAATGATTGAAATACAAAAATTAAACAACAACATTGCCTGAAACAATGAATTTTCTGTTAAAATCCATTTGTTGATACCAACATCACAAAAGCATACGTATTGAATTTTTTGGTAAAATCCAAAAAAAAGGAAAAACCAAGAAAAACAACTTGAAATTGAAATTTTAAATGGAAACATCTCAATATTTTCAGGAAATATGGAAAGTATGAAGGGATGAATGGTTTTATTAAAAAGTCAATGACATGCTTCAAATTAATTGGCAATAGAATATAACAACAACAACAACAGTAGTGCCAACAACAACATCGTCATAGAAGAATAAAGATATCGTAGTTGATTTTCTAACGATCTGGGGCTGGGTGCTCTTCTTCTGTCTTTCTATGCATCTCTCTGTCGTTCTATCTTTTGTATAAGTTTATTTGATGTGTTCGTACAGTTCGTATCTGTGAAAACCATGCCACACACACACACACACACCCACACCTACATGTATTTGAAGCACATCCATACATTTGGTTCTGTTACGAATATTTTATAGATTTTGAGTATTAAGCGAATCTACTCAGTGAGTTATGAAATTGATTATAGAAAATAACGACAACATAACGGCAACGACAACGACAAATTTCGACAACGACAACGTTCGGTCGAAATGAGAATAAGGCAATCGGGAAAACTCGAGATCGTGTTTTTTAGTCGAAACAAGAACCAAAAAGGAGACAGAAGTTTTAAGCTGGTACAAGATATCGAGGTGACACATGGTTTTTAGTCGAGACACGAACGATATAGTACTCGCAATCGAAAGGATTTTGCAGCTGACTCGATATATCAAGAAAAGACAGAGACTTTTTTAACCTCGACAATACCAAATGGTGTAACCTTTGGAACCATTTTTTGTTTTTGAGGCGATATCTCCATACTACGAGTATTATACAAGCGGTCGCGAAATATGAAAAAATTCCGATCTTTTAGCGACTTTAGCTTCGTGTAAAATGTCCCAAACGTAGTAACGACTGAATAAGAGATTTCGAATTAAATGATTTTATCATTTTCAGTGTCATCGTAATGTCTTTTCCTTTTTTTTTTTTAGTCTTGTACTTGCTTTTCTTTTTCATTTTTTTCTTGCTTCCTTTTTTTCGTTCCTTCGTTCCTTCCTTCCTTCCTTCCTTCCTTCCTTCCTTCCTTCCTTCCTTGCTTCCTTCCTTCCTTCCTTCCTTCCTTCCTTCCTTCCTTCCTTCCTTGTAATCAATCTAACGCAAGCTTTTTAGACTTAAGCTGCCTTCAGAGGAAAATATCGCATACGGTATACCCTTTTTCGATATTCGTCTGTCGTTTTTTGGCTCTTTTGTAGAAAGTATTTGTGTGTGTGTGTGTGTGTGTGTGTGTGTGTGTGTGCGGTAGAAACTCAAAAGTTTCTTCTCGAATTTGGTTGCGCATTAAATGAATTATGAGACATTTTCTCAAAAGTGCAGAATGTCGTAGTCTTGCCACTCACTATACATACCATGGTTACCACGGTACAGTATGATGTACAAGACGTACGTATGTACATACCTTCGTAAAGCGCTGCAATATATGTATACACATCGATATGTATGTACATACATACGTATACACTTGTTGTCTTTGTGGCTGTATTAGATCTTCTGAAGCTTCTGTCTTAATCGAATTTCAGCCAGCCAAGCGTTGCCATTCCTTCAAAATCGAATTGAATATATTGGGATCATCGCATATAATAAATAATGTCGTAGTTGGTAGAGCAGCAGCAGCAGCAACAGCAGATGTCACTTCGTTTCAAGCGAGTAACATTGAAACGCTATCAATCGTTATTCAGTCCATCAATCCACCGAGAAACACAACAAAAACGAGTACCACCATCAACGCATACTAACATTACAATCTCTCTCTTTCCGCACCCCCCCCCCTCCCCACTCCCCTCTTAAGACCTCCCTTCTTCTTTGTAATGGCTTCTACCTCTTGCTTGTGATTTATTGAATTCAATTGAGAGGACTCGGAGAAAGGTCGCTTGTTTCAGGATTTTCAGGATTACGATATACGTATACTCTGCTGCTTAATGTGGTAGTACTTACTTGTTGCTAGTGGGCCACATTTGGCTTCATCCTTAAAGGTGCAGAACTTTTGCAAGTCGTCGAAATAAAGACCGGACGGACAGCGATTCAGGTACGGAAAACCATCGACACACTGCAAGAGACAGAAAATTTAATTAGTTGTCTTTACGAAACGTGCAATTTCTTAGGACAATGTCGATATCAGATACTGTACGATACGATTAGTTTGTTAGCAGGCAATATTAAAATCTTACACGCCGCATAGTTTAGAAGTTTAAGTTCTCTTCAAAATTTTGTGCAAGACTCTTTCTAAACTAGAAATAAAGAATTAGTTGCTTTTTCATTTAATATAAGACAATATAAAACAAGAGATCAATGTTAAAAATTCGGCTACTTTGAGGTTGTGAAGTATTTTAGTATTTTAAAGTTAGTAGGATTTTTTTTTTTGTTAAAAGAGAGGAAAAACTTACCTGATAAAAACGACGACACGTCGCAGGATCAGCATAATTTCCATTACCAATTGTTGAAGGACACGTAAATTCTTCTTTTTGAGCTGAAATTAAACAATGAAAGACAAGAGAATTGGATTCGGTTGAAAACATTCAAAATATTGAATACAATGAAGAGACTTTTATCAACGATAAATTTTGTTGAAGAGATTAACATTTTCACAAACAAAGGATCGGAGTGAAAATGTTAAGTAAAAAGTTGTCTGTCCATAAACTTGACAATTTAAAAGTGTGCAGCTAAAGAGACAGAATTGTTAGACAACTTCAACTAACTGGTTATGGGTCAACTGGTTATGGCCACAATCGGGTTTGAAGTGTTTGTTTAGTCTATGAAAATCTAAAGTAAATAAAATGAGAAAAACAATTTTCACCCTGACTGGTGTCTCTCTCTTTCTCTTTAACTCTTTTGTCTCTCGAGTCTTGTAAATATAAAAACATTAAACGACCTACATATTTTTTGCCCTTGCTATTTTTCAATTTTTTCTTTTTGCACCTGTCCATCCTACTGCTATACACTGACGTCATTTGATGTGCTTTTGGTGACCGTTGCATATACTACCATGTTTCAATAGCTTCGAGCTGAGAAAGTTTTGAATTTGAAGAAAAAATGTACTGCCTTGTTTTTCCTTTTTGCTACTGGCTGCTTTTACACTTTTTAAGCTCCTGCTTTTTTCTATAACCATTTTAACAAGGCCCAACCAAGATACAAAAATTGCTAAAAAGAAATTACTAAAGAAAAAGCGAAAATTTAGGTACGATGAAAAATATTCACAGCTTAGTTAAAAAGCTTTTTGTATGAAGGCGAAAAAAACACTGTGTTTTCCGTTACAAAAAGGAAAAGAAATTAAGAGGAAGTATAGAATGGAAATGGATAATGAAAATATGTTCACGGAATATTTTAACAGGTTTCAATGTTCATTGGAGAATTGCATTCTCTGGATAACAGAGAAGAAAGGTAGATCGTCGTATAGCGTTATAGTATAGTGTCGCAACAGTGTACAACAGGAAGGAAGGAAGGAAGGAAGGAAGGAAGGAAGGACGGTAGAAAGGTAAAAACGAAGGTAACTTTCAAAGGAAGGGAAAACAAGATTAAAAGCCAACCATGCGACAATGCATCGCATTGAAGAAGAAAGTTAATCACAAGGAAACGCGGCAAGGAACGTCGACCTATTGAGAATTACATTTCGTTTCATAAAAAATCTTAACAAAGAATTTTGCTTTATATTTTTTTTAGTAGGTTATACAAAATTTTTATTAAATACAGTTTGTAATACTTTGGGCTGCTGAAACAAGCTCAAACAAGCTAATAAACTAATAAATAGCTATAAAAGTTTGTAATTATTGTAGAATGATGGTAATTACTAATACCAAAACGTATATTTAATTGTCCGAAAAATTTTAAAATACGATAATAGATCTTAGAATCATATTGTTTCAATAAATATTCTACCACAAATAGTGAAATTAAATGAAATAAGAAAATTAATTGGAATTAATTTCACTTCAGAGTATTACCAATAAATAATGAGCTTATATTTTTTCCAATAATTATTTCAATTTTGTTTTCCGGTCTCCTGTCTCTTTCTCTCTAGTTTTATATAGGAAATTTACAGAAATTTTTAGTTTACTTAATATAATAACAAAACAACAACAACAGAAACAAAAATTACATTGGTAAAAACACTGTAGCAGGAATACCCTACACTACAAGAGAATATGGCTTGTGAGAGTAGTTTTCTTATACGGCTCTCTCAATGTGGCCTTCTCAATATGACTCTCTCAATATCGTCCACTCATGTGGCCTCCTCAATAAGCTTAGATCGTTAATAGCTTCAAATTAAATTTTTCAATTTGATTTTCACTTATCAATTATCGCGCTCTTCATGTCGCTCTCCCAACGTACGTACGTCAAGTTGATGTCGTCAACATTAAAAACAAGGACTTCTCTAAAATTCTATTTCCTCAATCTCACCCTGTCACTCTCTCGGAGACACCTAATGTGAACCTGTGGATTATCTGCAGGGTTACCGTATGCTCAATAGTGCTAAAATATTTAATTCTTAATTTTATAAAAAAGTAGTTAAGCCTATTTCTGATTGTAAATTGTCTTAATTTTTACTGTTGAGCATCTTTTTAGCTAATGAATCTTTTTTTAATAATAGTTTTTATTAAAAAAATTCCTAATAATATCGTATTATGAATTCGTAGAGTACAAAACTTGCCTTAACTACGGCCGTATTGATTTTTCATTAATAACTTCAATGTTTTTTGTTAGTTAATTTTATGTATTGTTTTTAATCATTAAGTGAATTATTTTAAATATTGTATATAATTATAAACGATTAATTATTTATGTGCATGCAGGTAAATATTATTATAATCTGTGTATACATATACGAGTATGCGTTTGTCTGCTTAATAGTTTTTCGCCTATTGCTATATTTTATTATTATTATTTTTTAAATTGCAATTTAAATGAGACTCTGCATTAACGTAATAAATTAACAATTATTTACTGACTGTCAGAAATATTCCTCCCCGCCGTACAAAAATTTCTTTTGATTTATTAAATAAATAACGTATGCATATCGTATTGTCCTGCTGTATTGTTCTGCTTAATTTTCAAAGTTAAACAGAAATTGTTGTAATTTATTTCCAGCACAATAGACTGCATTGAATGCAGACTACATCCAAAGCTATTGAGGGATCGATCTGTGTATATACTCGTATATCAAGCCTAATGATCATCGGAGTTCAAGATAATAAAGAAATATTTCTCAATTAAAAAATTCATCAAATTTCAAAGCATTCTCATCAGTCTTTTCAGCGTATTTTCAAAGCATTTGATCGATTTATTTCATATTGTATTAAATACATATATTATTAAAAATAAAAAAATAAATAAAAAATGAAATAACCACTTTACACTGCCAATGTTAAAACTTTTTTATAGCTTTAATCAAATTCTTTGAAGTTTTAAAACGTTTTGTTGCATAATTTTTTCTTGCTTTTTCTCTAAAAAACAAACAAGTCATACAAAATGAATTTCATTAATAATTTCGTTGGCTATGAAATTTTTAGCCTGAAAAAAGTTGGTCACAAAAAATGTCAATAAATTTCCCCAACAGCGTCCGTGTATGGCGTAACGTTAAGTGACGAAACAGCTGAATTTAATATTTAATCTCCGAAACCTGAGGGTGTCGTTGGACGTGAAATTATATCAATAAATCTGGATAAGTCAATATCGAAAAAAAATTCCAATTTAAAATGTACCTACAGGTAACGCTCGATAGCGCTACGTTTCAATTGGGTTTTTCTTAAAGGAAATAACTACAGAACAAACATTTGTGCTAAATCATGAAAAAATTGATGAATTGAGGTAAAAATATTATATTGTACTCGTAATTTCTGCCTTGAACTAGTAATGCAAATTTCTATCACTCCCTTTTAAATCTTAAATCCTTTGGGGGGAAAATTTACAGAAATTTTGTAAAAGCACAAAAAATACAATAACAAATTGAAAATCTCTTTGTAGCACAAAGAAGGCACTTTTACCGCTCTTTTGTAGCGAAAATAATAAATAATTGATTTAAAAGGGTTTTTAATGCCAACATTTCATGCGCTTTTATATATATTTAAGGATATTTATGCTCCTGACTCATGAAGAGGTGTTACCTGTATTCATTCCTACTACCAAATCATTGGCCAAAAAGTGGCGACAGTTTCAGAGAAAATATCATGAAGCAGTCAGTAGAAACGAAACGATGAGGAGATCACCACAAAAAAGAAAAAAAAATTTGCAGTAAAAAATTGTACCAAACGAAACAGCGTTGTTAACATTCTATAAATAAAACATATGGAGAAAAAATACTATATATGTACATACGAGTATATTGAAAACGTAGAAAAACATCATGTTGGTAATGAAATATATCGATAACACAAAAAGACAAACACAAAAAATTAAAAAGGAAAAACCAAAAACCGAGGTATTAAAAATCTGCAAAAAACATGGAAAATTATAGAAATGTTGGCAAAGTGTAAAATAATAACAGTTTCAACATAAAAACTGCTAAAGGTAAGGAGAAAAAACCAGCTGCAAAAACGAACAAAACTCAAAAAAACGGCAGAAAAATGTTGAAAGGGTTGAAAGCAGTAGAAAAATTTTAATTGAAGCAATAAAAAAACTTTGCGTACTGATTGCAATGAAATTTATGCACATCGACTGTACAACGAATGGGTAGAATTAATTGGGCCAACAGGAATAGCCAGCACTGTAGTGTAACGAAGAGAAGGAGAGAGAGGAAAGTGAGAAGCAGATCTATTCCCTCGATACCTCTTGCTGCCGAAAAAGGCAAACGAATGTAACAAATTACAAAATAAAATAATGATAATTTTTAATTTTCTAATGAATGAAAAAAAATGAAAAAATGATCGTAGCAGAAGAGATAGAGAAACTTCATGTGGCGGTCTTTACATCAACGCAGTGCGAAACATTTTGTCGATTGGAGTTCATCGCATCCCAATCAAAGGTAAAGGGATAGCAATAGAAGAAAAAATAACGGAATTACAACAATAAGACCAACAATAACCAATTATAATACATAATTTGTGTATGCTACGAAAAAAAAACCAAAATAAAAACCGACCAACAAGCAAGCAACATTGTCGACCAAAACCAAAAAATGTTTAATTAATTAATTTAACACTACAGTCAAGCGTTGCCAACAATTAATAATTAATCGATTGTGATTACATGCAGTGCCATAATTTTACGAGCGACAATTAACAAGAAAAAAACATAAAACAACTATATAAAACAACAAAACCAAAGTGTATCGAACAAAATTACAAGAGAAAATAGTATAAGGCAACAGCAGATGGGCCGTGTCTGGTATTATTCTTGTTAATTAAAGAAATATGAAGTGAAGAGAGAGAGCTTTTCCATGCGAAAATCAAAGTGTTTATTGTTTAAGTTTTATTGTAAAAGTTTGCAAAATACGAGTATAAAATGAAGAAGCAACACAACAATAATACACCAACAACAGAAAGGCATAAGAAAGAAACAGCAAAGAATGAATACCTTCCTGCTGCTCAATTTGAATTCTTCAAGGTAAAGTGGTACTCACGAAAATTGCACTACGAGAATGTACTACTTATTCTCTCTTGTGATTGCTGTTGTTGTTATTTTTATAAAAGGCACCCTACACTCTCAGATGAGGTAATATCAATCCATTACCAAATAATAAACGAAAGAAAAAAGCGAAAATGGCTTGGGATGGAAAACTTTAATTGTATTGTGAAAATTGTCCGAAAGCAATGAGGAAAGAGGGTAACATATATATCGTACTTTCAAAAATATTACATGCAATGAAAAATATTTTCCAAATACGGAACAAATTTTTTGAAAAAGTACATATTTAATTTCATTTTAATCATGCAATGCGTTTAAAATTATTTATACATTAAAACTGTTGCTTCTTGATATTCGTTTAGCTTTCCGACAGGGTTGAATAATGCCATCTTCATTAAAACTGTTGGGAAATTATGCGTTTTGATATACAAAAGAGAATATAGAGACGCCCTCCCTCCAGTAATGCATTTTAGGTGTTTGAATATTATTTTGAAAGTTTTTTACGGCGCATAATTTGTTGAAAACCACATCGATGCCGGATACTTAATTACATCCACTTCTATTTCTCTCTGTTCGATATGGAGGTACTCTTCTTCAACTTTTCAACTACAATATTTCGCAAAGGTCTTCTTCTTCTCCAAAGAACATTATCGTGAAAACCGTATCCGAATCGGTTAAAAATATTTTAGTTCTTCTGTACAGAGCATATACATATCATTAGGGTTCTTAAATCAAAAAAATATATGTACATACATACTAATATTCTGCATCCAGCATTTAAAACAATTCTAAGTGAGAAATTCGCATAGAACTCATTTTATTACGATAGAAATTCAAAAAAATTTTATTATATATGCCTTTAATATCTTCAGCTCTATCATTTAAACGTACAAAGTTCTAAAGAGTAAATGCTTTTTACTATAGAGTAAATGCAAATCTCGACCACGCCGATCAAAACAGTTCGACTTGAGTCGATGATTCTCTTTGTTACTTTTTTGTTTTTATTCTTTAGTCATTGAGTTTTTTATTAATTAAAATTTAAAGACAGCAGCTTTTGCTGATCACCTTTCGTTTCGTGTTCATAACATTCTGACAAAAGGAAACGCTCGGAAACGGATATAACGGTTAACTAAGTTTAAATTGTGCAACTTTTAAAAAAAATACGAATATATTCAATTATTATTTTAAGCTTTTTGAAAATTGCTTGAATCATGTTTAAATTCAATTATTATTTTAAACTTTTTGGAAATTGCTTAAAAACCTTTAGAAGAATATAAAGCTTTTATGCGCGGCTTAACAATTTCGTTACCTCAACAGAGATACTTTTTAAAATATCTACGAATATAATAGAGTATTTAATTTTATAATTAAAAAAAAAAATATAAAATATATGTACATAAATATACATATTTCGCTTTTTATCCTGAAAAACTGAAATGAATTTATCATTTTTAATAATCTGAGATTATTTCAGATTATTTCACACTTTAAAATTTTCAACAGTTTAAAACCTCAACAATTTTGAGCGGAAAAGTTATTTGTTTTAATGTCATTGTTCTATGAAGAGAATGAAAAGTGAGATGTTTACTTTCATAAAGTAAAAATGTGAATTGAAAAATCCTCTACGTATATTAATATCAAAGCTTTTTTCTTTTAAAACTTTATTTTACTTTCTTTCTGAGACCCTTTTAAGAGGGCTCACTTCTATTTTTAATTGTTATGTATTTCTTTTTTTTTTGATAGATCAAATTCATATTTTTGAAATGGAAATTTCTTATTTTCCGATTTTTTGTTTGATAAACATACGCACGTATGGAATGTATGTATGTATGTTGTCAGTTGTTTTCTTTTGTTCAGTATCTGTTGGTTGTTCGTGTGTCAGTTTGCTTGTTAGCTCGCCTGCAGGTTTAATTTCCGGCTCAATCATCACTTCAACATATCATCTTCTTTAGCATCATATTTGTCATCATTATTATGATCAACGGCGTCATTATCATTGTTATCATCATCAGTTATGAACATAACTATTTGTATTCGCTACCGCGATGCAATTTTCATTTATCGTTTGTATTCATTCGTACTTTTGTTTTAACGTCTCTTCATGAATGAATGCATGAAAAAATACGAAAAAGTTCAACAAATAAACGATTTCTTTGAATGACAAAATCATTTTATTTTCTTATTTAATTGTACAATTGCAGAAAGAACCAAAAAAAAAAAAAAAAATAACAACGAAAACAACAGGGCGCTTCAAAAGAATTATTTTAACAACAGAAAAAGAAGAGTTGTGAAGAGATGAGAAGAGACAAAAAAGGAGTTTAAACAAACCAGAGAGCGAGAGAGAGAGAGAGAGGAAGAGATGGCAGTTAAAAGTATTTAAAAGTTCGAGAAACCATGAAAAAGTGTGTGCATGTGTTACGCATACAACAATAAAATATTGTAAATTTATATGCAGTTAAAAAGATATAATAAATTGCAATTGCATAGTTCGTGTGTGTATGTGTGTGTGTAAGTGCATCTGTGACGAATAAAGCAGGGATGCAAATTGCGACTATGTATTTAAGAGTGTATTAAAAAATATTAGAAGAGTGGTCTCTTTTTAATTTTAAGGAATCTAAAAAATGATGGAATCTTTGTTGAGTTTGCTGATTTTCAAAATCAAATAAGCTCGCTTTTCGTTTTTCCTTTTTTTTTATTCAAAATGCATACAAAAGAAGTTTTTCTACGATACAAGTTTCTGATTAAAAGTGATTCTTTTTTCTTCAGTAAATTTATTCTTATAATCTTGAACCATCACGGTTTTTAATTCTTCGTGAATATTTAGTTTATTTCGAATTGTCGATGATCTAAAAATTAAATCGATTTTTTTTAAATGAAAATTGATAAAGAAATTAACAATTTGTTGATTTTAATCGTTAAGTTATAACAAAGTTCTTCTGTTTCTGTAATGTTAAGGCATACTCGTACTACTCTGACTTTTTTTTTACTCTGACTTTTTTTTATAGATGTTTCAAAATTATTTGAAAATTAATAATTTATATTGACTTGAAAGCGCCATAATAATACACTTAAAAATTTTTAAAGCAGCAAAATTACGATCGTTAGAGTAATTTTAAATTCGTTGAAAAATTTTAATCCATCCTGAAAAATTTTGTTGAAATAACAAAAATACTATTTGGAATTGTCTCAAGGTACACTTTTACAATTTTATTTTTCTTTTATAATTTATTATTCTATTAACTACGAATAAAATAAATCGAAAGTGACGTAAAAAATTGTGGAATCTATGTTAAAGGAGCATACTTTTTCAGCCCTGGCAAATACGTTAACCTCTCTTTGAATATGAGATTTGGTCCCGTGGGTGTGTGTGTGTGTGTGTATTTGCATGCGGCAGTGCTTACGAGTGTGTGTGTGTGCTGTCAAGCCGCGTGACTTTATTTTAAATGTTGCCTTCTTTGCTGGCCTTTCGTCCGTGCAAGTGATAAAATAAATACGTGTGTGTGTGTGTGTGTGTGCTGGTGTGTGCGTTTCTGTTTGTGTGCTTATTGTCGATAAATGATTTTATTTTTATTTTGGCCTCTCACACACTCTCTCTCTCTCCTTCTCTATCTCTCTCTGTCTGTTAAATTTATAACGTACGTGAACATGTCTGATTTTTTTCTTTTGATCCAAATTCGCAGATTTCAGTTTCAGTCGATTTTTTAATTGTCGGTATGTGTTTTATTAATAAAGAATTATTTTAAAATTATAAAAGTATATTATTTTTGTATATTCAAGTTATCGTCGTGTCGATTTATAAAGACTCGTTTCAGTGTTATTTCCGGGCCGTCAATTTTATTTTAAAAATTATAAAAAGAAAGAAAGAGGAAAAGGAAATCGACGGAATCTCACCAACTCTGCTCACGTTTGCTGGCAGCTTACACTACTGTCGCTTACACTATTGTCATTGACAGTTGGTGCGCTGCCGACGCACCGTTGGCTGATTGTTGATTGCTTGATCTTGGCTTATTTCACACGAAACGCAACAACACTAAACTTAAGAAGCTTGATCACGATGAAGCCACTGCGCGGTGACTTTTCAATGCAGCTCCACAACAACAAGGACAACAACAACAACAACAACAACACAACAACCACAAGAAGGAAATAAAAAGCAGCAGAAAACCTAATCGTACAACTTTTTTTCACACACGTTTTAGTGTTACAGTAAAATCTCGAAAGGATGAAAGAAAAATTTTTTTTAGAAAAACGTTTTTTTTGGAAAATATTTTGTTAATTTCGTTCAGTAATTAAATAAAAAATATCATTTAAATCACATTTAATTTTATTCTATTATACTCGTATTATTCTTTAAAGAAAAAGGCGACAAATTACCATAAAAGCGTATGTAAACAGAAAATGGTCTTAAATTAAAAGAAAGTCTTTGGTCTTTGGTGGCACGCGTACTCGTCCCGAATTCCTGGATGAGTTTAGAAAAAAAAAAAACGAGATACAGTTTTTCAGTTGATATAACATCCCGAAAACGAGACATTGCTTTTCAAACGAGCGAATTTCAATCCACAATTGCTCAAATCTCGTTAAATTTTCTTTCGTGGACATCATTAATGGCATTATTGAAAATATTGGCGCATATTTATAGTAAAATTTTAAGTGCACTTTAGTTTAGAAAAAGTGTATTTTAACAAAAAGTCGACCTTATCTTATTTATAGTCGATTTAAAGTCGACCTTATTCACTTCATCTGTTAAAGTCGACTTTAACTTTAAAATAGGTAAAAGCTGATTTTAAAATTTTTAGCTGTAGGATGTTCGTATAGAGTTTATGCTTCCGAGTAGTTTATCATTTGGATCGTTTAATGTTTTAGAGATTTTACTGTGTCCTTGTTTTGGTTGTTATTATCAGATTTTAAACAATATCTGATTTGTTTGTAGATATTTGTTTACACGCTGTTGTTTCTCTGGCAGCAGTTATTGGTGCTGTTGTTGTAACTGTTGTGACGTATTATTGTTGTTATTGTCATTATTGTTATTATTGTCATTGATTGCTTTTCGCCGTTTGATATTGGCCGTGGCGCGTGTTCTTTTGAGTTCATTGTTGCCAACATCTTGCGCTGATTGAAAGTAGTTTTTTCTTTGATCGTTTTCTTTAGCGGTTTTAGTTTCTTTTGAAATATGAATATTTTTTTTTATGCAATTTTTTATTTTCACCTTTAGGCATTTTTAAGTTTTCTAAAATTTATGTTAAATTTTAATTTTTCCCTAAGATTTATCTTTATGGAAAGTCTCTTTAACTCCAATAATATTTGAGGTCAACTTGTCGCCAATCTAAGTATTATATAATCTGATATATCGCATATATATTGTAGTATGTTGACTGTAAACTCGTTGTTATTTGTTAAAGTTAACTTTTTTCGTTTTTCGTTTTTTGTTTTTGCTTTTGTTTTTCTTTTTATAACTAACCGGTCCCTTTACGTGATCGAGTTGATTGGTTAGTTTCTTGGATTTATTATTTTTTTTTGATGTTGTTGGTTTTTGGTTTTTTTATCACGTTGTTATTTACTCTTCAGCATCCGCATTGTTGGGTGGAAGGTTGTATTAATTATTCATTATTACGACTTATTTATATAATCGTTTTATCTGATTGACAAGTTATCGCGTGAATGTTATGCAGCCCTTCGGAGGAGGAAGAAATTTCTCTTTCTCCGTTTTTTTTCTTTTTTTTTTGATGGAAATTTCATCAATAAACCTTTTCGTTAATACAAAGATGCCCCCTTTTAAAACTAGCTTTTTTAATTGACACATTTCAAGCTTTGAAGTACCTCTCTTTGTCTTTTTGTAAAATATAAACTGAATTAATATTAGACTTAATAATTTTTTTCTGTATTAATAATAATTGTGTATGGCAAATGTAAAATTTTATAAAAAATCCTTTCTCAAAGTTAATTTGTTTTACATTTTTTCATCGAAATACAACATTTTGCAAAAGTATTTCCAAAGAAATTAAGTAATAACGATTTTCAATAACGCAAAAATGACAGAAAAAAATCAGCACAAACCAAAAAAAAATTCTGCACAAAAATTCAGAAAACTTTTTTTTATTGCGTTTTTGTATGGCTGTGCAAGGTCGTTGCTGGGCTTCCAGAAGTCAGTGCCTTGCCACACTTCAGCAACGAAGAAGGCAACATGCGGCATAACTCATATTCACCACGCAAGCGAGCGAGGTGAAATTCAACACGCAATCGATCGAGAACGGATAAAATTCGGTTGATTATTTGCAAAAACCATGAAATTTTTTGATTTTCGGCCTTTTAAAAGCTAATATCTTTATATATATATATATAGAGAGAGAGAGGGAGAGAGAGAGAGAGAGAGAGAGAGAGAGAGAGAGAGAGAGAGAGAGAGAGAAAGTAAGAGTGATTTTTTGTTTTACTTTCAGCAAGAATAAACGTCAACATTTTCCAACATAAGTAAATAGTGGTGGCTATAAACACTTTCGAGAGTGCGCGATCGTGATGAATACATTAAGCCAACAACAAAATTGTTAAAAAAATTCATAGACAGACAGACAACAATTAAAAATGGTTAGAGGATAAAACTAATAGCAACAAAAGAAAGAAAGAAAGAAAAACCACAAGATATAATAAAAATGCATGAGTGAAGAGGAATTAATAATAAAAACAACAACAACAACAACAACAACAACAACAACAACAACAACAACAACAAAAACAAGTAATTCAAGTAATACAATATTATGAATTCCAAAGACTGCATTTGCGTTCGAGCAACAGCCGCAATAGTTGCCGCGATGGTAGCAGCAACACCGCCACCACCGACACGAACGCACACACACACACACATACACACACACGCAAATGTAAATATGCATAACGAATAAACCATGAAAAATGTGCAACGTACACAGTTTTTTTTTTCTTGTTTTACCTTTATTTTGTTATTCTGGAGTGTTTTCTTTGCTTGGATTTTTTTGAAAGAAAGTACATATATTCAATTCAAATGCGGATATATTTACAAAAAAAAAAAATCGTTGTCGTTGTTGTTGTTGTTGTTATTTGAAGACACATATTTATAAGAAGAAAATTTATCAATGCTTGTCGTTCAGCCGGACTCCCAATTGATTCCGCACAAACTTACCGCACGCAATCGTGTCGAAAAAGACCACAATTAATCCCAAAAGAGCAACCGGATTAAAACAAAGTGCTCGCATTGTGTGGATTGTTTGAAGGCTGCCGCCGCTGCTTGAAAAATTCTTTAACCAAATTTTGTCAACCGAATCCGTACCTACTATGCAACCCCCCGAAAGACAGAATAAAAAGAAAACCCAATAATTTTTAAAATCAAAAAACTTAACGCACTCTACGCTACTACGATGCACACGACCACTTTCACTGGCACAATCTACACGCCACGATTTCCAACCGACAACTGATCATCGTGTGTACAAATCGATCCAGCCCATACAGCGGTCGGTCGCTGGGTCTTCAAGCTGGTTGGTGAATATTCGTAAGTGGCAGAAGGAGCAAGAGTCATGCTCGATAGGCTTCGCTCTCACTCGTTGCGAGCGTGTTTCGAGTTGGATTCGAATTCGGCCCAAATCAAATGAGGTACGTCACGCATGCGTCGCTTTGCATTGAATTTCCTCACTGACTGACTGCTTAACAGACTTAACTGACTGACAAAGAAATGTTCATGCGAATAAACATATACGTATACGTAGTACGTATGTACATTCATGTAAACCTTCGTCGTGGCTGTGGTGAATAAAAAATGACAGCAAACAGCATGGTAAAGAGAGCATAATGTGTCGTTACCGAAAACGTTACCGAAATGTTACAGTAACTTTTGTTACAGTAGATTAAGCCAAAAATCAAATGTAATATGATAAGAGTACTGTAATGCGTATATTTAGGAAAAATTCCTAGATTCGATTGAACAATTCCAACCATATTTAAGATGGGTAAAGCTTCTTAAAAACTTCGAAACGATGAAACGAGCCCGAGATACATATAAAAGAGGTTCCCAGAACTTCATTGAAACGAGGAAAAGATCAAGGTCAACATTAAAAAAAAAATTGCCATTCCTTGTTGGCTCAAATATTGTGGTATTTCCCGCGTTAAATTTTCTAAATATTAATTCATAAATATGAAATTAGACAGAATTTGAATTTACTGACCTTTTATATTAATTTGAATATAATCTTTATAATCTTAATACCAAACGATATTTTTCTTGAGAGGTTCTTTGAGAGGTTCTCTCTAACTCTATTTCTACGACCCGTTTTTGAGCTATTTATTTAAAATTTAAAATAAAGGCAAAAAATTGAAAAAATTTGAATACTCGAAAGGATAGTTGTTTCAAGAACAATGTTGTTGTCTACATTCTATACGTTTATTCTGGCTCAAAAACCAGAAATTCTAGAGACTCTCTTGTTTCTTGCTATCAAGAAAGAGGCCGTCCGTCGTTGAGTGATTTTAAATTGATTTGTTATTGTCATGAAAGTGATTGTAGAGCAAAATATTTTGGAAATCAAGACCATGATATTCATTTCCTCGGTAGAGAATTAATATGACTTCAAAATTTCAAAATTTCTGTAAAGTTTGCATCAGAAACAAGGTTTTAGTAGCTCTTTAGTTATTCTCGTAGTAAAAGAAATTATAGTTGTTTCCATTTGAATTTTTCTTAAACTGAGACGTTTTCAAATTTTCTCTCTCTGCTCTCTGTGTGTGTTCAATTAAATTTTTAAAGAGAATTGTGGCGGGCAAGATGGATTAAAAAATCGTTCGTTTGTGAGTGGGCGAGTGTGTTTGCGCTTGTGTGTGTGTGATAGAGAGAATCTTAAAAAACCACTGAGTAGCTAAAATTTAAAACTTTATCAATTTCTTACGATAGAGAGAGAGAGAGAGAGTTTAAAGTTCATACTGTAAGAGCATGGTCAACACATTACTTCATAGTTATTCACCACAACAACTTTCTGCTTAAACAACCGGACAATAACAACAACAACAACAATAACAACAACTTTCAGTGGTCCGGTATTGTTTAATGAGTTCACTTCTGAACTCTTGATGGAATCGTATGGAAGAAATAAACACAGAAAAACCATAAAACATTCAAAAAGAAAAGAAAAGAGAAGAAAAACTTGTGTAACAGAAGCAAAAATAAAGCAAAGAAGCAGAAACAAACAAATAAATAAAAAAATCAAAAAAAAAGAAAAAAAAGAAAGAAAACAAAGGAAAGAGAAAGGAATATTTCTGTTGATTTTATTGTAAAGCAAATGATTTAATTTGAAGCAAAAGTTTTCGGTGTTTTCCATGGCTCACCATGGATTCTTGGGCTTGAGCGAAACGGAGCCAGATTTACAACGAGTTCTTACAATTTTACTTGTATTTACATTTAAATTGCTTTCGCTACGTTTTACTGCCAAGGTGTAGAGTACAGCGGAACGTCAAGATCTCTGGTTCGAGACCATAACCAGAACCAGTGGCATTGTGATGTTAATGACCATGACACTGCTACTGAACCAGTCCGACATTTGTCTGGTTTAAAAGGCGAATTAATTGCAATGAAGTCGGTGTATGCAGATGAATCTTTGTTTGGGGCTTGGCGCACGCAAGAGCAAATATTGTGAGGTTAAAGCAGTTTTGGACCGTAGTAAACAAATAAATTAATTTTATTAAGAAATACAATTTAAAATATCGATAAGTTTTCGACTACCTGAAGCGAATGCATGAGTCCATGAAAGACACCAAAGACTGAAATCTCTGCTTCTCAGATAAATTAGGTCGTTTGATGCATTCATTCATGCCTTAATGATTTTGTCATTACGTGTTTTTTTCTCGCTCTCAAATTCTCGCCAAAATTTCCATCTCTCTTTTCTCAAGTAAGCAAAAATAATTCTTATGCTTTAATTCGATTTACTCTGGAATCTGGCGATCATACATCGTACAAGAAAACCTTCTATCACTCTCAACTGAACCATATTCGTCGGAAGACACAACACTAACGAACTCGCTGCGAGCGGTGGTGAATAATTGAGGCAGCGAGGATGGCAAAGAGCACTGAAGCTCTCAAAAGTGCTTACCTTCAGAAGATGATACGAGACAGTGAGTCAAAAACAATTCTGATGGCTCAAAAAACACAGAGAGCAAAAAATCAACAATGCTTCAAGGAATAACGTTTCGAGGTTCGCTTCGACTGCAGCAACAAATAGTTACATTTTTCACATAAAAGCCAGCAACAACTAACAAAATCGCGCACCTGAAAACCAACTGCAACCGCCGCCACAGCCAACAACAACCACACCATCAGGATTAGGTAAGAGAGAGAGAGAGAGAAAAACAGAGATTGTGTGTGTGTGTGTGTGTGTGTGTGTTGGTATCAGTTACAATGGCAGCAATAGCGCTTCAGAATCAGAACAAAAATTTTGTCTTTGCCCCGAAAATTTATACGGCACGTGTGTGTGTGTGTGTGTGTGTGTGTGTGTATTTCGGTGGGGGTGTCAAGTGCTCTCCCTCTGGTTCAAAGTACTTCAAGAAAACCTTAACGAATCATGCACGACATTTCGCCATCATGCAAGAATCGTGTTGATTTATTATTCTTGAATGAATTTAGGGATTGCTTGGCATTGGTTCGTACGAATGTGTTGCCTTTTGCTGAATGGAATATGTATGTATATGTACCTACTTATTGTTGAAGGCACTGGCATATTGTACGTATATATGTATGGATGTATGTGTATGTATGTACGTATACTATGTATATACACCTTCAGTAGAAATGCGCCGATCTGATGCCAACACTTGACAAGATGCATTATCCAATTTTCAGGATAATCATATCATTATCAATAAATTTTCGCAAATGTAAACGCAGGTGCTCACACACCCACACACACACGCGCACGAAACAACGGATAGCGGGAAGGATGAAAGTATGCCAGATTCTTGCATTCCGAAAAATCTTTGCAACTCTAAGAGAATGCAATTTTCTCATGATCTGTTCTTTAAATAAACCCTTGTTTTTGTTGTTGGATGTTAACGTATTTTTGTTGTTGCTTTTGTTATGATTACGTTTTCTTTCCATTTTCATACCATTCCATCTGCAACAATTCGATAATAAATGTTTTCCTTACGTACCACGAAATTTCGTCGGCAACAACAACAACAACACAAATCATCCGCCGCAATTCAGCAACGTACGGTTTATTCGATTCGTTGCTGTTCGGTTCGATTCGGTTGGGTATGGTATGTATGTATGTATGTATGCTTTGTGTAAATACTTCAATTTAAAGATTTGAATATGAAATGTATCAGATTAAACCTTATCCGACCGTAAAAGACACAAATGGAACATTATTACAACAAGTTTTGTTTTCGAAAAAAGTTAAAAATTTCTACATACTAAAAATCAGTTAAATTTTAAATATAATAACAAAGAAATTTAATACTGTATTAATGAATAAATTTTATACATTTTGTCAACATTATATTTACATAAATTAAAAGTTAATTTCATGCAATTCAACAGAATAATGTTAATGAAAAATTAATGTAAAAGTTAAAAAATATTGTAAAAAAAGCAAGATAAATTATCTTAAATGGTCGTATTTAAGTAAAAACGAAGATTTCCATTCCTTTAAAATTTGGCAATAAAGTCTTATAATTTTAATTTGACATTTTAATTTTAATTTCTTTGTGAAGATTTTATATTTAAGAGTTATAAAGAAATGAAAAAAGAAAAAAAGTAGGTATAAATGCAAAAGCATTTTAGAAATTATTGCAATAATAAATATTAAAACTCTTAAAAAATTAAAAGATCTTAAAATTCTTAAAAAATTAGCCTTTATCATAAATAACGTTTCTTATGTTGATCAGATCTTCTTATTTTTTACCAATTTAGAGACAAATGTTTTTTAAAATTCGTATGATTTCTTTAGAAGAAAATTTGCTTTTATATAGATTTAATTCGCATTGTGTTGAAAATACAATTCTCTAAATATCTCGGAAAACGGCCGACTTTAGCACTTTCAAAAACAAGGACTCTAACTTCTTGGAATTTGTAGTACAAAAAAGGGTTAAAGCAATAATTTAACATTCATTAATGTACATTCTCACCTACACACAGCCGATGTATGTTTGTATACAATCATGCATGTATGAATTTATATTCGACATTTCTGGCATCTTGCAGCTGATTATACGAAATATATGAAATATTCACTAACGAAGGTCTTGCAAATATGCATGGATGGTTGGACGGATGGTTGGTTGGCCGTTGTGTGAGAAGAGAGAGGGGTAAGGGGTGTATGTATGTTGCTGGGATTTAATCAGCTAATGAAGCAATAATTAAATTTTTCATTTTAAAAATTATTCTGCTGTTGATATTTGTAGAATTTTTTTCATTTCATTTAACAAAAAATACCGCTTAAAATTTATATCTTTTCCTTCGGCTCCGAAAATCGTTAATTAAATTTAAACGAAATTTCATTTTAACATTTTGTAGCGTGATTTTATATTTAATATTTCATTTAAATTATGCAATATCTTTTTGAAATAAATTTTCAAGAGGTTTTGTCTTATATTTATTGAAAAAATATTTTTACCTCAGATTAGATTTTTTGCATTATACTCTTTTGTATATACATAATTATAAGCATTACCAATCCTATTATTATTAACATTATGATGTTTTTGAAGTATTATATTCATTGCGAAAAGTATCATTGAGACTTAAAAAAGTCTCGTACGTACTTTTTTGCATGTATTTTCACACACGATGAATGTTAATAAATCGGGGAAAAACTTTAAGCTTTAAAAACGCTCAACCGCTTCTAATTTCCCAGGAGCGGCTACAACCGAGGCGACTGCCGACCGAAAAAGGAGACCATCGTCGTTGCAGTACGAGGACGAAGGAGTGCGACGAGGTCTCTTGCTGATGATGCAGTTAAAAAACTCCTCAAATTATGCAGCGCAAATGAATGAATGAATATGACGTAGTGTTACTTTCAAACATTTTTAAAGCACATACACCCACACAGACACACACACACAGAAACGCGCGTAATACTGGCTTCACTCAGTTTTTCATATTAGTCTGAACACCATTGTGTTCATAAGCAACAGTTATCAACCCAGTAGGAAAATAATATCAAATGAAATTTCAACTCATATTTCAGCGACGTATTTTTTTCCTCACTTGATGATACATATAAGCTGCGGTTTTAGAAAGAGATTTAAGTCCAAATAGTACTATTTCGAAAGCGAAATATATTTTGAAGAAATTGGTCTTTAAATTGGACGTATTGGTTGTGCGTGGCTGACTGTAAAAAGGAAAAGAAGAAGCTTACTTTCAAATGTAAGCTTAAAAATCCTAAATTTTAAGCCCATTTAACAATTTCTTTGTCATAATAATAATTGCAATGCATCAAATGGATCTAATTGTTTAATACATACACAATATAAGTATAACAATAAATGTCCGACCGAAAGAACACTTATTCCTCCGAAAATGAACTAAAAATCTATTTAATAGATTGAAAAAGAAAAAAAAATGTATTATTTTTTTTTTTTTAAAGTAAATGCTTTTTTTAATCAAATACAAAATTTTTTCTATACTTATGTAGAAAATATATGTATATTGTTTTTCTAATACAGGATGCGCCATCTTTTATGTCGGAATGTGACTGTTTCACCGTATTCCAAGCGACGTGGACGGTCTGTCGGCAAGATTCTTTAAATTAATTGCACTTTATACGAAAACAAATACAAATCATTCTTCAAAATGCGCCGCAAGGTGTTCCGCTGACGCCAAAATGCTAAGCGCGGTGACGATGCGACACATGTGGGTCGTCGGCAACGCTCTCTTTTACCGCTTTAACCAGTTCATTGAAACGTCTTGGGCGTTGATGAACGCCATGTCGACGATCTTTCAGTATCTTGTGCTTAACAAAATTCGACTCCAAACGACAAATAGTGCACGACTATTTCCTTTTATATACCGACATAAAAGATGGCGCACCCGTTATACAATATAATTATTAATTTTTAAAATCTCTCAAACTGTAAAAATAAATGTTATTTATTAGCAAAAGTTTTCACAGAAACTTTCAGAAAAACTCACATTTTAGATATTAATTGATTCTGAATGAACTGAACTGAGAATGAACTGTTGCGCACTTATGCAACCTCCGTTTCCTACTGGGCTCTTAGAAGCTGCTCAAACCCACCTTGGCACACTCACACACGTACACATTCATTTGTGGTAACTGAGATGCATAAAACATTTCTGGATTCGGGGTTGTATGTAATTGTTTTATGGACACAAGTTAATTGGAAATTTGTAGAAAAGTTTTCTTCCGCTTCGCTGCGAGAGATACGCTGCAGCTATCGCGAAAGGCGATTTGCCAGTATCAACATCGGCAGCGCCGCCAGTAACAGTAACGGAAGCCACAAACAAAGCCTTTCAGGTCTCAGAAGACGAATTCATTTCAGCGCTACGGTGCCTGCGTGTGAGCAACGAAAAGTTGTAAGGAAGGCGCTTAAAATTTTATGACGAATTACGAGTATATTGTATTTAAAATGATGAAAGAATGAAGCGAGTAGTAGGAGCAACGCCATACAAAAGCAACGGCACCATTGAAAATAGCTAAAGCAGCAGAATTCTGAAGGCGCGGAAGACTGCAAGTTGGAAGGACAAAACACAGAGTATGATTATACTCGTATTTCGGAGAAGACATTTTTTGTATGAAGAAATTAAATTTGTATTTGAAATTATGAAATGCAATCATGAATTAAAAAATTATTATAAAAATATTTCAAAAACAGAAAAATTAATATACTATTATAAAAACCAGATAAAACTGTTTAGAAGGTTTTTCTTTTTAATAACTTCTTGTTATTCGGTTTTCGAGATATTCTACTTTTAATGTGCGAAATACGCCGTTTTTCGTTTTGCCCGAGATAAAATGACATCATTATTTTTGCAATCTTTTTGCACAAAATAATGTTATGGCATCTGATAGTTTAAATAGTTTAAATAACTACTTTTCTTTTTGTAAGAAAATTGTTTACGAAATAAATAATTTTGCCATATTCGTCGATTCAATTATCATTTACATACAATTATCAATTATCGCGAAAATCTGATGTAATTAAAACAAATCTGAACAAAGAATCGGTTTCAGCTCGTCACAACTTTTAAATAAAGTAATTACAAAAGCCAATTTTGTTAGTCTGAGCTCTCATAATCGTTTCATAAACAATGATAATCGTGATCATAACAAATTTTATGAAAAAATTACTTTATAAAATTGCAATTACCTTAATTGCTCCAATTTTTCTTCATTTGAGTCATACGATAGCATAAATTCGAGACTTATGATTTCGATCGACCAGAGTGACTCAACCTAATTGTCCAAAGGGTTCTCAGCTTGCTTGACCTCATCACAAACGGACGTGATAACCAGAAGGACGTAATAACTAAAAGGACATACGGTAAATCCATTGTAGTTAGTACGAATTGTACGAACTGTACAGCACTTGATTACGATGAATTGTTGTCGGAACGCGACGTTTTTGGTATTCGCAGTTTAGTATTCGAGTTGAACGCAGCTGACATTCGTTAATAGAATTTTGGCAAAAATTCAAATTCATTCTATGCCATCAACAATCTTGCTGCTGCTGCTGCTAGCATCCTCCGTTCAGGTGTACAAATGCAACAGAAGCAGCAGGAATGATGTACTGTATTGAAATGCTTCTTTTTAGTATTGCGAGAAATCCAATGTTATACTGAGTAATATCGCTCAAACTGTGTGCATATGGATTATCATATTCTGCATACGAGTATTATGGAGTCTGTATGTATGTATGTATGTATGTAGGTAGGTATGGGTGCATGCATAGGTCGCTCTCAGCAATAATTTTCCGTTTGTACAACGCTGCGTATGCGTATTGGCTTTAGCATCGTAAGTCGTTGCGGCTCATCCGGACAATGCAGCATGAAAGCATTACGTTCGAAAGTTATTTTAGCCAGAGGCAAAAGAACTCTAGCTTCATGCTGGTGAAAATTTCATTGCGGTAAGTTTTATGATGCATGTGTTTTTACACCCTACACCCCAAGGAATGCAAGAGGGTATATTCACTTTGTTATTTCGTTATGTCTATTTCGTTTATTTCTATCTACCTACTTGTTTGTCTCTCTCTGTTTGTTGGTCAATACGTCGTTCACCCTTTCATTGTTCTTTGAATCTGTAAATGTCTATCAGTGAAGCCTTGTTTTGTGCAAACATACCAAAATTAATCAACTAATCCCGAATTTTATTGACGATAAATCGTTCAGGAATAAGTGATGAAAATGCATGAATTTCTTCAGTCTTTTGAAAGACTTTCGGATCTTAGTAGTGAAAAAGTGAATTAGATCCGACTGAAGTCTCATTTCTTAAGTTGTATGTTGTTTTTTTTTTAAATGTTATAGTAATAAAAGGCGGCATCTTTTGGGAATATAACAATTTTTTAGTATACATATTTGGGAATATACCAATTTGGAGATATATCAATTTCTGAAATATCAAAAATTCTCTAGGCTTTTTATAGGAGTACACATTGTATACTTAACTATATATTTAAAAAATTTCAGATTTTTTTGTGATATTTAATTTTGTGACAAATTAAATTAATTTATTTGTCGGTTGTGGGTGGTACAGCTGCGAAAAAGTAAATTCGACAACTTTCACAATAAAGTATGTATTTTCAAACACAAGGTGAATATACTTTTAATATACTTTTAATATTTTTTTTAAGTCATCAAACATAATCAGTAGAGCGTTTTTCTTAAAAAATCATTAACGACCACAAATCTCTCATCTTCGTTTTATTGAATGCAATCGAATCAATTAAATTGTGGTCGGCGATTTGTAGGGCTCAGTCAGCACGATTCGTGCACGATGATGAAAAGTCATGCCTGATTCGTTTATGTCTTTTTAAAGGCGTGACCTGCAGACGGTGGCTTTTTGTAGAAGTAATAGTCTGCATATTCTTTATTTCTATTTTATTTCTATTTTATTTCTATTTTATTTCTATTTTATTTTATTTTATTTTATTTTATTTTATTTTATTTTATTTTATTTTATTTTATTTTATTTTATTTTATTTTATTTTATTTTATTTTATTTTATTTTATTTTATTTTATTTTATTTTATTTTATTTTATTTTATTTTATTTTATTTTATTTTATTTTATTTTATTTTATTTTATTTTATTTTATTTTATTTTATTTTATTTTATTTTATTTTATTTTATTTTATTTTATTTTATTTTATTTTATTTTATTTTATTTTATTTTATTTTATTTTATTTTATTTTATTTTATTTTATTTTATTTTATTTTATTTTATTTTATTTTATTTTATTTTATTTTATTTTATTTTATTTTATTTTATTTTATTTTATTTTATTTTATTTTATTTTATTTTATTTTATTTTATTTTATTTTATTTTATTTTATTTTATTTTATTTTATTTTATTTTATTTTATTTTATTTTATTTTATTTTATTTTATTTTATTTTATTTTATTTTATTTTATTTTATTTTATTTTATTTTATTTTATTTTATTTTATTTTATTTTATTTTATTTTATTTTATTTTATTTTATTTTATTTTATTTTATTTTATTTTATTTTATTTTATTTTATTTTATTTTATTTTATTTTATTTTATTTTATTTTATTTTATTTTATTTTATTTTATTTTATTTTATTTTATTTTATTTTATTTTATTTTATTTTATTTTATTTTATTTTATTTTATTTTATTTTATTTTATTTTATTTTGTTTTATTTTATTTTATTTTATTTTATTTTATTTTATTTTATTTTATTTTATTTTATTTTATTTTATTTTATTTTATTTTATTTTATTTTATTTTATTTTATTTTATTTTATTTTATTTTATTTTATTTTATTTTATTTTATTTTATTTTATTTTATTTTATTTTATTTTATTTTATTTTATTTTATTTTATTTTATTTTATTTTATTTTATTTTATTTTATTTTATTTTATTTTATTTTATTTTATTTTATTTTATTTTATTTTATTTTATTTTATTTTATTTTATTTTATTTTATTTTATTTTATTTTATTTTATTTTATTTTATTTTATTTTATTTTATTTTATTTTATTTTATTTTATTTTATTTTATTTTATTTTATTTTATTTTATTTTATTTTATTTTATTTTATTTTATTTTATTTTATTTTATTTTATTTTATTTTATTTTATTTTATTTTATTTTATTTTATTTTATTTTATTTTATTTTATTTTATTTTATTTTATTTTATTTTATTTTATTTTATTTTATTTCGTCGTAAGCGCTTTTGCGTTTCAAAGTGTCGAGAGCACTCGAATTAAAGACCCTACTTTTTCAGAATTAAATCGGAAAAAATACAATTTCACAACATACTAATTTTGAAAGATTTTAAAGAGAAAGACACATTCTCTACGTACAATTTAACAGATGCAATTAGTTAGTTTAATTTCATGTTAAATAATTCATTGTCTACAGCTTCCGAAGAGTAAAACCTTTAGCCATCGACCAATCCACTCGGACTCGTCATACCGTTGTTTCCATCTTCTTTGTCCCTTTATTGCTGCGGTTGGTCAAAAGCTGCAACTTCTTGGCAATAAATCACAAGTGATTTTACTTACCTAATCATCATTCATCAATCAATCAATCAATCAGACCATCACTGAGGTCAACAGTCAGAGACGCGACATTTTGAATTCTTCTGCTTCGTTGTCGTTTGGAGACAAAGTATTCGACTGTACGAAGAAATGAATGAAAGCTAACAAATGGAGTGGATTCCTATGAATAGATGGATATAAAAGGAAGGCAAAGAGACAAAGGGTAAAAGAGGGTAAACTATATACTAAGGCAGACAAAGAGATATTTAAAAAATATCAAAGCAAAGACAGTCAGTCACATTGAGGCAACGCTTTCCGTTAACGGCTGAAGCTAAAAAACTTAACAGAAAAATATATTCTGTCAAAATGTAACAGTAAAAAACATAAACAGTGTTCTCTTTAGAATAAATAAATGTCAAAATGTATACTGAGTTAATGTATAAGTAACTAATGTATTGTGTAAGTAATTAAAAATGTCTTAAACTGGTGTTTGCTTTGACTTAACATAAGTCTTATAACTCTTATAACATAAGTCTTATAAACTCTATAATGTTTTTTATATTATAGATCTTAAATAATGGGCCATTATAATTTTCGTCATTAATTTCAGTAACTAAAAGTAATCGACTTTTATTATATTTACTCTTTGCTTTCAAAGTTTATACAAATAGCGACGACAATTGACACCTGGCAACGCTGTAGGCACCGTATTTAGAGAGTATATACGATATCATTATCTCTATGAATTTACGAGATTTCTCTTGACCAAATAATTTTTATTTCTCTGAGTCAATACTCTTTGGACGCATCATGTCTTCTCTTCTCTTTCTATTTTCTTTACAATATTTCTCTTGAAAGGTTTTTCTCTTTTCTCTCTCTCTCTCTCTCTCTCTCTTATTAAAAGTACTGAATCTGCTTGTTCTCTCTGCAGGAAATGTGCCTCATTACTCTTGAGCTTGCCGCTGCACAGCTTCCGGTTATTTACTGTCATCGTTGTAATGGATCTAATGCATTATCAAGGATCAATCAGCTGCTTTTGCTTTATTAATTTTTTATTTTGCATAAATTTGCATTTCTTTACAATTTCTGTGAAAAGGCTTTTATTTTTGCCAATTGATTGAGTTTTCTGCTGTTGTGAGAACCAGAGAACAATTGAAGCTCTTTTTGACGTTTTGCGATACAACAGAAGAGGACGAAAACGAAAATGAAGAAGTGGAAGTTTTAAAAATGCATTTCCCGCCGGAAAAATGTTGATTGATTGATTGAAGCCGACGACGCTGCTCTAGACGGCTGCATTGTTATTGCGATGTGTTTTTTTGCCCCCTTTTTTGTAACTAACCTTCTTATTTCTTTGTCATGCTGCTGATCATCTCATTCCACCGTCATGAAAGCCACTTCATAGTCCTTTGTCAGTTATGCTTCCGGAATGGCGTCTTTTATGTTCGCAAGCTTCCGTTATTACCATTCGAACCATCACCAACATCACAACGCGCCCAGCATCAGCAAAGCCTCGCAGATTTACAAAGTTGTAAAAAGGAAAACTTTCAAACTCGCTCGAATGATGAATGGAGAAATTGTTATTTCTTCGAATTTTCACTGAATTTTTGCTGAACTATAATGGTTATCCTTGTAACCCAGACAATGATAGTCAGAAGGAAAAATTTTTTAATATTTCACCCACCAGCAGCAGCAGCAGCAGCAGCAACAACAGTTGAAATTTTATATTTACCTCCTTTAAAATTTTTTTAAAAATTTAAATTTTAAAAAAATTAAAAATAAATTAAATTAAATTAATTAAAATTTAAATTAAAAAATTTTTTTTTTGTTTTAAATTTTTTTTTTTTTTTTTTTTGTTTTTTGTTATAAAATCTATTGTTTAAAATATATTCCGATAATTTTGGATTTTTCATCATAACTTTGCTTCTATAAAATGGTGTTTTAAAGTATTTTTTTGCTTTAAAAAAATTAAATTTGAAGCTAAATAATTTTGTTGAAAAATTGGAATTAATACAAAACCTACGGAATTATACACTTTACAGTCGAACCAGAATGCAGTGTCTCAGCGTCTGAGCTTGCCAGCCAGACATGAACATAGATAAGTTAGTTCCGATGCGTACGGAAAAAGAATGAAAAGAATTTTATTACCGGTTCAAGAACCATATTTGGACTATTTGTAATCTTCTTCCGAGCACTTGTAAACCTAATTTGGTATATTAGTAAATTCACCTGGATCAGTTTAAACCCACCAGAACTCTACTTAAAGTTTTGTACCTTCCACTTTAGAAAACTCGAAACTCGAAAGAAAATTACAAATGGTCCAAATGAAGTTAGAAGCGTTGCAAAAGTAAATGTCATTTATAACTCAAAATGACCCTGTCCATTACCAAAACATGGAAATTTCAGAATTTCAAAAATCATCAGATAAAACTAATTCGCAAGAAAACTCGAATCCGTTTTTTCTTGCATAGTTGCGTTATGTCTCTTGTTCCATCCTCCGCCTGGCAGATCAATACCGGTAATGAACTCGATAAACTGCGTGTAAATATTAATTCGATCAAAGATAAGTTCCGAACACGATTTATACTTCGGCTGTAACAAAATACCGACAAGTTCATTTGAATCCGTCAAGACCAATTGGCCGCCCATGCCACGTTGACATAAATCTGAGATAGTCGTACGTGAGCAAAGATGCCTCTCTCGAAGAGGTGTGTGAAAACCTAAGAAACTACCAAGTGTACACGCTTGTCGTTTGAGGATCGTTAAGTACAAGACAACGTAAGTCCCTGAAGAGTTTCCAGTGCACACGGGCTTAAATCCACTAAAAATTGCCCTTTTTCCATAGTAGGCTGAAGATGGATCGACGGCGTTGGGCAAACGGGCCGGCAAGATGTGAGCCCAAGATTCATTATATGGAAATCTTATCAATGCAATGTCATGCCTTTCATAACCATAACCGTCAGCCTCTTTAAGGTATTTACGGGTGAAAAAGTTCGTCTTGTTGACGGTATAGCCATTTTGTCTGAAGGCTGGGTACACAACCAAATACCCTACACTATGAAATATAAATCGTAGTTAAGGTTTTAATTAACATATGAATGATTTACTTACTCAGTGAGACACTCTTTGTCGGTCAAAATCCAATTCTTGAAAATAAAAGAGCCACTGCACACCATACAGCCACTCGGTTTAGGAATTTCCAGTTTGACCATGTAGGTGGGCAGTCTAAATTTGAATTTGATATTTAATTCGACTTCTGGGGGGAGTTCTTCAGTAGATCCAGCAATGCCAAGAAGACTTAGGACAATGACGATTAAGAATTTCATCGTGCCGCGGAAGTGCAATAACTTTATTTAATCCTCCTTAAATTCTATTAAAAATATTGATGAGAGAACTACTAAAATGTTGTTGTGCTTTAGAAGCACAACTACTACTAAAATAGGTTTTCTTGGGATGCAATATACTCACACAAAAATAATACTATTACGTATATATTTTCCGACTAAAATTTTTTAAAAAACGAAAGACTCAGTAAGGTTTTTTTAATTTATACTATTAAATGTTGATAACCTTTAAAACTTTAAACCTTTAAACATTTTTATTTTAAAATATTTATTCACTATTTGTAATTACTATTTTTTTCTATGAACAAACTTGACGGAATACTGAATATTAGCTGGATATATATTGTCTTTTTATATTTTGTAAAGGGGATATCGTAGATGAGTTGTTGTTTTATTTCCACTAATTATGTAAATAATAGTTGTTTTGTTACCAAGTAGTTGAAAACAATTCATTTGGTACAAAAGTTAAAAAAATATGAAAGAATTTACTTCTGTGTTTAATTAGGTAAGCCTCTCTAATTATTATGAAATGGAGGAAAATATCATACCACAATTTGTGATCAGTTGTTTTTTTTTCTACCAACTGTGTAAATAATAGTTGTTTTAATGCGAAGTGGCTGAAAACAATTAATTTCATAAACAAGTTACAAAAATATGAAAGAATTTGTTTAAATTGTGGTTTAAAAATAAACAATATTTTTAAGATCTTGCAGCCAAAATCCCAATGCGGTAAAATTCCGATTATTTATTTGGTAAATTCCTAAATGTAAAGGTCCCGACGCGACAACACTTTTACCAAGCCAACAAATTAAAAATTAGGATTTAGGTACGTTTTTAGAGTTGATGGGATGATTGTGGTTAAAACTACTTTTTTTGGTTCTCACTTTTATAATCCTCTAAAAATTTACGCTTCCTTTTTGTTTTATAATTTTTACTTTTGCGAGTGAAGAGCAAAATATAAAGTCAACGTCAAAAAAATTTAAATAAATGGGATGCCATATAGTATAAATGGATACCATGGATTACCGCACCAGGTGACACAATGCCAAGTCGGCAGTCGCCCCTACACTTGAATGAACAAAGAGTAAAAAAATCCCATACATACAATATGGGATTATGTATATATTTTTAAAATTTTTTTAATAGAACTCTTCAAAATGAAATCTCGACAGCCATCATCAAAGTTCTTTGAAAGTACACGAGTATTCTAGCTTTTAACATAGTAGTTCTCGTATAACAGAAATAACGTAAAATTTTTTTAACATAAGAACATTTTTTGAAAGTTAACAGAAATGTTAAACGTGAACAGTAACAGTTTAACTATAACAGCAACAGTAAGACTTAACAGGAACAACCCTTTTGAACAGTGGTAGTAACATGAACTTTAACAGAAACCAATTTTTGTGGTAGCATAACTTGGTCACTAATACGTCACTGACCTACGATTACGTTCGAAAATTGTGCGTGCCACTGAAGGACACAAAACCGAATACAACAACGCAATGTAACGGGACAGAACCGAAAACAACGACTGTTGCAGAGCGTAAGCAGCCAGAGAGAGTTTTCATTGTTGATTGATAGAAAATTCTTAGCTTTGCAGAGCGAGTCTGCGAGAGAGAGAGAGACTCCAACCAACGAGTATACTATCTATACTCGTTGGAGACTCGTAGTTCGAGAGAGGTAAAGACAGATTGCAGAAAAGAAAATCTCTGCAGCATCTCTGCATGTGTTTAATTGTTTGTTTTTATAGCTCTGCATCTGCGTTTGCAAGCAGGGACCTCTTGGATGCTGCAGAAATTGTGCCGTATTTGCCGTTATTTCGGTTTTGTTGTTTTTCTTGGACGTTGCGGGATATGATTCTTCTTCTGTTACGTTGTTTGGCAAAGTATGGAATTCGGTAGGAATCAGTCTTGGCGTGATTTTAACGTTGTGCGGTACATGGTTTCGGAAGCTGTCAAAAGATCGCAGGATTTTACATTTATTTTCATTTGAAAAGAACCTATCGGATACGATTGTGGAGAAATAATATAATAATGTAGTAAAAATAATATCGTACTCGTACAATGAAAGAATTAGAAGGGCAAAAAATTAAAATTAAAAATTAAACCTATATAAAAACGTAGTGAGATACCATTCAACAATTAAAAAAAAATAAAAATGTGGCAAAAAATTAAAATTTTTTCGATATTAATAAATTAGTGAGCATAAAATATTGCAAGTTTTTATTAAAATCGCATCAAAAAAAGATGCATAAGTCGCGCATCGTGTTGTGTCGCAATCTATAAAGTACGTGAGTACATACGATACATACGTTACGATGTTCTACGTTACGGGCTAATTTTGTGCAAAGGATTACGTTCGTTTAGTTGTTATTGCGTGAGTGTGCGTTTCGTTTAGTGAAATTCGATTACGTCGTGTATGTGATACGTAATACGTAATACGTAATACGCGATTCACGACACGTGATACATCTAAACAGTTGCCGTCATCGCTGTGATCGATCAGAGTATAATGCATTACACTTGACAATCCTTTGAACTCTAACAATACTTTTAAATATTATTACATTTTAAAAAGAAATAATTCTCTTCATGAACAAACAATAAGCTGGGAATACTTTCTTTCGCATTGTTGGTAAGTTTTCTTATTGTCTTATTTAGCCTTTTTCAATTCGTTTTTTCATTGAATACTTTCCATACAAATTAATCAATATCGCATGGTATCATAAAACTGTGTACCCTTGAGCTTCTTGCCGCCTTTGGAATTCAGTGACCTTTGACAAATACGAGTATATTGTACTTGAAGTGACTTAATTTTTTTCAAGGCTATATTTTTGACCATTTGAATAAGATATTTTTTTTTTTTCCTTTGAGACTACATAGAAATGCAATATTTCAGACCATCTACGAATTGTGTGAAGATAAATAAATATTTTAATAATGTATTGCTATTGTTATTGTCAGTAACAAAAAATAACCACACAATTAAAAATATAACAATAAATAAATAAAATCTTTTAATAGGATTTTATAGCATCGTGTAAAATTGCTGTGATTGTTGCTGTTATTATTTATTTTATTTAATCATGCAAAATTTCCTATTAATTTTGTAGCATAAAAAAAACTGTTATTACTTTTTGAATTCGTCATATTAATTTTGCTATTCAATATTTTATTTATACATTCTTTCCCCCAACCATTATTTGATGTATAATTTTATGTTACGAGTATGTTTTGTCAAGTAAAAAATGCTTTGTGTGACTTAACCTTTCCTTTTTTTTTATTAAAAAAAAACTACAAACAATATTTAATTGTTTGTACGAGTATATATTGCACAGTAATGCATTAAAGCTTTTTAACAATTAAAATCTTACTGTACTTTTTCAATATTTATTAAAAATTCTACACACAGCGAAGGCTTTACATTTTTCGAATCAATATTTAATATGTAAATATATTATTCATTGAGCGAAAAATATTAATTGAAAATTGTATTCTGCCTAATGACACAGTCGAATTTTTGTGTATTTATTATTAAAAATATTTACTATTCAATATATTTATTATACTCGTATATTGACACAATAAAGTTCAGTGGAATTTTTTTTTAATATTTCATAATTATTCTATATCGCACAAAGCCACAGTCGAATACTGAATACATACATACTTTCTTTCAATATTATTATTTTATTCTAATATTAGTTGGTATATATCACAAGTTTTGAACAATTAAAATTATTAAATATTACATATATTATTCATTGAAAAAAACCTATACAACTTTATGTTGCAATAAAGTCGTTGGGCTGAACAAAATTTGCAATTTATTTTCAATATTAATTGAAAATTGAACACTGCACAATGACACAGGCGAATTCTTGGGTAATTAAAACCTTTTGACCATTTTATTCAATATTCAATATAACTACATATTTATTTTTGGATAATTGTTATTTTATGCTTAAAATTCTATACTGTTCCAAATATAGAATATATCAAATTATTTGAATTCTTACCACTTAAATCATTCAGAATTCTTATTACAATCACCAAATTTTCAGTGCCTCTTTAATTTACCGAAGGAAGCAGTTTGAGTGCTTTCAGCTTTAATCCTTTGTGATGTGATCGTCAAAGGAAAAGAAAACACTTAATCGTTGCGATATAGAGAAATAAAAAATCTTCAATTTTCGTTTAGTCTGGGGTAGCTTTTTCATGATGTTCGTTAAGTTTTTCGATAGGATTGAACGATGGTGACGCAGATTCGAACGTTATTATATGTTTTCTCTAACTCTTGTGTCCACAGATAGGTCTGTAGACCGACATATTTTCATAATGTGGTATATATTTTCATACGAGTGTTATGAGGCCTTATATTATTATATATTTTTATATTATTTTATATTATATTTATATTATTGTTGTTGTTGTTGTCGTTGTTATTGTTGTTTTTTCTTGCTTGCCGCCACAGAATAGCGTTCGTGGTATAGGTTTTTCGTGAAGGTACCTACGTGATCTTGATATTTATTGAGCAAGTATCCGTTGAAATAAATATTTCCTTACAGAAGGACGATATTTCTTACGCACACGAATACGAACGACGAGTGGAATGAGGTACATTTTATTAGGAATTGGAATACTATTTACTCTTGTGAGTAGAATAAATAAATATGTAATAATTTTTAGGATAGAATAGATAATTATATAGAAATATTTTTTAGGGGAATATTTAATTTATATGGTTGGGTGAGATAGAGATGCTTAATCTCACCCAAGTTTCTTTCAGCACGAGTTTTTTTTGCACGAGTTTGATTTAACACGAATTATTTTGCAGGATCTCTTTGATATAACACTATAACTCAAGTTCTAAGAAAAAATTTCTGGACAAATTAAATTTGTCGGGAGTTATGTCCTCACGCGGAAGGATAAAAGATTTGTTTACGCGATTTTGTTTACATGGAACGTGTCTGTCGCACGTCAGACGACATCCTTTCAAAGGAAGTTTTTAGAGTTTTTCTTGCTTTTAGGCTTGAAGTTTTTTAAAAAAAAATATTCCTCTAGATTTAATTAAAATTCTGGATAAAACCTTTCAGAGTTATAAGCCTTTATATGTAAAAACCAAAAGCCATTTCAATATAATTTGAAATATTTTGCGGTTAAAAAATAAGCATCTAGAAATATAGTTTTCCAAATTTTAAAAAATAAAGAGATTGTATTTCACACTCTTTCGTAACTTATGAAACTAATAGAGGACAAAGTTAGACGTTTTATTCCATGCAAGCGAGGTCCCTCCATCCATCCATCCATTCCTCCATCCATCAAAATCGCGATCCGTGAATATCCGTTTGATCCGCAAATTTGTTAATATAATCCCATTATTCGCCATATTATTTTTCGAAAACCTCTTATATATAAATACATACATATGTGTGCATGTATGTACATATATGAGATTTATATGAGATGATATGGATTAATTTAATTTTGCTTTTTTCCTCTTTTTTCGGCTGATTAAATCATTTCAATTGCGGTCAATTAAAAATGAAAGGATATCGCTTCGAATCTCGATTCATGGTTATTTTGTGCTTTTGTGCTTAATTGCAATGCAAATAAAAAGAAACATCAACAACAACAACAACAAAAATTACACAACCATAAGAAAAACAATACTAAAAAAAAACCAATGAGAAAATAAAGATATGTATATCATTTGTACCGCATGGCGTATGTTTACGATGGATAATGTCAAGAAAGAAATTGAACAAATTTTTGATATCGTTGTCAATTTGAAAAAAATTCATTTGTTGAAAAAAATTCAACAATTTAAAAAAAAAATCAACAATGAACAACGAAATTAATGTGGTTTGTAATGGATTTTATTTAACACGCTTATATGAAACAAATAATACATATATTATTTAAATATTAAAATATTATAATATTATATTTTAAATATAGATATTATTAAATTATATACTATTAAATACTAAAAAAATCTATGTTTACATTCAAATTGCTTTTCCATTTACTATTTTATAATTTTATTACTTTTTAGTTTTTATTTCTCTAAATATAAAAATAAATTTTGAGAAAATGCGTCATAACTTTTTCGACAACTCAATGTTAAAGGGTAAAAAATGCATGCAAAAGGCTGATGCAGAAAAAAGTAAGCAGTAAAAATCGGTTATTAAATAAAAAAATATTTGTTTTAATTTTAAGCGTTGAAATTTTTTTTATAACAGAAATTTATATTATTGACTGCATCTGCCAACGCACCGATGTACCAATTTGTGCTCGTGCTAACAGAAACGCTTTATTTAAATCGACCTGAGGCCTCGCGCATCACGATACAAGTTACAGGGCTAATGATAATTTTGTTTAACAGTCAGCAAGAGAAAAAAAAGAAGAAAAAGGAGCAAAATTATTTTTCTTTTTTTTTTTCATTGAATTATTTTCTTTTTCCATCCATGTTGCATTTCATGGAAATAAATAAACTTCATTCATGGCTGCTGCATGATGAAGAAAATAAAATTAATTATAAAAATACTTTTAAATCGTATGAACCGGATACAACGACTGCAACGAATACTGTTTGCACAAAAATTCAAATGAAATTATTATTATTATTATCTCTTTCACAGTCATATTATCGCTCATTCATCGCGCAAAATCGAAAATTATTTATTTTGTAACCAATTAAAGTACCAATTATTTTAAATCTACTTTAATGTTTATTTCATTTATGCTCAAAACATAAATGATAGCGGCAATATTTAAGTGAATACTGTTTCTATAGAAAAGAGTTTTCTGTTTCTATACAAAAGAGTACTATCGCAAGAACTTGGTCGCAGTATTTTTTTGCAGCTAGAAATTGATTGATTTCTATTTTAATTAAAGTGTTGAATACTTGCTGCTTGTTCCTCTCTTAATACTTCCTATTTTAATACACAAAACAATTATTTAATCACGATATCGAGAATTTCTCATAGAAATGTTCCGTTAAAATGAAAAATGAAAAATTGTTGAATTGTTAAATATTTTTTTTAATACTTAGAGAAATGCCATTCTTCATCGATTAGTTGAAAATATTGTTGTTTTTCTATATTTCTTTTGGTTTTGTTTGAGATGAAATATCGAAAAAATCTCCAGACCACACGAAATTTTTTTAAAAAGATATGAAACGCTCGTTTTTGCCAAAAATTACAAATAAATTTTTCAGGAAGCAAAAAAAGAAGAAGAATATAGGATATTTATTATAGAATTTATCCTCTTAAAAATTGAATTAATAGCAAATTAAATAATTTTCCACTCGATGTTGCAATAATAATAATTGAAAAGCTTCAGCAGTCTGTCCAGTAGGTCCGGAATCAAGTCGAGAGGCAGCAGCAGCAACCATCGTCGTTCATTGTTTTTAAGTGAGAAGTACAAAATCACAAAACAAAAGTCAGTAGTATCGTATAATCTCAGATTTATTACAATTTCGGAAAATGAAATTATGCAAAGGGTGTGAGGGGAGGGTTGTGAAGGGTGGTGGGTGGGTGGATGGTACTCGAAATGATTTAATTAAAACTACTCGTAGTACATTCATCTTTGTTCTGTCTTCGAATATTCAATTTATAATACGATACTTGAGAAAACAAATACTTAAGAGCAAAAAAGGAGAAAGATAGAGCGACAGAGAGAGAGAGAGAGAGAGAGAGAGAGAGAGGAAGATTGAGAGAACGAGCGAAACTAAGAGAAGGGGAAGGGGGTGGGGGTTGAATTGAGAAAGATTAAATCAGTTGAGTTGTTAAAGTAATCTACTATAAACAGTATAGACGAGACAGCAATTACCATACTAACAATAACAAAAAACAAAACAAAACTAACTAAAGAAGCAACAACAACAACAACAACAACAACAATAACAACGCCAACAACAACACCAAAAACACTAGAATAATGAAAGAAGCTCAAAAGTATAAATTCAGTATAAGAAGCATCATCAAAAGCAGTAACAGCAGAAGCCAAAAGACTGAAAATGCCACAACACAACAGCAACAACAACAAAAGTAACAGTAGCATTAGCAGAGGAGTGGTGGTCAGTGGCGTATTTCGAAAGGTGGCAGAAGATTTTCGGGGGTTCCGCATACACTCCGCAAAATAACGAAGACAAATACTTGAGATTCGTTAAGCTTTCGTTAAGGCTTTTTTGGAACGCATTTCCGTCATTTGGAGCCAGCCAACCCGAATTCGGCGATGTACCTAAACATCTGCGGCGCCTTTTTTCGTTGTGAGAAGAATTTTGGAAATTCGTTGCAAAACGCAGCAGAAAAAATGCTATGCTTTCTTCCTTCATAATGATTTCTTGGTCTGCTCCGTTTTTTTTTATTATATTCTCATAAGATGTTTTAATTTTAAACGCCCCGCCCCCCCACCCCGCTACCCCCTCAAAAACAAAAATTAAATACGCCACTGATCGAAATGGTTGCTTTTTATGCTAACAAGATCGAGTGATGAATGGACTTCAACTCAATTTGCAACAATAAACATTAACTACGGCATTTGTCTGATGCTTTAAACACACACACACACACACACACACCTGTAGTCTACCATGCTTATAAGTAAATATGTCTGCATGGATATAAGGGTGTGCGTGTGTGTGTGTGTGCGTCTCTCTGTTAGTACAATTACGTTCATGCTAAGACTATATTCATACTATATGAATTCAACTCAGCTCTGCGAAATTCGTAAACAGTAATCAACAAATAAATAATATTTCCTGATGTATGTATGTACGTAGTTATATGCTCGTAGGTACAGTGGGCCTATCTGTATTGAAATTTAACAAAAAACGTAACTGTTCTTGTATTCATTGTACATAGAATTTGCAGAAAAATTAGAATTATGTCTGCTTTTATTTACTTTTTGTTTGATTTGTTTGACTGGAATTATTTGTAAATATTAGTTTTTGCAATTTTAATTTAATTTCAATTTTAATTTGAAGTTTAGTGTACTTCTAGGTTTATTTATTGCGGTGTTTGTAGTTTAATCAAATGTTTTTATTAATCTAAATAATATTATTTTAAGGTTTTAGCTGCGTTTTGTGAAATTATCCTCATTGCACGCAGATTATTTTAACATTATTTTAGATATTGTGTTACGTACGATATTAAGAGTATTTTCTAATAAACAAATTTCGCATTTTTCGGTTTTTTGGAAGGAAATTAGAGGGAAAAGTAGTTTTTTTTTCTGTTCAAATTTAATTCGCTTTTTTTCTCAATATACTTGGTTCATTGAAAACACAGTACCGCAGAATATTATCATAAATTTTTCATTATTAATAAAACTAAGTCGGATCAGAAGATTCTATACTAGCATAGATAAATGAAGAAATTTGTGAGAGAGACACTTTCGAAGATACCGGATCGTTCGTTCGTTCATTAAAAATTCTCTATTTGAAAGTATTAAATTTGAATTTTAATTCCACAAAAAGCTTCCACTGTTCCTTTGTTGTTGTAAATTTTGTTAATGAATGAAGTCGTCGGTAGCATTCAGCAGCGTCATTAATTTTCTGCATAAAGGCCAGTTGAGAAATCATTTGTCTAAACGTTCTATGGTACGAGTCTTCCTCTTTCTCTTTCTGCCTGACGCGCTTTCTCATTCTCTCTCGCTCTAAAATAGGGAAAGAGATGAACCCTATTTTTCTGAGTTCATTTTAAGCAGAAAGAGCGGAAGCTGATTGTTTAACTTGACTTTTCATGATCATTTGCGCTTAATTAAAATGTGTTAATTATAAAAATGGGACATAAAATGAAAATGAGTTCAATGTCTCGCAAAAAATACGTCATTATGATGAAAAGATGAAAATGTCGTTTATTTAAATTTATTTTAATAAAGGAAACATTTTTTTATTAATGTATTTCTTTTTTTTTGCTCGTTTTTGAAATTTATATTTTGTTGATTTTGAGTTTTTGCTATTCTATGATTCTTTTTTTTTTGCCATTTTTGCAAAATTGTTTTACGTTTAGAACTTTTTTTCGTCCTCTTTGTTATTCTCGATTATTTAACTTTTAAGTTTTTAGCCGCCACGCCCACTGTGCATTACACTTACGCTACCAGACACCAAAAAAACCAACCATCGCTTTTCGCTTTAAACAAAAAAAAAAGGATTTCAATTTAACTGACGTCCACCACATGGTGACATCTTCTTCCTGCTTCATCATCATCATCATCATCATCAGCGCCATCGCGGACATCATCCTCATCCTCAACGTAATCATCTTCAACAGCCAACGAACCCAGTAAAGACTAACGATGTCAGCGAAGATTCATCTCGACATGATCTAATTAAGAAAGAATTACACTGAAATGATTTATTTACACTCAACGACAATAAATGAATGAATTGGATTGATGGTCGGTTGGACAGTTGGATGGTTGTATGGTTGTATGGTTGTATGGTTGTATGCAGAATACTCGTATGCCAGCAGCTGCTGTCTCCATTAAAATGACAAATTCTTTAGCCGGATGAATGGAAAGAGAAGGAGAAGCAGTAGCACAAAATCCGCACAAAAAAATTAATCTTCAGAAGAAAACAAGAACAACATTTTTCTCCACTTTAAGAGAAATTCAAATAATGTAAAAGAAATCGAAATCACGCCAAAGGAAATATTTAAACCTTATAAATAGAGTTTCGAGTTTCGAAAAGATATTATTTTGTAAAAAAAGTTTCATGATTTAACGTAAGCGCAAAGAAAGCATAAAAACACATTATACGATATTTGGCACACATTGAAAGCAGAATATCTCGCAAGCCGGAGGCGCTGAAGTTACTATTATTACCAAATCTGATCTAATAATTACATTTTCATCGTCTCCGTTCCATTATTAAATAAATTTAATCAAAGAAATAAAAAAAAACTCGCAGGAATGTTTCAAAGTGAACAACAAAAGAAGCAACAAAATTAATTGCTGCTGCTACTATTGACAGCGACGAGTTTCACCCCAAAAACACAAGCCACTCGCATCCTTGCCGGCAAACGCAAGCCTCCTTTCTCCCAAACACACTCACCCTGCCACTGCCCCACGACCAACGCCCACGCCGCCCACCATACCAACCCCTCCCTTCTACCACTTTATCCGGTTCTATTGTAATAATGCTGAGCACCATGTTTTTATTTTTGTACTGATGTGGCTAAGTATTATACGTATTATTCAGCGCTAGAAAGGCTACAACAAAATGTGTGCTAATCCTTAAACATTTTAATAATAACAATAACAACAACAATAACAACAACAACAACAACAACAACAACAGCGGCATCAGTAACACGGGCGTTTTATTGTATGTACTCGACATTTTGCTCCACGACAAGAGACTGGTTGAACAATGCTACTAGCAACAAGAATAGCATCAGCAATAACGAGAATATTAACAACAACAACAACAACAACAACAACAATAACAATAACAACCATCAAAGCAATAACCACAGCAACAACAACAACAACAACAATAACAACAGCAAATTTGTTTCTAGTCACAAAACTTGGTGCTTTATTATTCGATCCTTAAATAATAATAATTCTAACCGCTGAACACAGAGACCTGCCTTTGGTCCTTCTCTTGCTGTCGTTCTCTGTTGTTGTCGGTTCTTTGCTCTTGTTGGCTCTCTCTTTTTTATTGTTGGTTGACAGTGTGAGCAAGAAAATTGTGTATGGGTTGAGTGCTGCGGCTCTCACAGTGCCTGAAAATACTCGTATAAAAACAGCAACCAAAAACACAACAACACCAAAACGTTCTCGGTTACGTTTTGTTAACGTATGCTCAAAATATTTCTCAGAATTAGAAAAATTGTTTAAATGAAGTTGACATAGTTTGTTGACAAAAAAAAAAGGAATACTAGTAACTATGCCACAGTCACAGTCACCTTTTGAGGAACGAAAAATGTCTGCTCCGCATGTTGCTCATACTTTTTTGTTGGAGCTCAAGCCAAGGTGTATAAACACACCCCAAAGGGTGCATGCTTATAACTCACGGGCACACAGTGTTCGTTTTCATTCTTAGGATACGGCCACACGGCGGCATGCGTGGCCTTGCTTTGTGATTTAATTACCTTGGTTACTTACTATTGGTTACTTACGAGTATTATTACTGAAAATAGAAGTATAAAAAAGCAGAAAAAGTAAAAATAAGCTGCATTAATGCAGCGTTTCTTTATCAAGTGAGAGGAAGAAAAAGGATTTTAGGAAATTAAGCTTCTTTGGCTTTTAGCAAAAAGAGTAACAAATCTAGCGTACACACGACAATATGCATTGCCTTTCTACACCTTACCTTTCTTCTATATGCATTACCTTGTTCTACACTTTTTCATACAATAATTTCGTACGAGAGCTTTTTTGAATTTTCCTACAGGGCTGCAAGCTCTGTTGCATTCTTGTTGCTGCTCTTCAATATACATAATTGCTTCAAACATACCAACAAAATAAATTATGAAAAATGTTTGCATTTGTTTGAGGTGCATACTTTCAGGAGCATCATAATAAAGTGTGTATGAAACTTACGTGGCTGGTCGGTTGTGCGTGAATATCCATACATACATATGTACATACATACATACATAAGTTGATTAACTATGAACATGTACTGTAGTTGAAGAGACATATTGTTGGACATAAAAAATGTTGTAATAATTTAAAAATAATTAACTCAACAGAAATTGCAAAAAAAATGGCATTCGAGTATATTTATTTTTCCCGAATGTACCATAAAGAAAGAGAAAGTAAGAGAGTGGATATGTGTTTGTGTGAACGAGATGAAAAAACCTCATGTCATTTGCGCTAACCACACAATTTGCGCGTAAAATATTACAAGATTCTTAATGATAATATTCGTTTGCTGAAATGGCTGACCGCTTCGAGTCGAGATCATTGACGGCCTCAGCATTTTGTTGATATTGCCAATAAGTTGGTGCCAAAGACCAGCATAACCGATGCTGCTGCGTGTGTAATTTATACCGCAAATACTCGTACATGCGGTGTTTGATCGGAAGTCTGTGTGGTTGTGTTTTAATCGAACACACTTAAACGAACGCATACTTCATATTTATTCAAATTTGCCTGCAAAATTTGTTTGATCAAAAAATTAATGGAATTTACGTTTTTCTCAAGAACTTTTTCTCTGTATATTTCTCTGTACTTTTTAGTACCATTTCTCTGTATTTTTTAGTACCATTTTTTTTACCAAAAGAAAAATCGAAAAACTCGTCTGAGGGGGATAATTTTCCCCAATTTTTTCATAAGTACAAGTAATAATTACGTGCGACCTTAATGAAAATTCGCTACATACAGTGTATTACGCCTCACCAGAATATACATATATGTATATAGGTTCAGAATGTTAATGGACAATATTTCTAGTCATTTACAAACATCCAGCAGTGTTTGCGATCAACAGCTGCTTCTAAAACAAATGCAGCAAGAAAACACTTCACATAACATCAGGCGAAATCGCATTACGCCATTAGTCAGAATTATTCCCAGAGAAGTCAAATATAAAGTTAAGGAGGAGAAAATCGTGAGCATATGCGCCCTTCTTCCTTCGCCTCTGCATAAATAGCTTTTTTCGTTTGTCAATTTGTTTGTTAAGCGTACGCCTTGAAGTATGCAAAGTATTTGGCATCTGTTCCTCTGGAGTTCGTATTTTTCTTTTATTGCTTTCACGCTGAAACGACTTGGGCGAAGTGCTGCAATTTTTATTCTTTTTTATTCACCCACCACGAGTATTTCGGTGTGTTGCTTTCTCCCACATTTTCACTTTTTCGTTTCGCCTTTGTCAGCGAGGCGCTAACATCAATTCCATTATAGTCGTAACATAATATGAATTTTCTTTGAAGGCTTTTATTGCATTTGCATTTATTAAAATTTTGCTGTAGCTATACATATTTAAAATTTTTCATATTTTTTCACTTTTTCATTGCCCGCATCGTCGTCGTCAACGTCACCCACAGCCTTTATTTTCTTTTTTCTGCTCTCTTATTACGTCCTTTCTGTGTACGCTTCTATCGATCGCAAGCTAGTTTCTTTTGGGCTTGTCATTTCTTTATCGTCTGCAAGGGTGCTTTATTATTTTCCACCAACCACGTAAAAAATGTTAAGTATGTATTTTTAAACAACAGCCCGCACCACTACAACAAAACAAATTCCTTAAGTAGGTATTCTTTAAATCGGATTTTGGCCAAACTTTTTCTCAACCAACCCTTCACGCATCAACTACAACGCAACTACATTTTTTAAGCCTCACTCTCCGTCTCACTCAACCCAATTTAATGTCACATCATTAAATTCAGAAATTTTCTTCAATTAAGGCTTAGAGTTTCGCTTGTTCACGTTGCGGTACCACGCCCTGCCACAACGGGCCCTTTGTATGCACCAGAACAGAAAAACAACGCACAATTTAGCATCTCAAAGATATTTCGTAAAATACATAATTAAGTTCTCTTTGAAGCAAAGAGTTTTTCTAATTTTTCATGGCGGCTTAGTGCAATTAGAATAATTTGCATTTCTCTTAGTGTACTCTAATGTCTGTGATTTATGCACGTCGGCAAATGTGTTTTCTGTTGCTAGCGAGAGATTCATTTTCAAAGCGCATTTTAATGAGCTGTTTTTTGATGAAAACTGAATTTTGAAATTAGTATCTGTTTTATGCAGCATTAAACGCATTAAATTTAAAATAATTTGTAAAATTATTATTTAACTAATTAATGAAAATAATTGAATAATTAATGAAATTTAAAAAAGAGAAGCTTTTACAATTTTTGAGAATATTATTGTAAAAGCTGTTATTAGGAAAACTGTTGTTAGAAGCTGCTGAGCCTTTTGTGGCTTTTACTAATTTTGAGTGGACACTGTTATTAAAAAAATGTCGTAGAAGCTTTCATCAATCTAAGTTTAATTCTTTTTTTTATTTTATTGCAAGCTGTTATTCAAAAAAAAGGTTAGTTGAAACTATCATTAAGAATTTTGGTTGGGAGCTGTTACCACGAAAAATGTTAGCAGAAGCTTATTATACAGCATTGTTATTAGCAACTGTTATTGAAAAAACGTTAGTGAAGTGCCTTTTATTTTTCAGTTTTTATTGAAAATTGGAAAATTGAAAATTGCAAATCGTCACACAAACAATGTTAGCTTTAGTACTTAAAGTATTTGGTATTATTGGATTGATGTCTCCTTCGTGACTCGAACTGACTCACGTTTTCTGTTAATAATTTTAACCGTCTGTTAAATATTTGAAAACTTTGCTGGAAATTGGAAATGTTATAATGGAAATACGTTTTCGAATGATTTTCACATCTTCAAAGTGATGAAATTGAATATTTCACTTCAAAAATCAATTTAAATTTAACAAATTTTTTTTTTTTGAGAATATATTAAAATAGTATGTTTATTAACTTCTGTTCTCAATTTGATTGAAAAATAAATTGGAAAAATATTGAGCTAGTAAAAAATTATTCTTGCATTTTTTTAGCACTCAATTTTATTACAATACAAACAAAAGGGACGAATTGCGTTGTGGAGAAATGAAATAAATGAAAATAAAATAATAAAATTTTAGTCAGCATAGTATTGGGTCACGCTTGCAGCAACAACAACAACAACAACAAGGAAGAGCTTTATTTTTATTTTGTATGTAAAATAAATATAAGATAAGCCTTACGTACGATTTGTACAAAAATTAATCTAACTTTAGGAAAAACTGTAGGTCGAGATTGTATTATTGATTAACCGTAAAACGGTTATTTTTCTTTCAATTTCTTTTAGAGTTTTTATTTTAAAATTGCAGAACTTTAACCTGCTGAATTGCATACATTTATGGGTACTCATATGGGTACTTATTCAATAGAGTAAAGTACCGTCAAGTACGTGCAAGTGTGAAAGAAAAATGTTTGATTTTTTTTGGAAAATAAATACCATCGATTCAAATACTTAACTTTTTACCTGCCTGGAAATGTCTTTTACATTGTCATAGATGTCACCCACACCGGTATCCTTCGCGTCATTTGTCGTCGGCGCCATTACCATCGGCCTCAGGCTTGAGTAACAAAAAACCTCATGAGGCACTACATTTATCTTTTTCCTTTTCGGGCGATGGCACACACTGAGGCAGTCAGTAGCGTTTCTTTTATGATGTCTTCCGCTTTTCTTTCCTTCTCCTCGCTTACGCGTATAGCAGGCACTTCCTTAAGGCGCGACTTCTCCATTTTTATGGCCCGTGGTATGTGTCGCTGCGACATCATTTAACACAAATGCCTAAGAATAGATTTTTGATTTTCAGTTTCAATGCACGGAATATTTCAACGACAACGTAGTTGTGCAGCAAACACTTTCCCCGACGCGTGTTTGAAGGGGGAGCAAGGGTGGCACTTGACTTGGGGCCATCGTCACTGTTGCCTTCTCTGCTGCTGCGTGCTGCATTTGTTCAAGAGTTTATTTTATTTTGTACTTTTGTACTTTTTTGTTTTGATTTTCGATTTTATTTTTTTAACTTATTCTAATGTGCCTTTTTCACATTGTAATTTATAAGCCTTGCTATAGTTTTATTTTGGCTTTTTCCTCGTTTCGTTTTCCTCGTTTTGGGTTTGATCTTAAGCCCTTCCAGAGGCAAAATGCAACAGCAGCAGCACTTTCTTTCTACGCAGAAAATCATTTTGATACAAAAAAAAATAGCTCGTTTTATCTTATTTGTCGTGATTGGTGTTGTTTTTGTTGTTGTTGTTGCTGTTGGTAATGTTAACGACAACGTCTCCTCGAATATTGCATACAGCTCGCATTGCGTCTGCACAATTTACAAATTTCTTTCTTCCATGCTTAAGAGATATCCTCTCTCATCATTACAATTTTTGTTTTATTTTCTTCTCCTTCCTCTTCTTCTTCTTCTTCTTCTATTTTTTGCATTACTAAAAATAATTTTCCAACCAACAACCTCGTAGACCATTGAAGTTACAGAGTAATATATTTCTGATAAAATGATGGCCAACGCAACGCTGCTTGGAGAGAAGTTGTTGTTGTTGTTGTTGTTGTTCGCATGATATGGTTTAATTTCAAATTTTGAAATTTTGTGGTTTTTCCAAAAGTAGCACCAGAAATTAGTATGCAAATGACATGAAAAAGGAAAAACATTTCATAGCGTATCGTATCGTATCTGAAAGAAATTAAAAAAAGAGTTTGCTGCCGAAATTTACGAGTTTGGGTCACTCTTCCGGGTGTCTATAAATATTTTTCATAGCCGTGTTTAATATTTGAATCTTAAAGAACGTAATACTGAGTGTATTTTAAACGAAAATTGTGATAATTTTCAAAGCAGAAGACTTGTACTCGTATTTCATTGCGCAAGTATGTACTTAGATGTTGTAAAATTAAAAAAAAAAAAATAATCCAAAAAGTCCGTTTCCACCCAAATTGTGCGATGGTCACTGACTATAGTGAATATATTTCCGTTTATTAAATATTTAAGTAATTTCCAATTCCTTTTATTATATTAGCCCACGATAGTTTGCACTTTACTATTTATTTTGCAATTTAAAGCATTTTTAAGATATGATATGTAGTAATAATATTTTGTATTTATATTGTTAATATAACAAATAATAAATATATTTATATTTTATATTTATTTTACATTTGAAATAAATAATCTGTATCAGCAGAATACCAAAAAAGCTATATTAGTCAAGATTTCTGATAATCATTAGGAAAAAATAAGGCGAAAAAATACGAAATCACACAAAGTTAATTTATTAATTTCATTTTTAATAAATAGAAAAATTCCAAACACCAAAAAACCATCACTAAAGTCAACATAAAAATCTGAGGAAAGGTTAAGGATAAGTGCAGCATTTTAACAGCAAAAAAAATGCTCAATACTTCAGGATATTTAAGACTTTAAAAGGATATTTATTAAAATATTAAGTAGAAGGTAACCGCTTGGTCTCTTTGAAGTCAGGAAAGTTAAAATTGTTAGGATGAATTTAACAAACTTAGAGTATTCAAAAGGAGTGCTAGGTGCTGTTGTTGCTTGTCCACGAAAAAATAAAAAGGAAAATTAAATATAAAGCAACGAATAAAAAATAGTTTATAAAAAAAAAACTCTTTTAATGAGAACATTTTAAGAATCTGTTGTTGAAATCTTTTCATAGAAAAAGGCCCCTGCTTAAAGGAAGACTATAACGCTTTTTATGGCTGTTGTTGTTGCTGTGGTTGTGCCGTTGTGCTGTGCTGTTGTTGCTGCCATTGCTGCCCATGCTGCAGCTGCTGCCTTAGCCGCTGCCTTTTCCGCTGCTGTTGCCGGCCGTGCTGTTTCCGTTGGCAATGCGGCAAAACTTTAGCAATAAGCAAAGAAATGCAAAGCAGTTGGTAATGCGAAAAGCTAAAGGAATTTCTGCCGGGCGAAGGGAGGGGGTGTGTCGATAGGATGGTGAGTGTTGGGCGGCTGTTGGGTAACTGATATTTGCCGGTGAGAATCGTGAATGCACTCGAATCATAAGCTGATGAGTACATCCATCCATCAGGGTGGATTGTTTATTCCTTTTTGAGCTTTCAAGTGTTTTATTTTTAATTAATTCGAGAGGAATGCCGTAGTTTTCACCTTGTATTGCTTTAATAAAACTTTACTACAGGAAAGTTCAAGGTAACCACAGAGAACCGACTGAAGTGCCAGAAAAGCATAAAAAAAAATTAAAATTTCCGCTCAAATGATGACTTTTTTTTGTGGTTGTATTTTTTAGAAAATGTAAGCAAAATGAAGCACAAATTTAAAAATTTTTGGGAAATTTAACAAAATTCTTAAATCAATAATTGTATGTATTTCAAATATTTTTGTAATAATTTACAAAATCTGTAAGTATAAATCCTTTTCTTATTAAGATTAGGACGTTATCGTATAGCAATTTAATTTTGCAGTATTTTTTATTTGGTTTAAAATTTTTTTTTTTTCAGTTAAGAAATTGCAAACGAATTATTCTTAGTGAGAAAATTTTGTCATGAAAAATGTTTTAGTCACTCAATCTGAGCCAATCTCGATCTTAGTTGGAGAAAAATTGGAAAGAAAGATTTTGTGTTTCCTACAAAATTTTTCTTCTTCATTCTTGCTCACCCATTATGCATTTATATAGCTTCGTTATACCACAAGCACACTAAAATCTCTCAATTCGAATTACTTTGAACCCTCGCATTTTAAAGATTCCAATTTCTTACAATTTTATCATTTCTATAATACCGAAAAAACCAAAAAACCGAAACAAAATAATTCTATTCGCAAATACTGATAAGAAAAAGCCAACATCATCTTGAATTATTCTTTATATTCGTAATATTCTCATTCGGAAAAGGACAATATAAACCAAAATCTTATAGAAGCTATTGTGTGTGTGTGTGTGTGTGTGTGTGTGCGTGTGTGGTTGTGTGCGTGTGTGTGTGTGTGTGTATATGGTACACCAAAGCATAGCTTTCGATGCAAAGTTTTTCGACAAAAGCTTTCTGTAGAATCTACAATAATCTAAATTTGTGTGTGTGCGTATAAATATATACGATGCCGTTGATTTTTAAATTGCAGCAAGTCCAAAAAAAAAAAAAATAACTTAATATACTAAGTTAATAATAGGTTAACTTTTACTCTGGTATGATTGGTATAGAAATGGACCTCTTTCAAATCTTTATAATATTCTTAACGAAAAGTCTGTTTTGCTGAAATGACAAAATAAGAAATAGTCGACTTGTTTCACTTTCAAAATCAACGAATGTTTCATGTGTTGGCTTATTCTGGTATTCAGAATGTTCGTGTCTCTATCGAAGCATAGGAAGATGAAAGAGCTGACGAAGGCACCAAAGGATTGCTGCCAAAGGAGTGCAGTCGCTTGCTCTGAACGCTATAATAAAATGAAATTTTCTGAATTTTAATGAGGTTAAAGTTTGTATATCGTAAAATACAGAAAGAAATTCTTCTCAACTCTGACGATTGAAGAAACAATCGAGCACAGGAGCGCTTAGAACTATTATAAAAATAAATATTTCATTTAAATTTAATCTCTTGCTTCTTGTTGCTGCCTAATTTTTCTTTATATTATTATTGTTCTTAAGAAATCCTGGGTTGTCGTTAATTTTTGTGCATCGTTATAGCTTTAACTCGACAAATGTCAAATCGATGAAAGCGTTGAACAGTTTAGAGAACGTTCTCTGGGCTGGAAAATAGAAATTTTTGTGAGAAAAGTGCAAAATAATTGAAATGTTATAATTAAATTACTGTTTAAGAAACAAAGATATTTCAGTGCATTAAATAAATATCATTAAAAAAATATCATAAGATTTAACATTGACATTTCAATTATATTAAGAGTGGCCGTATTTAAGGTTGGCCTCTATGAGTCCGAAATTAAAAGTAAAAATTGAGTGTTTTTGCAGTAAGTTCTTATTTTTCTTCAAATTTTTTTATTGTACTCGTATTGTCATCATTGTAATTTTTTTCCAATTTCACACTCTCGAGGATTTTTTACTGAGAAAGTCAAACGTCACTGCCTCGAAGGGCGCACCATATTTCGCTTGCGCTGTATTCTTCTCTTAACGTGCTCTTACTGATGATGACCGCTGGTTAAATGACAGCCTGTCGATGTGTCGATGTGTCTACCAAGGACTAAATAAAATGAAAAGTAGTCAGACGTCAAGGACAAAAAAGGAAAACAGAGTTATTTCTAACAGCGAATTTCTTTTAAATGAAAAGAAGAAGCGGAAAACACCGAAAGGGTAGAAATCTTGAGTTAGTATTTTCGTGTGTAATGACATGAGAAAAACTACAACGTCAACGAGAACAACAACAACAACAACAACAACATCAACAACAACAACAACATCAACGACGACAACAACAACAACAACAACAATAGCAACACAAACATTTTTCAGAGCTGAAGAAAAACAGAACTTGAGTAGTTCGTTACAATAAAGAAAACATCATTATGGCCATGGTCATCATCTTCATCAGTTGGCAAAGAGTGGACGCCGGTTAGTTGTTGCATCGTATCTGACATGATGTCCTTGCTACAAGGACGACAACAGCAGCAGCAGCAGCAGCACAAAAACTCTTGCGCTAGAAATGAACTCAAAAGCAACCTTTACCAGATACTCCAGAAGGTAAGTATACCATTAGGTACACCGTCAGCCAATTGCAAACAGTGAACACATGAGCACACATAGAGGCACAAGGACTCTTCTGCAGCCAAACACACAAACACACACACACACACACATTTACGCACGCATACAACGTACAAAGGATCACTCCTTTTAAGTATTTCGACTTTGTTGGACCACGAACGTGAGTGGGTCGGTCCAGCGCACACCGTGGCCGTAAACACATATTCTTTCTCAACTCACTAAAAGCCTCACGTTATAAAATCATAAAGTTATTTTGACTTTAGAATCTTTCTCACTTCAATTTAGACCTTTTTTAGACTCGGTTTTCCTGCGGTAGCATTTTTTGAAATCCAGGGACTGTCAGGGTTGTCATATGATGCCACTTTGTTCCGATCAGCCTGCAACATTATCGCTGTTTACAGCTCAAAACGAAGGACAAATAAAATCCGTAAAGCTTAATAAAAAATTTTATAAACTTATAATGCTTTTCCAACAAATCAGTTTTAGGGACTTCTGAGAAAAATCGCACAATTACAAAATTTAAAAGAATAAAAATCTTCTTTCTAAGAAGAAAAGTTATGATCATTGGCAGCAAAATTATTAATGAATGAATGACACGGAAATTCCGCACGAAACCTTTCAGGATTCGCCCCCAAATATCCGAATAATTCTTACAACACCAAAAAAAAATGTTCGTCGTTTTGCTCGTCGTTGCTCGACAATAAATCAAGTATAATTCGATGATCTGGTTCGTTTCTTTTTCTTTCTTCTTCTTCTCCTCAATTCAACTCAATTGATCCTATCCTTTCTCCCGTTGTACAACACATTCCAACAACGTGGCAGCACGGCAAATACCATATCTAACGCCATCTCTTGGCACCGACCGCCGCTATGACCAACCAACAGTCAAGCGTTATCGTAACCACCAACCAGCCGTTAAACTTAAGCCAGCAACCAAGTGAGCCCGGTAAAGAAAAGAGAACGGCGACGGCGATGTCTCATCTGCCTTCTATATTTCTTACGTGCTTTGAGCCATTTTTTTTTTTTTTATTTGTCACTCGATTTGCAGATATTTTCTCGTAAAGCAGGTGTGAACGCGTTAAGATTTATGCGTAATAAATTCCAGTTTTCTGGTAGAACGGATGCGCGAAGCGAAAAGCAAATGAATGAAAAATGCATCAAGTCCGGAATTCAGGTTACGGATGTAGCCCGATATAACGCCAGCGTTACCGAAGCGGCGAAGGTCTTCGTAAAACAAAAATTCAGTTTTAGTACGTTCTGTACATTATTTATTTTCTTCTCAGCTTCGCTTTTGCTAAAGAGCTGCGAAGCATGAGAGAATGCTGCGAAATAAAAATAATGGACAAAAACTTAAAAGGAGACGAAGAATAGGTAAATCATAAACAACAACAACAACAACAACCACCAAACAACGGACCGTAAAAAATGGCATAAATTTTTAAATTGACAAATTTTAGGCTTTTAGTATTTGTACGTTATTAATTTTTCAGTTTAGAAGATCCTCTGCCTCTTTTCTACATTTCTTTTTTTTTTTTTGTGAAGTCTGTTAATATGTATATTTTTCGGACTGTCAGGAATCATTAATGATGGTACCATATGAGTACCAAAATTACGGGCTTCTGCAGTCCGGAACTACCATTAAACCCAAAATGATGCTCTTCGTACTTTCTGGCCGGCGAGTTACGCTAGACCATTGAGAATACTATAACCATTTCCGTTCTATTTCAAATCAATAAATTTTTCTTCCTTTTTTATAAAATTTACTTATGTATGTACCTTGTTTTTTTTAAAAAATTTATGTCGTTAAAATTTAGCTGCTGAAAACAGCAAAAACGTAAGTTTTCTCTAGTGCTGCTTTTTCAGAAAAACTTTCTGCAGGAATAACGATTGAGGACAAAAAAAGACCTATAAAAATGAAAAAGCAAAACTCACAACTGTGCACACACACACGCGCGCGAACCGTTATGATGAGCGTGTAGCGAGTGCAGCAGACAGGCTACACATTATGTAAATAGAGCCAATTTGCATGTCTCGCCCTCAGGAGCAGGCAGCTCTTCGCACACTGTCAATGCAATGAACGCGGGATGCTCTCCGGTCGAACTCGTCACTCTCTCGCTCTCGCTCCCGCTCTCTCTCTTACTCTGGGAGTTTCCTCCCACCGGCAGTGGTTTTTTGCTTTGATGCAAACGTTAAAGAGGCAGGCTGGCAGTAAGAGCAACACCATTAGCAGCATCAGCAGCATCAGGACCATCAGGACCATCAATACCACCAATGCATGCACATATGTATGTATGTACGTATGATGGAGGCTCCTTTGGCCTCTGTTGCTTGCGGAGTGGATGCTTGTGAAAGCTTTTCGGCCAATTTGGGAACATTTTTTTTAAAAAAGCAAAAAAAAAACGGCGAAACTATAAAAAAGAAAATACGTAAAGTACAGAAAAATAGCAAAATTAAAGGAATGCAGCAGCGTAATTCAAATGCAAAGCGTGTAGAAATGACGAAGAAAAGGTCGTAGAAGCCTTTTAGATATGATCAGCTAAAAAGTGCCGTCTGCTGGAAATGGAAAATGAAAAACGGATGCGTAGAAGCACTGAAAAAGCATACCGAAGCACTAAAAAAATGTAAATGAGTTCTTGCAAAAAAGCACTTTGAATTCGTTAAACTACTTAAAAGTTGTTCGACCTTCATGCACAATTCGCGTTCGCAGAATCTTTCAATTTTGAAAAAAAGAAAATTCTAGAGTTCTCGAATCTGGTTCGAGAAAAACAAACACCTTTCCTAATGACGTGAGACAATATAAGTTATTGCTGAACTTATATTCTTGGAATATAAACCAGAATTAGTGTTAAAGAGGTTTCCATAATTTCCTTTTTAACTCTAACCAGACTCTTTAACCAGGTTTTTCTCAAACCAGACTTCAGAATTTGAGAATTTTACGCGCAAATTTCGAAAATGTATGTCAATTGTATTCAAGGAGTTATAGTATTAGTACATAAAACCATTCTGTTCAGTCTCTCCAAACTTGGTTAAGACAGTGAAACATTTATATATTTTTCGTTCTTCATTCTTTTACAAAAAAAACCCGTAAGAGATTGGTCTCTAAATTGGATTCAAATAAAATAACCATCATCAACAACGAATTTATTTGATATAATTCTAAAAGTTTAAACAAATTTCTGCACAAAAATTTCTGACAAACACTGAATTACGAAGCAATAAACTGTTAGAGAAGATGAGAAAGCAAAATTAATATAAAAGGAAATAAAAAAATTATGAAAATCAAAGCAAAAAAAGAAAAGAGTTTGAAAGAGCTTATAAGAAAATTATATACATAAGAGGATCGATCACCTGCAGAAGACGTTTAATTATTTCTTAAACGTTACGCTACGTTCAACCAACCAACCAACCAACCAACGTTGAAGAAGAAGAGCAAAGAACGAGTAACAATATCTGATAATAAGGTCAACAACAACAACACCAAAGCAGTGTGTCTTTATCAAGTATTGTTTTTTTAAATGATTAAGAAAAATATTATGTTTGTTTTTATAAACTACAAAAAAGCATCGTCATGAAATGTAGGTCTCTTCGATATCGATATCTGTAAGTGATATCAAAATGGGTGTCACCCGCCCACTTTTTGTCCACACTGCGGCAGAAGTGCGCGCGTGTAGGGTGTATGAGCTTGCGGCCAGGCCGAAGTGAACGCTCTTACTCGTTAGTTTTCATTTTGAATTAAAAATTGAAATGATAACAAACGAACAAAACAGAAGAGAATAACAACATACACAACGACAACAACAACTATAACGGCCATGGTAACAACTATGACAACAACAATAACAACAACAACAACAACGGCAACCGCGGCAACAATAAAAACAGCAGAAACTGCAAAAAAACTGGTTTGAACGCAAAAACAAAGGAACTGCAGAGTTTGCCAGCAGTACCCGGAGCACGATTTGTGTCGGTTCGGTCCGATCTCTGCAGTTCAGTCCGGTCTGGTCCGATGTCAATGCAGTTGCCGTTTTTCATTGTCGCCACTGTCGTTCCGAACTAAATGAATTTTCTGATGGAGGATGCAGGTTTCATTCTGTTCGTTTTCAGAGAGGATGACGGGGCTCTGGAGAAGATTGTGCATTGTGTGGGAGTTGTCAGACGAACGCACACATACACCCACAAAACACACATTTTCACCAGCGTACTAAACAGAGTGAAAGGGCTGTTGCGTTTGCAAAAAAAGACTCAGTAAAACTGTGTGAAAATCATCATTATCATCCCCACCGTCATCATGATAATTGTCGGGAACTTTTAAATATCGTCCACTTTTTTTGTAGTGGCAACTGTTTTTCGCAATTAGCGACACTTGATGAAAATAAATTAATGCATTTTAGTAGTAATCGTTTAAGCAATGGCAACAACAATGGAGAAAGCGGAGGAAGGAAAAAAGTTCAAACGACCAAAGCTCATATTTGTAATATATAGTACTCGTATTTTGTGCGTATAAGTGTCATAAGAGCTACTTGTAAATGGTATTCGGCACTCTCTAGAGTATTCGTACTAAAATACTTTTACATTAAGATCATTAAAAATATTCAATATTTTTCGTTTGAAGATCGTTACTGGAATTAATGTTCGTTTTGTGCGCAAAACTTTATTTGCTACTTTTGAAAAAATTGTAAATTGTGGAGAAAAATGAACCAGAAATCGAGTATATCAGATTTCAGTTTGCAAAAATATCGTTAATTTAAAATTAATAATTTATTTATGCAAAAATTTATTAAATCCAGAATTCAGTTATTCCAGAATCCAGTTACTTGCGTAGAATAAAATAATAACTAAAATACATTGAATATAAAAAAATCTTCCTTAAAATTCTTCATGCAACTCTCTTTAAGTTTGCAAAAATAGCGTTAATTTTATGCAATAATTTATTTAATCCAGAAGATCATTTACATGTTCATTAAATATACATACATACATATATTAATTTACATACATTTAATATAAAAAAATCTTCCTTCGAATTCTTCATCAAAATTTCTTTAAGTTTGCAAAAATATCGTCAATTTTATGCAATAATTTATTAAATCCGGATTTAGTTATTCCAGAATCCAGTTACTTGCGTAGAATAAAATAATAAATAAAATACATTGAATATAAAAAACTCTTCCTTCAAATTCTTCATCCAAATTTCTTTAAGTTTGCAAAAATATCGTCAATTTTATGCAATAATTTATTAAATCCGGATTTAATTATTCCAGAATCCAGTTACTTGCGTAGAATAAAATAATAAATAAAATACATTGAATATAAAAAACTCTTCCTTCAAATTCTTCATCCAAATTTCTTTAAGTTTGCAAAAATAGCGTTAATTTTATGCAATAATTTATTTAATCCAGAAGATCATTTACATGTTCATTAAATATACATACATACATATATTAATTTACATACATTTAATATAAAAAAATCTTCCTTCAAATTCTTCATCAAAATTTCTTTAAGTTTGCAAAAATATCGTCAATTTTATGCAATAATTTATTAAATCCGGATTTAATTATTCCAGAATCCAGTTACTTGCGTAGAATAAAATAATAAATAAAATACATTGAATATAAAAAACTCTTCCTTCAAATTCTTCATCCAAATTTCTTTAAGTTTGCAAAAATAGCGTTAATTTTATGCAATAATTTATTTAATCCAGAAGATCATTTACATGTTCATTAAATATACATACATACATATATTAATTTACATACATTTAATATAAAAAAATCTTCCTTCGAATTCTTCATCAAAATTTCTTTAAGTTTGCAAAAATATCGTCAATTTTATGCAATAATTTATTAAATCCAGAACAGTTATTTTCGTTAAATAAAATAATGAATAAAATACGAGTACATTAAATATACAATAATCTTTCTTTGATTGTTCATCCAAATTTCTTCAAGTTATGTCTTATTTTTTCCGAATTAAAAGGGATTACATATAGCGTTTTCGCTACACTATGATGATTATATTTTTTGTTAAATATGTTTAACATGTTCTGGAACCGATCGTCGCACTTGAAAAAGTCATAGCATTAATTGGTGCGGTTAAAAAACTCGTCATGTTACTGCTCACATTGACATTTATGTCACCAAAAGCAGTTGAAAAAATTCTCAAACTTATTTAAAAAGAAAGATGAAATCAAAAACTGTGCAAAATCAAGCCACAAATTTTTGATGATTTATCGCATTGTATACGATTTAATAGTCTTTCACTGTTTCCGATATGATTTCCTTAACGTTCCTTAACGATCCTTTACAGCTTCTGCAGAAAGCTAAACGATAAACTTTTGAGCGTTTTTTAGTGCGCGAGTTCGATGATTTTATTTATGACAAACAAAAAAAGAGGAAAGATCAAAGCGGAAAGATAAATATTTGCTAGCAAAAAATAAAATCAAAAAGATACTGTTGATAAAATGTAAACTAGAGAGCTAAGTTGTTGTTTTTGTGGATATGAACAAATTGTAATGATTTGAAGGGTAAAAACGGGTGCTGCTTTCACCCTTAAATTTAGGAAATTAAGGAAATGAGATGAAGTTTAGAAAAAAAAAAAATCAGAAAATATATTGTTATTTTCTCTTGGAATATGACAAGAAATCTTGATAGCACTTTTACTCTTATCAGAAGTTAGTTCTAACTTCTTTTGTTGGTAGAACTTGGTGGAAGAGAAAGAAATGAAATTTTTCTTTATAATCATAAGGAAAATCTAATTTAGTTTTGCGACCCGATTTTTTTACTCTTTCGGTCGGTAGCAATTTTATTTGTCTTTGCCGTTTTTGCGATAGTAATAAAATTCAATATTATTTAATTATTTTTTGGCGCAATACTTGCTGCTTGCGGTACGCTACCATCATAATCAGGTTGATTATGTAAATTCGAAAGAGCAATGAAAGAGTTCGTCGCCGTCAAAGAAACAAAATTTGGCAGCTTTGTCCTTGCCCCACCTTCCTTCCCTCAGTTTCCGCGCCTTTCCTTTGATTCTCATTTGGCAGCTCAATGAATCTAATTATTTTAAATTATGTACAAATTTTCTTGGTTGGTAGAGCCAGTATTCTGGTTCTGGTAAGTGTTCGTTCAAGTATGTGTATGTGGGTGTGCGTGTGTGCGTGTGCGGGTGCGGGTGGTTGTTGTGAGGGGTGAAAAGGGTTGCATGTTAATGTTGTGATTCTCTAGGACAGGAGTCGACAACGGTTTTTTACTTCGGGCCGAAATATATCACTAAGAAATATATAAAAAATCCGCTAAAAAGTTAGTCTTTGGTTATCAAATTGTGAACTCTTTTTTATTCCCTTGAAAGTGACTTACCTACAATTTCTAATGCCAATAATTTTTCATTACTCTTTATCAAAGCGCGGGTCCCTTGAAATTATAAAATTGACTCAATTGTGGTCCCGCGGGTCGTAGGTACGGCCGTACGGCCTTGCTTTACGCTGTAGTTGATCTCATTATTTATGCAATTTTATACGGTCGAGTTAGCAAACAAGTTTTATTGGCAAAATCAACAGAGCGCCGCACTCGTCGTCTTTGTGGCAACCTCCTACGGCTTCTGTTACTGGCAGGCCCTCATTTTCTCTCTCCTTCTCTTTCTCCCTCCCTCCCTCTCTCTCTCTGTGTTTGCTTTATTCCATATTCTATTGAGAGTCTACTTGTATATTGTATGTATATTCAGCAAGTATGTTTATAACAATGAATGTATTTCTCTTCGAACCGATAATCATTCATTCTGCTTCTTCTTTTTCCCCTTTTCATGTCATGCTTTTCTTCACTTTTCTTGTATTCATCCCTGAATGTCAATATTTTCATTTAGAAATCGTATAAATGTGCTTTTATTTGAATTTACGGTTTTAGAAGAAGACGACGATTTATTTTTTTTTTAAAATTTCATTGCTTATCAATGGATTATAGTCGATAAATAGAGAATCTTATAGACATCTTTCCACTTCCGGTCTTTTTTTTTTAGCCATCTTTTTCTTCTTTAGCCATCTTTCTTTTAAGCTCTTTAGCGTTTCAGTCTCTTTTTTTGTTGTAAAATTTATTTTTTATTACTTACAATTATTTTATTTCGTTTTTCTTTTAGTTTTTTTTTTGTTCCTTATTTTCTGAACCCATCCTTAAAAAGCATTTATCGATTTTTGTAGTCTTTCCAATACGAGCACAGTACATAAAAAAATAACCCATATTCCAGACAAAAGCAAAACTTTTTTTAGACAATTCTAGATACTTAGAGCGTTCTTTTAAATATTGCCAGTTTGTTATCCTTCGAAAGAGTTCTCACAAGTATTGATAATGAACGCTGTGAGCGGATAATTTTCGGACGCGCTTATGTCTAACTGAATGTCCTGAATGTATGTATGTTATCGCAAAGCTTAAGAAATAATCCAATTATGATAATTTCATTTGAATCGAGGAGAGTGCTCACACAAGACGGTTAATACTCGTAATATTCTGAGTGTCTGTAGATGTCGGTTGCTGTCCGCGCTTCCTTCGACCGCAAATTGATGGTTTGCTGGTTTTGTTCTTTCCTATGATCTTCGTCTTCTTCTTTGGGCTCTTCGGAGATCGCAAACTGGATAGACGTTAATTAGTTTAATTTGTTAACAGTTTATGATGACGTTAAGTCGGACTTAGTGGTCATCAGTTAATCAGCCAATACTTTGAACTCAACAAACTGTCATCAAATAGTTGCGTCAATTAATTCAACAGTTGCAAATAATTTACTAGCTGCGAAATGATAAAGTTGCATTAACACTGACCAACCTATTAACTAACAATTCTCTGAACTTACCGTAAATATGTATATAGCTTGAAGAAAACTGGACACCAATTTTGCTATGGTTAATTTTCGTTCTAATTTTGCTCTGCTCTGTTGAAACCTTCAAGTTTTTATTCTTTGTGTTTCGTTGAACACTTTTTCTTTTTGGTTTTTCTTCTGCCTTTCACTTTTTTCGTTTGTTCTACATCAACATTTTGTTCCAATTCGTCGTTGTCTCATTCTTCTATTCCTTTCCTTAACCCTTTTATGTCATCCTCAACATGAAATATTTGTTACATAAATCATATTAGTTTGTTGCACGAATGACCAGAATAATACCAGCCGAGTACCCTTTTCGGTACCCGTCTTTCTTAATACACATTTTGCACCAGTTTATCTCCTTTTTGTATTTTTGTATTTTGTGCACTTGATGGATTTTCTAAAATTTTCGAATGAACCAAGATTTGTTTGAGCGATGTTTAAAAATTTAATCTTCATCATCACTTGATTATATTACCTCCAGGTATTATTTTATCTCTGACATTATGAGACCTGATAGCAATTCTGTGTAATTTTGAATTGATCATAGTTTAAAAGTTATCAACATATTTTCGCAATCCTTTGCAAATTGCTTTATAAATCCATAAAAAACAATTCACCTCGTTATTTGTCCGATATCTTTATGAAACCATATATGGGTGGAACTTCAAACGAAAACCGGTCATGTAGCTTTTTCAATAATATTATTTAGCTATAAATGAAATAATTGTCGCTATTCTAAGATAACTAAGACAATCGCTAAAGCTTAAAAAAAAATTTATTCTCGAAATTATGTGTATCCTTAGGATCGTATTAGGGTTAAAAACCGTTTCTAAAACAGCCGGCCCGCAAAGGCTTTAGAAGACACCAGTAATGTCTTCTAAAATTGAGTAATTCCTCATTCTTTCTTTGGTAGTTTTGGTTGGTAAAACAATGCTCTCTGCCTCCTTCCCACTCCAAATGTCCCACTGTCCCACTGTCCCACTATCCCACCGTCCCACTGTTTCTCTGGTGCTTTGTGGCCCTGTTCCCGGCTCGGAAACTTGTCGAGCATAATAATTTGGTGAAATAGTTGCTTGCGAATTTTCAAAAGCATTGTAAAACTTTAAGACAAAAGCTTGAGAAAATTTATAGAAATTCTTACAGAAATCAACGTGCTTCGAACCGAAGTTTGAAACTAATGAGGAAATAATGAATGAATGAATGAATGAATGTATGAATGAATAAATGTATGAATAAATGGACGGGTTTTTAAAGGGACTGGAAAGACCCCTCTCATAGTTTGAGATTTAAGAAAAATTTAAATCTGTGTAAATTTTAAACGATTTTCGAATTGTAAATATTGATTTCTTCTAAAATGAATACATTGATTTTTTTGTACGGTAATGTAACTCTTTGTAGTAGAAATTATTTCCCTTTAAATTTTATTACTTAACATAATTTTTAAAATTTGTACAACAAAAATTTTGTTATGAAAAAATTTGTTGATTTTTATTTAAGAGCAGAAATTCTTCTTCGTTTTTCCACAAAAAAAAAACAAAAAACAAATTGTCCGATCAATGCGCTCGATTTCCACAAAAAAAAAAAAAAAAAAAATAAAATCAGCCCAATAGATGTAAAAAGGCAAGGATTGTGCAATAAAACAACTGAAGTGGACAAAGACTAAAGAACTGAACTGGACCAGTTGAAAATGAAGATACTAGCAATGATGATGACTATGATGATGATGTTAAACTGGATGAGCAGATCTAATATAAAACATGAAAGGGTTTCAAAGACTATTGAATTTAGTCTTCAGCCGGAGTTTCTGATGCAGAGGCCAATGGTTCTTTAGTAAGAAAGTCTTCGATTCTTTCCTTTTTGAAGAGTAAATAACAACAAAGAACATATTTGTACTATGTCCATCTCTTCTTTGATGCTCATATTCTTTGATATTAGACAATGAATATTTCGAAACGTGAAAATAAAGAAATTTTTTCCAATTTTTCGGTTAGGAATAGAAAACAGATCGATAGACAGGATGAAGGATTGGATTGTTTGATGGTAACATCTTACCAGTAGTATAATCAAGAGGCGCGGAAGGTATTAATTTTTTTTAAAAAAGTAAATTTTTTTTTTAAATTTTTAGTTTAGAAGATGTTTATTTTTCGAAAAATTGCTTTATTCTTGTATTTTATTCTATATTCTTTAAAAAAATGGCAAATAATTCTAGAAACCACTTCATCTGTTTCATAACAAATAATTTTGCAAATTGACTACGTTTATTTAATAAAGCTATAAACGAATGAAGACAACAATAACAACGAATAACAACAACAACAACAAAACTATCAGTAAAATCTTGTATGTATTTGGGTCAAAGCTTGTTTTTACGACTCCTATCATTTCCCTTTTACAACCCAACAATAGTCTTTTTCTTTCTCTTTTTCTTAAAAAAAAACTCGATTGAAAGAGAAGTACGAGTATGTATGATTTTTCTGCATATTTTATGTTATTGTTTTTGTCATCGTTTTTTTCAAAGAATTGTTGCAAGGTTTTGTACGAATGGGTTTATAATTTTTTTTTTTTAATCGTTCCAATTTCTTTCCACTAAAAGCATCGATAATTATAGATTTTTAAGAATTTCGGTCTCTGGTGGTAAAAAGGGTTACTCTTTGCCTCTCTCTGTATATACGAAATGTCAATAAATATGTACATAAATCCATGAATGTGAATGATTATGTTGTTTGTGCTTTTTGTTAGGTTAAGCTGGTGAACGTGATGATTGGTAGTGGAATTTAATATGCTTCGACATGTTGTCCTTGTTGCCCCCCCGGGTCCTAACCCGCTCTACGCCTTAGCCAGCAAATACAAAAAAACGCAATAGTAAAAAGACGTATTCTTTTTTCGTGTTTTTGTTCTGAAGAATGCACCTTTTGAGTGCTATTTGGTGGGTTTGTCTAGAGGGCGGTTAGAAAATACGTTCATTACGTGGCTGCCATCAATGTGCGTTCCTTCTTTTTTTTTGTGATGTTTCGAATTACAAAAGGTAAAATGTGAAAAAAACAAAACAAAACAAACACAGACACAGATGTCGGTAAAAAGGAAGCAAAATACAATGGATAGAATTCGACTCTGACCGGATTTGCATACGAGTAGCATCCGTTTTAGTAGAGGAAAATAGGAAGCCTTAACGGTTTCGCTGGGAATACATTCGATATCAAAACAATACTTTTGTCTGTGATTTTGTTGGGTCCGATTTGATAAAACCTTTTCGTTATGGTCTTTAACATTTGATTTCATTTAAAATTAGGTCTAGCATAATAAATTGCTTGAGAATATAGCACAGAAATGGCTTAAAATTTACTCTTTTTTTACACAAATACTTGTACTCAATCAGAATTAACTGAGTAGATGTATGTAGGTACTATATTCATATCATATCAGATCAAGCTCATCAGATTATTTTATAATATTGCGGTTGAACATTTTCAACATTGAATTTTGGCTCATAAACTCATAAAGTTTTTTGTATTAGATACATTCAAGAGCTATAAAAATAAAACAATTTTTCTTCAAAATTCTGTTATATTTGTGTGTCGCTTCGAAACACGTTCGTCCTTCGACATTTCCTTTCCTTATCTTTCATCTTCTCATCTCTAAAATTGTGTCTAGTGAATTTTTTAAAAATTTTTTATTGCTGGATTTTTCTTGTGTTGCCAGATTGTCAGATGAAACTTACATATATACTCTATAATTTTTGCTAAAGAAAATCACTTAAGGAAAATATTTGCTTATTTTGTACTCGTAGTTTATTTGACTAAATTTTTACTACATTTTGTCATAACCAATGACAAGTAAAATAATCGTATTTAAATCAAGTTGAATAAATAATGTTGTTTTTTTTTTTTTTTTTGAAAAAAGTGGATGACTGTGTCTTGTATCAGAATTGAATTGAACCATTAGTACATCGAGGAACCGTTAGTGCATTCGGTTAACAAGCGAAATTGTTTCATTACATTGTGTAAACACTGGATGCGAAACAACACCATGAGACAGACACCTCGTGTATACACGAGTAGGTACACATACAGCCGTCGTTGAGCTTGTAATGGCTCAAACTCGGCATCTGTACGAACATGAAACATATTCTCTGTTGTTTCGTGGTACTTCTGGAAGAGAGTTTGTTAATTGTGTTGACAGTTGTTGGCAACACACCCCACAGACGCACGAACTGGTACAAGGCTTTAATAAAATTAATGCCATCGTATCTCTTGCGAGCAGTTTTTCATCTACGAGCATTTTTTGGTTAAATTTTCAAATATGTAAGTGTTTACGTATATGGATTTATGAATATATATGTATTTTCTCATATTTCTATTAATAATATGGCAAACTTTTTTACAAATTACTGTAGCCGCCTTTTCGTTTGTTTATTATTATTTAGGTATTCTTTTTTTTTGTTGGTTTTTTGTTATTGAAATTTCGTTAAACCAATGTCACTTCTAATGCTTTGCAGTCTGACGGGTTTTTTCGAAGCGGCAACTTTTCGCTGCATAACTTTAGGCTTGAAGTTTTTAGCTTTCTTGGAAAACTTTTCGGAAGAAAGCTACCGAAAATCCAGAAGTTACTTAGAAGTTACCTCGTAAGCAAAATATTGGTTTTATCAGAGAAGGTACTACCATCTGTTCTGCATAAAAATCCAAAACCAAAAAGGAAAGTATGCATCTTAAAAGGCTGACAGCGAAAAATAAAGGATTCGTACAGTTTTTTAAGGTAGCTTCGCGGAAGAGAAGGGGAAGGAAATTTTTTTCAAAAAGGTAGTTTCGAAACTTTCGCGACAAAAGTTGCTTGGTTTAAGTCGTGCTTTAAAAGCCGTGTTTTTTGAAAAAGTTTTGATGCAATAAACGCTATCAAGCGAGGCGAAGTTTCATGTTTTAAGGGATGGATTTACTTTTCATCGCGGCTAAAAAAAATATACAAACTTAAGAAAATAAAAAAGAATCCATTGAGAATCTCTGTGCGATAACTACTTATAAAACACTCTTTTTACTATTTTCTGTCTCTGACGAAAGTTATATTTTTTTCTGGAAACAATTGAAAGTTCAGTTTTCTGGTTAGGTATTGATTTGTATTCATAGGATATAACAACAGAGGAATCGGTTTGACAACTTTTCCATCAATCGTGCGACCAATCTGCGCCAAGGTGAAAAAATTAGTTTATCCAGCAAAACTTGACAATTTGTACAAATAACATGGTGCTACATAAAGCACTTTTTTAAAGCTGATGAAAAATTTTTCGTTTTTAAAACGAAGAAAAAAAAAAAAAACACAAATAAATTTGAATAAATTTGTATTCACTTAAATCTTAAATATTGGTAAAGAAATTAATAAGTTTTGGATGATAAAACAGTCATCCAAACCAATAAATAATAATATGAGTCTTCCGAACAAAATTATCAAGATAGCAAATAATTATTGATAGCATACTTTTAGGTGCTGCCAAAAAATATTTAATGATTTTAGCTACTACATACAAAATGATAAAAAGCCAACGATTTTAAAATTAATAACAAAAAATTGAGAGGAAAAAACAGAATTGAGCAGAATTAACATGAATTATTTTTCCTTTTTGTTTTTTGAGATAATAGAGAGAGTAACGAAATGGTATAACGTGTGCACACGGGCCTTACAATAAGCATGCAGTATGTTTTTGCGGGCGTGTGTGTTTATGTAGGAGTATGTGGGAGCAAATGGGCGTGGGTGTGTGTGTGTGAGTGTGTGTGTAAGCGCTTGTTGTAACAGAATGTTGCTTTAACAAAATCTGTCTGCTTCAGTTAACTTTTGCGAAAGAAATTTCGCCTCCAACCAGACAAGTTCCTTTGCTTTACATGCTTTCAGCCTGCTAAAGCATCATCGTGTGTGTGTGTGTGTGTGTGTATATCCGGTGGGGATTTAAACAGTTTTACATGTGTCCTTTTGTACTTCGAGTCAGCTCTTTCTCATGTTAAACAATATAATGAATAAAATATTTTTGTCGAGCTGAAGAGACGAACGTGCTTTAGGGCATTTCTGTAACCACCATGTAAAAAGGGCGCGTAGTATGCCCTCATTATTCATGGTTTTTTTTCCACCACTATTGTTGGCATTGTTGTTGTTGTTGTTGTTGTTGTTGTCATAGTTATTGGTCCTTATGTCGTCTGTTTTATGTTCGTTCGTTCGTTCGCTCGCTCGCTTTAATTTAGTCGCCGCAGGTAACGACGTTTGTAGCTTTCAATTTTATAATTGGTTAAAAAAAAAAGTATGTTTCATAATGAAGATGATGATTATGCCTATGAATGTTTTGTTAAAAAATAACTTTTTAATGATATTTATCTCACACTATTATCAACATCAATATCATAATTATTACTATTATCAATAACGCATCGATCACAATTGAGCATTTATTAAATTACGTTACACAGCAGCTGTTACGAAAACAGCAACAACACCACCACCAACAACAACAACAACGAAAAGGAAAACAACTACAAAGCTACAATGAATACACGCCCCATATCGACCCGCCCACACACCCATCAACTGCCATTACGCCCAACTCAATGTGAATTTTTTTAATTCTCATTTTCTTTGCAACATAAAAAGCTTGCGCGTCACTTTTGATGATGATTCGTTCATGTATTAATTAATTAATTTCAATGTCAATCTTTTGCAGTTTTGAGTTCGATAGTGATGATAATGAGTTAAAAATTACCTTAAAACTACTCTTCTTCTAACAAAAAAAAAAAAAATAAAAACCGATCATTAAAATTATGATCTGAATAATCTTCCTCAGGCGATGAATCGATGTTATGTCCATGCTCAAGTGAACAGAGGAGGACGTTACTGTAATTATACGTTTGTAATTGAGCCTCTTAGGGGCCATCACATAAACGAGTACACACACATACATATGTATGTCTCTTTTGAAAGCGACCTATATACTCATATACTCTGACCAACGAGTATACGAGTACGAGTATAAGCGGCAGATGCTCATCTGATACTTCTGTAATTGACAACTGAAATATCACGCCCATTAATTCCAAACGAAATTTAATTATATTTTTTCAATTAATTGGCCGCGCACAGACTCGTCCTCGGCGAGTGTAGGGCTGTTTGTTTACTTTATACTCGAAATGCCAAATGTTTAACAAACGTAATTGATTAATTTAAATAACCGCATTTTTATACGTGAAAAAAAAAATTCATTCGCAAAGAGAAATGATAAGTTGTAAATAAGTTAATAGAAATTATTTCCAATTCTTGCTATTTGGTATTAATAAATGAAATACAATGCATTTTTTTGCCATTTACGTTACACAAAAAATGTAACGTTACGAGAATTTTCTTGATTTTCTTCGTTATTGCGTTATATTAAACCTTCTAAGAGACTTATCTAACTTCCGATTAATATTGTTTCCACGTTACACTGCGACACATCCATAAATCACAAAAGATAAAAAAGCAAAAGATTTCAACTTTTTTCGACGTAATGGATTTCTAAAAAGTAAAAGTTTAAAAAACTTAATTTTATCTTGAAAAATGTATGTACGAGTATGTATCTTTCACTTCAGCGGCCACACAAAAAGCAAGCAATTTAGCTTAAATGTATTTATAATGTTACAAAGTGACAGCTCAGAGAGTCCAAAGTACTTCAGAGAAGTCATGATGGCGTTAGAAAAAAAATAAGGCTATATAAGTTCTATTATGGCGTTGTTGTGTGGCGTTGTTTGGTTTTTTTTTTTGTTAAAACAGTTTTATAAATTCTTCTATTTTTCTTTCGGTACGTTTTTCACTTTTTTGCTGGCTTTTTTTGGTTTTTTTTTCTTGCTTTGTCCAACTAAATTGGGTAATTGTTCTTATCTCTGTCGGCGTCTTCCATTTTCACAAAAAATATGGCGCATTCTCCCCGCTTTCGTACGCTTCCCCGCGCAGATTCAACCCGCTTTCCGACCTTGTCTGCCAACCAAACCCAGAAAATATGCCGACTGAAATAAGCTTGTGTCTCTATTTCATTCTTGTTTTCGCACTTGCCGGCGTCGCGCCGCTCGGCGTGTGTGCCACGTGCGCAAAGCACAAAGCACAAAGCGAAGGAGGCCAGTGCAAAACAAGAAGGCATAAACAAAAAACAAGTCACTTCTTCCAACTTTTTGGCACTCAGCTTAATTTTTGATTTGATTTTCTTTAGCTTTAACTCATTTTAAATGCTGCTTTTTGTTGGCATTACACACTTTTCTACCCCTCTTCTCGCCCCCTTCCCTACCCTTCTCTTCCATTTCAATACTTCCGCCAAACTATTGCTGCAAACTCATACATGGACGCACAGAGGACGGCCAGACCGCGTTTTTCTGTGTTTATATGCGGCACAATGTTTTGACCTCATATTTTAGCGACTTAACTGGACGAGTATGCAGACGGCTATGTAAGTTTGTATGTGTATGCGTGTGTGTGTGTGTGTGTGTGTCACCGCGAATAATTTTTGTGCTCTCTGCGTACGAAATAGTTGTACTTACTACCAGCCAGAATGCAAAAAAAAACAGTTTTCGACACAACAAAAAACCAACTAAAAAACTATCTATAAACGTACGATTGTGTCTGTGTGCGTGTGTGTGACATTTGCGGTCGGGCTTATGACATGGCCATATTTCGTTGGTCGCCATAGTTTTTGTAGGGTCATCCGTTCGTTGTTCGTTCAGTTGTTAGTGGTCTTAACCAAGAGTCCAGGAGAGAGAGAGAGAGAGAGAGAGAAAGTGTGTGTTTGTGATTTCGGTTGTAGTGCGTGCTAAAAATAACATAAAAGCAAATGCTAAAAAATGCCGAATATTTTGTAAAATATGGTTTTCGGCCAACCTCAGCGATTTCGACAACAAATTATTGGTATTTGTCCAAGCAAAATGTTGCTAAAAAAAAAAAATCGCTTGAGTGTTGTTGTTTTTTCTTCGACGCAACGCCAAAATTTTAATGTTTAAATAAAGTCGTTGTAAGAAAAAAGCCAAAAAGGAGGCTTTAATGACGGTTTTATAATTTCCATAAAATCATTCTCTGTAGTCAGATCGATTACTTGCGAGACCTATTAATCCTGGCCCATTGAAAAAGGAAGAAAAGGTATGTATATATTGTACATACAAACAAGACCGGATCATCGCATAGACATCGTGTGAGACCAATGTCTAGGCCCTGTTTTGAAAGGGCCCCGTCAAACAGTCTATTTTTACCTTCTATGGTGGACAACTGTACTATATATATAGTATAATAAACAATAAAACAAACATATATTGCTTTTTATATGGGCATTGTGAATTCTGAAATTTAAAGAAAATCTTTTATGTTTCTTTTTATTGAAAGTGAAACTTTCACTTTGCAATTTTCGCAAAAAATAATTTCTCCAAAAATGCTTTGAAAATAATTGATAATTTTGCTGAATTAAGGCTTAGAAAACAGAATTTTAAAATAAGGTTTATTTATTAAAATTAAAAAAAAATATCATGTTTTAACGAAGATTTCTTGGCCAGAAGAAATAGAGCACGCAAAAAATAGAAAACAATAAATAAGGCAAAACTAAATTATGTAAAAAAATTAAAACAAGTTTTAAATTCTTATGAAATATAATATTTTACTCATGAAAGTTAAATTGAGTAATGAAAAATATTTGTTATATAGTATTTTTTTTTATATTTGTTATAAAATATTTGTTCAATTATTTGTTAAATTATTTGTTAAAATTTTGTCAAATATTTGTTAAATTAAAAATATTATAAAAAATAAAAAAAATTAAAGTATTGTATTTTTCATAATTCCATCTACCTTTCATTAGTAAAATATTACATTAAATAAGCATTTAAAATTTGTTTCATTTAGTTTTTTACATTATTTAGTTTTGTGTTAGTAGTTATTGTTTTCTAGTTTTTGCGTGCTCTTTTTCTTCTTCTGGGAGAGAAAGGGGCCCGTTAAAGAGAAAATGTCCAGGGCTCAAAATGGCTTAGTCCGGTCCTGTATACAGATGAGATGGAAAAGAAGAAGAGGATGAGAAGAGGAAGAAGAAAAAGAAAGAGAAGAAGAAGAAGAAGAAGAAGAAAAAGAAATAGAAGATGCAACAAAATAAAAATTTTATTTTATTCAAAATTTTGAAAGAACATAACATGTGGCAATATCTGGGAGAAAAATAAATAAAAAAAACTTTGGCTACTTCTTTCCGTGACTGATGTCGATCGATAGCTAATGGTTTTACTATAATAAACCATAAACCATAATAACTATTTCTGCTGACTTTTAATGCCTTCAATTTATTTCAAATTTTTTAGCTTGCTTCTTTTTTAATGGATTTTTATACTCTTCTCGATGCAATTTTCGGCTATATAATGATTTTTTTTATAATATAAATCCATGAAAGTCGCCCTGAGTTATACGACGCTATAGTACCTACGATTCAATCCGATTTAATTTTGCCTGCAATTTACTGCAATTTAACCGTACTCCTACGTTGATAAAAAATTTGTAATTCTACGTTGAGGTGTCGATTTCTACATCCAAGTGTTTTGTATGGACAATCGTGTTTTTACACATATAAATGTATATATTTTTTTATTAAAATTTTATAATTTTGGTTATAGTGGTTATATTGTTCTTTTTATTGTTTAGTAAACAATAGTATATAAAATTTTGTTTAGCATGTGGGAGACAATGTTGTAGACAAATTTTGTAGTGTAGTTTTGATGTAGCTATAGCTACATTGTATACAATGCACGTAGTAAAAACATTTAGATTGTGATGTGCTTTACAAGTCGTTTTGCGACAGAAGCAGCAGGCCAACTCATGGTTATAATTGGCTTTGGCGGTTTTTTTTTAACACATAAGAAGCATTTTCCTTTCTTTTTAATGTTTTCAGGAATATTTTCCATTCTTCGCCTTTTTGAAGATAGTCCAGCTTCTAGGTGAGATCTTTCTCAATCAAGCGATAGCCGTGTCTGCGAAGCTAATGACCGGGGACCTCTTTCTCTTCGCAACTGGACTGTCTTGGAGAGGCATAAAAATAATGGAGAGACATTACCATTTTTTTTAACAAAACTTATCTCTCAAGTGGATGTAGAATAGACGTAGAAAAAACGTTCGAAATACTAACACGAGTAGCACGTAAAATGAAACGACACGAAAAACGGAAATTCTAATTTGAACAAGTAAAAGCGTTACCTTTGGCCTGGCCGAAGCTCATATACCCTACACCCGCATCCATCGATGGTGATGGTGATGATAAAAAGTGGGCGGGTGACACCTACTTTCATTTTATTTACAGATAGTAAATTTTGATCGATTGACTCATTTACAACACCGCTTTTCCTACCAAAAACCTCATTATATGGTATGGTACACCAGTAGGCGGACCACGCCCATTTTTGGGAGAATATTTTATTCTAAGATGGTGGACCCAGAAAAAAAATTTTAGCTTAAAGTTCAGTCTACAAGCTGAGAAATTGAGCTATAAGCAAGGATGATTCCATATTTGCTATAAAAAGTAGGCGTGGCACTAATCCGATTCTCCAATTTCTCCATTTTCAATACCAAACAGCGTAGGATACAGAGAATACTCGTACCCAATTTCATGACGATACCTCTATTCGTTCTCCTGTAATCGTGATTTCCACAGACAGACAGACAGACAGACAGACGGACGGACATAGTTAAATCGAATCAGGAGGTGACTCTGAGCTAGAATATATGTATACGCTTTGTATACATATATCTATACCTGCCACGCCTCTTTAATGCGTTACAAAAGTGAATATACCCTCATCCCTTCGGTTGTAGGGTATAAAAACACACGGATGTAGAAATCTACACTCATGCCTGTGAAATTGAATTTTTTGAATATTTGGCATACTATTTTAACTGCGATGTCAAAACTACTTGATTTTAGTTGTATTCCATTATAAAATAAAAGTCACAAAATCTGGAAACTCTCACTTAGACCGTTTAGGATATATTTGAAAAAACAAAAACACAAATGTAGTTTTCTACACCAACGTAGGAGTACGGTTAATGGAAGAAAGTGTGTGGGTGTGTGTGTGTGTGGTTGTATAAAGACCATTGTGTTTTTTAACGTTTTTTTTTTGGTTTTTTCGGTTTTGGTATTTCAATTTCACATGCCTCACGTTTTTAAAGTAAATGGCAAAAATTTGATAAAATGTTTCCATTAAAAGGGATCTACAGATTTGTTGAACTTGTTAAAAAAAAAAACACAACAACAATCATTATCCAAAGTGCGAGGATTAACCCAAAACTCTTTCCTTTTTGGAAAAAGGTGAAAATGCATTTACTCAAATCCTGGCATGACATTCGCCATCGACATCAGCCAGGATTAAAACCAACCAAAGACCAAAACAAGTATGTTCTTACTCGTCTCCGTCCTCGTCCTCCCGATTATAATCTCCCAGAAACTCATAAGTCCACCTTTTTTTTGGAAGAGATGAAAGTGCATTTACTCGAATTCACCATCAAGGTATTATAGCTCCAGCTAGGACGAAAACCAAAACGCAGTCGGGAAAATTCGAAGCAGACCATAGATCTTTTCGTTATGAATTAGGTCTAAATTTAAGATGAAATTTAAGTTGAAAGTTGAAAATGCTTTTTTTTTAATTTAATAAAAATTAAATGCGAGATTAATAGAACTTCACATGAAAAAACGAAAACAATTGCAACAAGCATTTAAGGATTAAATTTTTTTATTAATTTTTTTTAAAATTAATTTTTTAATTTTAATCTAGATGAATGATGACATTCGTCCTTCATGTCCAATACGTTTATTTTCTTGCAGTTAGTTTTATTGATTGTATTTTCCTGTAGACGTGGCATACTCATGAATCCTTGCAAAACTTCTAAGTTTAGATTCTTCAGTACGTACGATATAAGGACAATTGCTCTCATGATGAACATGATGAGCATGATGGCGGAAATGGTACCTCCGCTTCCGATTGTTATTTCTGTCAACTTAAAAGTGCATTAATTTTCCCAACAATTCCTTTCCTTCTTCTCCTCGCCACTTCCACCCATTTTCCAAACGGGCTTCCACACTTGGCTTTTGAGGATGTTCTCCAGCTGTTAGTGCTCCATGCATTTTCCGCCTTGAACCCTTCCTTTCCCTTCCGTTCTCTTTCGCACAAACGCTCCTTGTTGAGCTTATGAATTTCCAACAAGCCTTCATTATTAATGCAATCATGCGAATAGAATGAGGGCAGGCCGCAAATGATTGAACCACAACAACCACAAATTGTTGCTGGTTATAATGTGGCCCTTATGGCTTCCAGAAGGACCTCGATGTTCCTCGATGTGTTGTGCTGAGTACGTTGAGGTTGAGAATAGATTATCGACTTGCCGCTGATGAGAATGAGGACAGCAGGTGAGCAGGAGGAGGAGGAGGAGGAGGAGGAGGAGGAGGAGGAGCTGGTTGAGCGCTGGTTGAATTGAAAATTTGTTCTCATTTAATAATGATTGCCATAATTGTCTTATATTTATTTATGGCTTTGTAACAATATGCGGTCACCGTGATTCCAGCCGTCACGATTAGGGTCGCCCTTACGATGCTAGACGCTACTGTTGCTCTCACTCTTTCTCTTACTCTTACTTAACACTGAAGGCTCATGAAGTGCGGTGAATTGATTTATTCTACGCTGGTCGTTTGTCAAATATTGACAATTCATTGACCTGCTTTTAATTTTTATTAATAATACTTTATCATTATTAATATTATTTGCTGACGTAAATTTTGAGTTGAGCTTGTTTGTTGTTTATTTGTTTGCTTTGATTGCATGGAATTTTTTTTAAATTAATTGCGATTTTAAAGAATATAGATAAAGTAATAGAATAATAAGAGAGGCTTTAAGAGTATTTAGGATTAGGAGGATTTTTTATTATATCTGCTGGCTTAAGAAGAGAAGAAATATAGAGGAAACCTATAATTTCGATGAGAAGAGAGAGTTCATCGAAGTTTCATTCAGAGTTTCAATGTGTTTTTTGGCGATTTGTGCAAAGTTACACACACCAATAAACACTTGATAGAACACTGCGATCAAATACGAGCAAGAAATCATGTTCTCGCTTTCTGATGATAAGAGTAAAAAGTGAAAACTTTATCTTCATCCTTGGGTTTTCGGCAAAGACGAGTACACTCGAGGGTATTGCCGCTATTTGTCACAAAAAAAGGCAGAAAATCCAAAACAAAACACTGGAATAAAGATACAAACAAAAAAGGGGCATAACAAATCGGGCGAAAACACGAGAAGCCGTTACAAAAACACTGTAAAAGACGAACGAACAGAAACTTTAGGAAATCATCTCGCAAACGTGTTTTTGTAAACGATGGATTTTTTGTGGAAGGGCATGGCGTGGAATATGCGACAAGCGATATACCAGCATTTTTTTTCAATGACAGTCTTGCCAGATTGACAAAAAAAAAAAAAAAACAAAATAATAAGCAGAAACAAGGCGAGCAATTTTCCAGCTTTTTGTGAAAATCCACGAAAATAAACGTCGAAAAACCAAACTAAAAATCAAAAAATTAAAGCCTTAAAAAATGTGAAAGAAAGATCTGTTATAAAGCATTCGAACAAGTCGATTGTGTTACTGTAAAATCCGGTAACTCAGGACTCTATCGTACATATGACGGCTGCTGTCAAAATCATTGACTGCCTGCTGCTCTTTGCGTTAAAGTAAAGTGCTAAAAGAAAATCTATTTTTGAAACTTAGCAGTTCAACTGAAACAGATCTATAGCTTTTACGAATCAATAATATTGAAATTTTCGATAATTTATTAATTACTTATGTAATTAACTTTAAAAATAAAAAACGAAAATTTCATCGTTCCTGCAAAGGATTTATATAAAACACTTTTATAGAATAGAATTTATAGAATTTATATTAAAGAATTTTATATTTTAATATAAATTATTATATTAATTCATATTAAAAAAATTAATATGTGTATGTATTTAATTTCTAACAGTGTACGAGTACACGAAGGCGTGGGCAAATATTTTTCCTCCAACTTTTCTGAAAGTATTCTTGATGATTGGCAAAATAATCGAAAACAACAGAGTTTGAAACTTTATGCGCTGCGAAGTATGTTCTTTATTTGATAAGGATTTGTGTTCGAAACTTGTTTGAAAGTGTTGCGAGAAAAGTATCAACAACTCAAAAAAAAAACAAAAAAAACAAAAAAAAAAATTCAAAAACAACAATAAGAAAAACATAAACAAATAAACAACAAGCGGAAGGATGTTAATACAACTCAAAGTGAGTGAAGAGACATGCAGTACAATAACATGCACAACAACAATGAAAACATCAAGAATGGGTCCATTGTTTTCATTGTCATTTTGTGCTCTCTATCGTTATTGGTTGTAAACCACTTTGACAGTGTGAATTAGCCAAATCAGCAACTTTTCGCCATTCCGAAAGCGTGTTCGTTGGGTTTTAAGCCAAATCGGTCGAGGACCGAGTGAGCCTTTGGCTAACAAAAGCTAAAGCCACTTTTCATACCAGAAGAAAGGCTGCGGGAGATTTCGCTCTTATGCGGTTGCAGAGAAGTGTGTGTGTGGGTGTGCTTGTGTGTACGTGTGTACCCTGAATGTGAGTATATGTATGTTGTGTGTGTGTGTGTGATATTTTTCTGATTGTTTGTTTGCAAAAACTTTCCGATTGAAGTTTGCTTCTAAAGTTTTATTTAGTTGCTACTATTGAATGAATGAATGAAAGAATGAATGAATGAATGAAAGAATTAATGAATGAATGAAAGAATGAATGAAAGAATGAATGAATAAAAGAATGATTGAATGACAGAATGTGAGAGTGTGGCTGTACAATACATTCAATACATTCAATGGAGAACAAAAAAAAACAAATTTTATCAGTTTTTTCTATTATTTTGTGTGGACACTTTTTGCCTCTATTTCGACGGAGCGACAGTTGTTCGATTTTAATCTCGATAGGTACTATTGTTTCTCTCGCCGCTAACAAACGCTGAATGAGAATGAACTTTTGTCCACATTTCATTTAATTACTTTTGACATTTCGATTTTGCGCCAACTTTGATGAGCAAGCAGTAAGCAAGTAAGTAACGGTTCTCACTTTTAGTTGCTTGTTTTTCACGAAAAAGTAACGATCTTCTGTTAATGAAAAACTTTTTAAAGTCTTATTACTTATTTTATGAAGTATTTAATTAAATTTGGTATTTCAAAAACTTACCGCTGAATCATTTTAACTGCACTTAACATAATTAACAACATTAGTTGTTGCAACCAGTTCATCAATAATGGCTGCGCGCCATTAGTTGTTGAAGTCTTCGAAGGAACACAGTCGAGAAATTAAATTATCGAAGGTACACTCACCTAAACGCACAGCCGTCAAATCGATGGTCGTGATTAAAGCGGACTCCAGGGTGCTGATATGTCATGTTGCGGTGTGGCGTGGTGGCCCAGCCATGGACAATGCCGTTTCCACTTAGCAGTTTTCCTGCGCCAAAATTTCTCCACAAATTTATGGTTAAGCTGGTGGTAAATTCGATGAACGTTAATGGCTCTAAAGCCCATTCATCTCAACGGATATCCGGTTACTAAGTATTTCATGGTATCAGGCAGAGTGTTTGTGTGTGTGTGAGTGTATCGTTGCTTTAGCCTAACTTACAATACTGTTCGTGACGAGAGACAACAATAACAACAGCAACAACAACAACAACAACAACAAGAGCGATATCGTATTTCAATAAGCAACTAAAATACAACAACAACAACAATGATACAACTAAAACATATTCAAATTTGTACCTTAGGCGGTTCCTTACTTCCGGCCTTCGCCTTTCTTCCTCTTCCTGCCTTTCTTCCTCTTCCTGCCTTCCTGCCTTCCTGCCTTCCATTCTTCCTTCCATGCTTCCTTTACGGTAACGACCGTAACGAGCCGACAATAGCATTGGTGGTCAGTCCGGCCATACACAGATTATACGAACTTCTGTATGGTTGTTGTTATGCATTCAGAGAACTCACAAATTATGTGTTTCAAGAAGTATCCGAGCATTCGAATTCGGATTCGGTCGGACTCTCTTCATTCCACTGCAATTAAGTCTGCTTCAATTCACTTTGGTTCGCGTGATTTGTTCTATCACGAACCGATTTGTATTAATAAATAACCATCGGAGTAATGCGATAGCAATAAATGTTAGTCCATTAATGGATTACAATTAGTTACTGTGCTCGACTCGATCGACAACAACAATAGCAACAATAGCAGTCAATAGCAACAATTTGAGCTAAAATTTAGACCAAGTTAGTCGTAAGTAAGTAAGTAAGTAAGTAAGTAGAGGTGATTAAGATAGCTTCCGCTCTCAGAGAATACGACTTTGTAACAGATGTTGGCCGTACTAAGGACTCTCTCGAGGTTCATAATATGTCCCTCAACACTATAAAACCTTTTAGCATTATGCAAAAGCCATGAGAACATTTAGCTATTAATTAATGGATTAGAGCAGTAAGAATTCATTGTATTTATACGAGTTTATACGAGTATTAACGTAACATTAATGCTATTGCGTTGAGTTCTACTTATTGGACATGATATTAATACTAATTGATCGATACCATTTTGAACTTTTTCTACATACTTTAATGAACTTTTTCGCTTGAAATTTTTAGCGTTTTTTGTTTAAAAGTGTTTATTATAAGCGTGCTTTATTTTTATCCATAATAAATCTGTAAATTGTAATAGAATTAATGTGAGTTTATGGTTTTTCGCACTCTGAATATCTTAGTAGAGTAATTTAGTGGATATTTTATTTAGAAAAGTAAGCATGAAATATGCGTAAGTATTTAATTTAATTGTTTTTATTTCTAATTTCATTCCACTTTATAGTGTTTTTTTTTTTTTTTGCACCATCCATCCCAATTTTATACTCTCTTCTATTCCCGTCTCCTCCGTCTGACAATATATACTCCTTCATTAATGCCAAAACACGTTCACTGTTGCCATAAAACTAGTAAAGCTTTTAAGAGTATACTCTAAGTAATTCGCACTTATAATTATTAATGCGTATAAGAGTATAGAAGTGGTTAATGACTACGCATTAGAACATTTATGGCCAACTTTATACACTCGAATACGATCCTGGTACGTGCTAATGATACGAGTATGATAGAGTACTAAGAAAGCAGACTTAATCGCACTGCTTTACTATGACACGAAAATTATACGACTACAAAAATTATGATAATATACAAATTGGAACGAGTGTTACATTCATTGAGGCTTTTATTTTTATAGTCGTATGAACCTCACAATAACTCGTAAACTTAAAATCCACACTGACTTTATCGACAACTTATTACAACTAAATATTCCCTCCTTCAGATTTTAGTGAGATTTGTGAGAGAGGAAAGATTATTGTCCGGGATGAAGAAGAAGCAAAATTAATACATATTGTGAAATAATTCATTTTGTGGCGTTGGCAAGTAATAAACACGAACATTTCATGCAATATAAAACAGATTTCTGGTGTTTTTTTTTGGTTGATATTTGAAGCAGGATCCTCTTCGATAATAAACACTTCATAAATATAGCCGCAGTTTGTATTCAAAGGCGTCCATAATATAAAAGCAGCGAAGATGGCGAAGAGGAAGGAGAGGTGGATGAGAGAAGATAAATATCGAAAAGCCAGAACAGATTGCAGCAAAGAATAAAAACGGAAAAACGTAAAGGGCTTTCTGAATTCTGCTTTCAGAGCACCGAATTCGAAACCGACATACATATACCATTTCTCCATAACGTCAGTTTTGAAGATATCCTGTTCTTCATGAAACAGAAACATAGTAGATCTTTTTGTTCAGGTTTGAGGTTATTTTACATTAAAAGACGATCCTTGTTCGCAAAACTTTCGAGCAAGTCATTAACTATGAATATTGTAGAGTTCAGTTAATGCATTTTCTAGAAGAGAAGCGTTAGGGCTTCAGGTTAAGAAGCGAAAAAAAACTTATCGTAAAGAATAATTTAAATATAAGCTTTAAAGTAAATAAAGAACATCTTAAACAAATATCTTAACATCAATAATCGAATATCTTAAGAAACTTTGATTTTACATTTGAAGTTAAGTTAAGTTGTGTTTACTTCTAAACCCGAGCTGAAGCCAGTACAAAATTTCAAGCAATTGGAAGCCATGTCGCTCGCTCTCTCTTTCTTTTCTATTCATTCTGTAATCAACATCAATCCGTAATGTTAGCTTCATTACTGTATACACTATCATCTTCATCATTAGTATCAGCACCAGCTGCTGTACAAGTCCCAGAATTTATTTGTTCACTTCGCCACTCGAAAATCAAAGCAGTTCGAAGCATGTAAGTTGAAAGGTCAAATGGATATTGAATTTATTTTGTTCGCTGAGCGACACAAACTTTCACTCGGCTTCCCAACAAAGCATTTGTACGCGCTGGTGTGTGTCAGTGTGGGTGTAGTGCGGGGGGTGTATGGCTGCGTGTGTTGGGAAGTGTTTGTTTTAACTTTATTAGAACTGACTCGTAAGTGAGTACCCAAATACTGTGCTATGATGACGATGATGTATGGATATCGTAGTACGAGTATATGTATTTACAGTTGCATGTAGTGAGTAGGTCTATATCTGTGCATATTCGTTGCATGATATTCTTCATACACAAGTACTTTAATTGGATTTTCATTTCGATAACATTTTTAATACTTTATAAGTTATACTATTTGACGCAAACGATTTTTGTTAAATACAAACGCTAAAAAAAATGTTTCCTCAAAAAAATTTTAAGTAATATCTTCAAACTTTAAAGCCGATATAATAATGAAATATTAAAATTTTTTTAAAAAAAGTTGTATATTAATATAAATTTAATTTTATATAGATTTCTATTAATTTAAACTTAAACTGCAAACGTGAAATGAACATCGAAAAGCACCCTGGAAAAATAGCTAAGACACAAACCATACATTTTCAACGAGCTTATTATGCATAAGCTTGCCCTTAAAGTCCTGGAATATTTTCATCGAAAATTAAAAGAATTCTATTTATTAGAATACAATTGATTTCGAGTTAGCGAGATGACTTATGTTGAAGTTTATTTTAAACTTTAACCATTTCATAAAGTATTATTATTAAAGTATTATTAGTAAGTATTAAGTATTATTAGTATTATTATCTAAGAAAATATTCAAATAAAGAAATTTAATATTCGATTATCTGTTCGTTCTAAGTGCGTGGTTTGTGTCTATGCTAAATTCATGACGTTTTTGCGAATTTCAATTCTTGCTCTTGATAACATTTTCAAATTTCGAAAACATATTACATTTTGCAAATCAAAAATTGCAAAATTATTGGAAAAAAGCGCTTGTAATTTAGCTGTTTGAAGGACAAAATGTAAAAATATAAGAATCTATTGCACAACACAGAAAATCTGAGCAAAAAAGTATTTTGTTTGGGAGAAAGCTTCACTTTTTTTCAAGTGAAAAACAAAAACAAAACCATTTTCGATTATTCTTTCATTTCATTTTGAAACGAAATCGATTTTTTTTTGGCACGCAACGAACAATGGACGAAATCATTCATTATCATTTTCCAGTTTGTCAATTCACTATAGTTTTTCATTTATTCGTTCGCTTCTCATTTTCTTATAAATAATTTTCTTTCTCTTTGTCGGTTAGTCTAATTTTCGTTCTCATTGTCACTTCATTTAAATTGGATTCTCGTTTTCGATATCTGTTTTACTGCTCATTGTTGATGATCATTGGTTATACGGACTACTGATGAAAAAAAAATGTTCACTCTTTCTTTTCCTCTTTTCTTTGGTCTTTTTTTTTAATGTAGTCTCGAAGCTGTATTGTTTTAAAAAGCGAACCGGAACTGGCAGAAGCTGAAAATCCTTTCAGAAATTGCACTAATTGGAATCTTAGATTATAACAGTTGTCAATGCACGATTTTATGTTAGCAAAAAATAAATAAAAAATCGTGTTTTTTTTTAGATTTTATAAATTGTGAAATTATTTCAGATTATTTGCGGAATGCAAAAAATTATATGAATTTTTAAAAGATACGTTTTCGATTTATGGCAGCTTAACGTCTCTGATAAAAAGGACTTGCATAACTAGAACTCTATTCTTGATATTCATTAGCATTTCTATTGTTCTTTTGGTGGAATTTCTGTTGAAAATAAATAAATCACTTTCCATTCTTTTCATCACTTCTGTCAACCGCTTAAGTATTCCCACTTGTTGGAAGAACACTTCAGTAAATGACTTCTTCACTCTGGCAACTCGGCAAGTATGCAAATTTGGTAACAGTTGAAGCTGCCATCCTGTGGTTTGCTGAACTGACCAGCTCCATTCGATTACGATCATGACTAGAACTACGAGCCGGCAGCAGCCACAGCAGCAGCAGCAGCAGTAGCAGCACGTCCAGAAATAATTTGTTACTACTCGCACTTTTCGTATTCTCAAGTACGAAAATTGAACTGTATTAAAATAAATCCATTTAAATTCAGAAAGTTTTCCATACCGAATGCAAAATGCTCTTAGCAGCACCAACCACAACAACAACAACAACAACAACGATCGTGGAAACAACACGAATTTCAAATGAACCAAAGCAATTTCTGAAGTGGTTTCTGAGAACTTTTCCATTAGTAAAGCATTCCATCTGAAGCTATTTTTTCTAACCAGGGACCAATTTCTTACTTTCCTCTTCTTCTTCCTCTTCTTCTTCTTTATCTTAAGAATTATTCATGTACTTCTTTTGATTCGGAGCAATCTGATCGTCGACAGCAGTAAAGTTTTTCTTGACTCTTCTCTTTTCTAAATTATGAGACATTTGCAAGTCGACAGTCGACAATTTGTGAGTTTTTTTATACTCTTAAAATTTTGGTACATTTTAAAAATAATCAATAGATGTCACAATCCATCTGTTCGACCCATCCATCGGCCTGTCGGTGCGTCCGTCCTTCCGTCCCATCATTCCGTTGTCATTGTCCAATTTTACGTAGGAAAATTGTTCGAAGGCGGGATGGTCGAAATCGAATACTGCAAATTTATAATATTTATTTATTCAATAAAATACTTAAGGCCTGATGGCTTACGTTCATTCTTAGCAAAATGAGCCTTCAACCCTATAAAAACATTTTCGCAATACGTTCGCAATCATCTTTTTCGGTTTTTTTTTCTGAGTACTGAGGTCATACGTTTGCTGCCTACGTAATTTACAGTTATGCAATCCTTTAGTAAGCAGTAAGTCTTCGTAAGTCTTTTGATGACAGATGAATTGTTTCAATTTATTGCTCTCCGGTAGAGATGGTTTTTGCATAATACAATCATCTGCTTCTGGCAAATATAAATATAAATATAAATATAAATGTCTTAAGCATTGTTAGCTCGAGTTGAAATTGATTTAGAAAACTTTCGAAGTCGTCTATAAAATGTCATAGTTTTATTAATACATACTCGTAAATGTCAAGGTTTGATTGTTATGAAACAGCCCCAGTAGACAGACCCTGTGTGGACCATGATACAATATGCCGAATTTTTATAAAAGTTTGACTGACAATTATCGATTATAGAAGTGTTATTAGTTGTGGAGAAAATCCTCTAATCTATTTGAAGTTTTAAATGACAGCTCTCTTTCGGAACGAGAAGTTTTAGCAAGAGAGGTATCGCGGTCGTAAATAAAAATTCCAAGAGAGAGAGAGAGAGAGAGAGAGTGAGAATTGTAAATCCATGCTGGCGGTGTAGAATCTATGTATGTCGGTATAAATTAAAGCAACTTCTCCTCAAATGTTATTATACCCGGAATTAAAGGAAATATGCTTATGGCCGTAGTTGTCAAATTTTTACTATGCTGTGGCCCAAGGATAATTTCGTGGGATTTTCAAATTTTCTGTCAGTTCTTCTAGGAGGCGCAAGTTTTTCCTAATATTAATATTAATACTAATTAGTATTAATACTAATATTAAGTTTAGTATTTAGTTAAGTTTTTAAGATTCTCTTTTTAATACTATACTTCTGTTATTTGTACAGCTTATTAAGTTAATGGTCTCAATTCATTTATGAAAATATTGTAATACTAATAATTTCTTATAGCCCTTTATAGCAGTTTTTAGTTTTTTAAATTTTTAGTTGAAATTTTTAATTCTTAGCTGTGAAAAATAATTTCCATTAGAAAATGTTTAAGCCATAGCAAAAAAAGAGTCTTTTACCCGGGAATTGAACATAGGAATAGCTGGCAACTCGATGCTATGTATGAATGCCAGATGAGTCACGCAGCACTGCTTCTCTGGATTTTTATTTTATGAACTCATACTCATAGTTTTGCAAAAACGTGCGGCCACGATCAAATCCAATAATACGTTTACTCGAAAAACGGTTTGGCTGTCAATCGCTAAAAACAACAACAACAACAACGACAAATAACTGGTATGGTATGTGGTCTGACAATCGGGTACAAGGCAGGCTTCAATTCAAGCGAAGAAGTCTAAAGTTCAGAGAGCGTACTCGTAACTTCACGATTCTCTTATCCGCTGCGCGTTCACATCCGTTTTTGCATACCAAATAAGTATCCCTGACAACAACAGCAACAACAACAACAGCAACAACAACAACAGCAACAACAACAAACAACAACAACAAATTTATATAATCAAATATGTCTAACCATGGATACTGTGCGCTCACGAAAGAATAATTTTTTAGAAGCAAGACGTGCAGGAATCAGATTGTTTGGAATCTTTCACAAAAAACCAAGAAAAAAAAAAAAATTGGAAAAACAAATTCAGGAAGTCAGTCAAAGAGTCAGCAGGCAATCAAGTAGGCTGATAGATTGGATAAACAGACACATGCGGCTACGGACAGACATGCAGACAGATACCAGAAACGTATACAAACAGCATGTCAGTTAGAAAGTCATTCAAGCAAGCGTTCGTTTCGAATAACGTACGCTCGCTCGCTCACTCCATTCAAGAACGTCCGTCACGTATCGCTGTCAGCTGATAACCGATAACTCAGGAAAGCAGTTATTGTTTTTGTTGCATTTGCACAGAAGTCAGCAAAATCAATACGATCGTATCGATTCGCACGCTTAAGCGTGAGCTATTCGTTAGAAGGTAAAAAGCAGGAAGCACAAGACAGAAAGAAACGCTTTTCGTATACGTCAGTTTCGAAACGAGTATAGCGAGTAACATCACGAAGAGCAAATGGTAAATAACCACAACAATGGCAAAGAAAGAAAACATTCATAAAAGTCTTCATAAATAAATATATGTCAAAAATTGAATTGATATGGAGAAAATACAATATTTTTCGAATCAAAAGTAAAAAGAGAATATTTTTATGTACGAATATATTCAAGCATAAGGATATGAAAAGATTTAAGGATATGAAAATTGAATGCGTGTCAGCAGTCACAAACCGTGTGCATACATAAAGTATTGTCATCAATGAAATAAATTATTGGTGCAGAAAGTTATCACTGAATCATAATTAAAATAATAAAAGTATTCATAAGAATACTAATAACGTATTGCGATGAATTTTAATAAGGACAGGAATTTTCCAGATTATAAAGAATATATCGTATAATATACGAGTACTAGTATGTACGAGTATGTCTCGTATTCATAAACTAAATGAGAAGAGATTCTTGAGAAATATTTATCGTATAAAAAGTATTATTAGTTTATCACAATTTATAATTTATAAAACTCGTCCTGTTTAATTTTTAATAAAAGCAGAAACGAGAAGAGACTATATTTTTGTAATAAATTGTAATTTTGTAATAAGTTGAATGTAAGTTTTGTAATAAGTTAAATAAGTAAATGATTTTGAATAACTTTCTAAAGAAAATTTTAGTGTTTTAACATATTTTGACATCAAATTAAATCTTCTGCAATTAGAGTTTATTTTCTGTTTTAAATCGTCAAACATTGTTGGTAGAAATTTTTAGTTCTCTGCGTAACAACTTCCTCCGTTTCCAATTTTTATGGTCTCCTCAATACATCTCCTCCTCCTCCGCCGCCTCCTCCTCCTCCTCTTTGCAGTTATTTTATCATTTCGAAAATCATTTCTTACTCAACACTCTTGAGGATCCCTTAAATATTTATAGTCAACATTTGGAAAGATTGAAGACGAAATGCACCGAGCAGCTTTTCCGATCGAATTGTTCGACTCATCTCAGATCCCAAGAGAGGCGACAATGACGTAATGCTGCTGGTGTTGGTGTCGGCAATGAAGTCGGCGATAGTGTATACCGCTGGGTATTTATTCGGAGCATCCCTACAAGAAATTTTGTGTCCAACTGCTAAAGAACTAGAACTGAATCGGAACTACGGACGCTAGATTTTTCCACTAAGAGTACCTATATCGGATTTATTCAAAAGTAATGCGTAGTTACAATTGTTAATTATAGATTAAGGAAGTATAGCGTTGTCCAAAATAGAGTATAGCAAGTTTTTTTAATAAAATAGATGCAATTTTTCACTTAATTGTTTTTTTTTTAATTTATTTAAAATGTATTATGTATGACAATTATAAGTGGCAGACGATATCTCTCAAATGATCGCCACGACCACGTTTACAGACATTAATTCGAGAACCACCATTTTCAATTTTCCAGAATTCTTGAGAACGACTGGAACAACGTGGAATTAAAGTTGTTGAAACTTGTTGCCTTCGAATGAGCTGTATTAGGTCTGCTTGCGGTTTTCAACCTTATGGGGTCAATCTTAGTAGGGTTAAATACGGGCCATGCTTTGCAGAATGTCATTGTTTGTTCGGGTGTGTGTGTGTGTGTGTGTGCGGATGTTTGTGGGTCTCTCCGTTTGTATAAGTTCGTCTTTTGTATTCTTGTTCGGATCCGGATCAGTTGCGTTTAAGCTACGCCATTTTTTTCTTAGCTCTTGCTGCGTTTTTATTAGATTAAATAAAATTTAACTTGTGAAGAAAGTTTCCATTCTATTCGTCTTCTTTCAGTGCGCTTCGCTTATTCTTTCATTTCATCCCTTCATGCTGTTTTCTGCTGCTGTTTTCTCTATCGATTGTCTTTTCGATGCGTTTTTGAGCGTTGTTGTTGTTTTATGAGCAAGCTAAGAATATATCTTTCACTTCTTCTTCTTTTTCTTCTTCTGCTTCTTTTTCTTGTTATCGTTGAAATAAGGTTGGCCTTAGCTTTTAATAAAATATCGTATAAATAAATTGTACTCAACGATGGCATGATGACATGATTTGTTCGTGTTGGAAATTTCTTGCTGTAGCGTTTGGTATCGGTAGTGGCAATGGGGCTGTGTGGCGGTGGTGGTGTAGTTTTGTGTCGGTGTGTGTGTGTGTGTGTGTCAATCGCCCTAGGAAAATGCAAGTCTCGCGGGCATCCTCAGCAGCAACGAAGTCGGCTTCGGCAAACGCAAGTTATTCTTATTCGTTATTCTCATCACTAAATCAATTGATTTCTTCGACAGAACGACGATGGAGGCCACAAAAGCAACAACAACAACAACAACAACAACAACACTATCAGCGCCAGTATTTTATGGTTTTTTTCGGTATTGCCGAGAATTGAAAGTTGAAATTGGGACAATAGAAAAGAGCAAAAGCAATACTTTGTATGCAATTTACATTCTTATTAAGAATATTGAATTTCTAAACAAAGAAAGCTTATAGAAAGTGCAATATATTGTGTAATACGCTTGTAGTGTTATTTAATTTCGTGCTGTAGCTTTTTTAGAATAGTCTTTTTTGATATTATTCAGTATTATTAGTGATTACTAAGAACGACATATTTTTTTATATCCGTTATAATCGTTTCATAATATTTGTTCAAAGCAGTCTCTTCACGATCTATCGCTATCGTATCGTTTTAGTTGTCGTTCTTTTGCAGAAAATCGAACAAAATAGAATAACCAAATATTCGTCCATACCGAATACCGTTTATGAATTTCGTAGGATATTCATAACAATCGAAATACAAAGTAAGCTTGAATAAACCTATGATGAGTGGCATCAATCAATCTTTAATTTATTCTCTATAACTTTCTTCTTTTTTAACACCGAAAAATGGCTTTTTACTCAGCTTCGTAATAAATTCTATCCATGACGAAAATACGATACTTCATTACATAAACTGTAGATGATTTTTTTTTTCTCTATATCCATTCTGTTTTATTTCTCCTACAAATATACGTAACAACCTTTGTTTTTATGTATGTTCCTCTCGGAGGTCTGAGCTCGTTGAAATCTTCATAGTCGCAGTAGTCGTAACTCGGTCATGGTCTTTTATTAGCCTCAAGTTTTCATTATAGCCAGTCTTTATTGATTTGCAGTGATTTTGCGCGCAAATTGATTGAATTGATTGATTTTTTCTTTTTTATTTTTTTGCCTGGTAGTAAAGTTGAATGCAGATTTGATTACATGCTACATTTATATAACGTGAACATACTCTGCTACATTACACCGTTTATATGCGACCATATAATGTCAAACTTTTATCGACAAGTAAGTAAGTGGCGTTAGTATTGTTTTGTTTTATCAACGGCTTAAAGGATAGACAAGGATAGGTCACAAGCTGAGCTCCATAGTTCAGATAAGTCCTTATTTCTTTTCTTCCTTCCTTTTTTTGTTCCACTGCCATCATGCTAATAAATTATGTACAAATTTATGTGTGTACCAAATTTTTATTGCAAAAGCAGTGAAGCGTAAGTCGACGCGTCGGTCGGTCGGTCGGTCGGTCGGTCGGTCGGTGAGTGTGTTCATCTATGCGATACATCCAGTGGTCGGTGGCGATAAGCGTTGAACTGTAAAAAGAGCGGAATCGACATTAAATAGAAATCGATTAAACAAAAGCATAAAAGAAACTATACTGGTAGAAAGACCACAAAATGGCTGCGTATACTTAGTTTAAGACGGTAACAAAACAAAGGGAAACATTTAAATGCTCGAGCACCGAACCGACCGATAATGCCGGCGGTGATAATGCAGGAATGCCAGGCAAAGAAAACTGAGCAAAGGTCCATGCCAGTTAGCAGCGAAAATAATGATGGGCGGAGAAAGGCGGGGGTTGGAAACTACCAAACAAAAAAAAAAAAAACAAAAAAACATCTGACAAAAACAGTTTCTAACAATGTCTATTAAGGACAATACACACTATTGAAACCGCCAACAACTTGAGAAAACCGCAGCAACCCGAAGACGTCCTCTGCAACCAGACTCTGGTGCCTCGCCGCCCCCCCTCCGCCCTATTACGAGTATCCTGGGTGTGGGTCTAGGTCTGTGTCCGACTTCTGCTCTGCAGTAGTTTTCCTGCTGGTTGCTCCCTCAGCTTTTTCAACTTTATCAACTTTGAAAATAATTAACAAGCCATCACGTTATTATTTCATTTGCAGCAATTCACTCGGCATGTCCTTCGAGGTTTGTCGCCGTCGCAGAGTCTCCCGGCGCCTGACTTTGCGCTTTTCGCAATGCCATTTTACGAGCATTCGCCATATTGCATTGTACATCGAAATAAGGTTTTTTGCATATTGCAAAAGCAAGATGGCAAAAGCGTCGTTTATAGTCGTATATCGTAGTAAATACGTTCGAATTAGAAGAGAAAATACTCGTAACAGAAGTTGGTTTCGGTAGCTCGTTGTGCTTGGCTTGTCACCACAAAAAAGTATTGGACGTTACTAGAAAGTTGCGAGAAAGTACAATAAACAAATCCATTTAAGAGATAATGGATGAGTTTGCAAATAATGACTTGTCTCCGCAGTGATTGCGGAAGGATTGCGGTGGCGGAGAGAGAGGGAGAGGGAGAGGGAGAGGGAGAGGGAGGGGAATAGCATAGTTTAAATAGATTACGAGATTATTGGCTTAAATTTCTGAAAAAACGCATTGCCCTAAAAATTCAATTTAAAAAGTACGTGAGATATTGGGTTATTTCTTTTCCTCACAGTTATGCTATACCATAGGTAGGCGTGGCAGTTAATTTTTAACATTTATTGTTATTTTCTTCGTTTCGTTCTTTGAATTTTATCTTTTCATTTTTTGACAGCGTTCTTAAACTTGATACAAATTAAATCAAATTAATGAATGATTTGAATTTTTCTTAGATTTATTGGAATTTGTTGCAATTTGTTGTGTAATTATTTTTTTTTTGTTCAGAGTTTTAGAATTTTGTTCCTGGTTTCTTGTTTTCACTTTAGAGCAATGCTGGCACTGGCGCTCTCTTCTCTTGCTCTCTCGCTGTCTTTAAGTGTATGGTACGCTCTTTTTTTTTAAATATTCGTAACTGTTAAGTTCTTTCTTTCGATTAACTCAGCAGCAACAATACAAGAACAACAAACGCACGAACCAACGAGATCGCATTAAAAAGGGAGGGAGGCTTTAAAAAGGGAGGCTGGGAATAGATGTCCGTTTGCCCCGCTTTTTCCTTGTCAATTTATCTCTTGCTTCAGCACGTCTATAGTAGCTTCTTTTCTCCCTCTCTCTGTCGTTTCTCTCTGTCGTTTCTCTCTCTCTCTCGTTTCTTCTCTTCTCTTTAGTAAAACAGAACTGTATTCTTTCGTTCAATTTGATTTTTATTTTTGAATTTTATTTAAAAAAAAAATATTCATTGCTCCTGTCTGCTTGTCTGTCTCTCTGTCTGTCTGTCTGTCTCTCTGTCTGTCTGTCTGTCTGCCTAGTTTTGTTATCTCTAGCATCAAATTGATTGCATCCGTTGCCTCAACGAACTGCCTGTCTGTCATTCCTTCTGTCTGCTGTCTTATTATTAATTTCATCTTCCCGAAGGACCTGCTCGTAACATTTCATCCATTTCTCTTCCTTTTCCCTCTGCTTCTTATTCATGTCCATTGCTTAGATCCGTTACTAACTGCACGATCCTTTTGGCATTGTTAATTTTATCTCGCAGCGAAGCCTTTGTACTCTTACGCTTCGCCTCATTTCTGTCTTTCTTTCTTTCTTTCAATAAACCATTTTCCGAATAATGACCGGCAGCACAATAGGCCTGGTTTTTTAATTTAATTTTAATTATAATCGAATCCTCTAAACTAAACTGACCTAAACTCATTTCGATTAGTAATACATTGTGCCATATTCCTTGAGAGTTCAGACTTCGTTAAATTGAGCCTTGTTATTCTAAGCAGAAATCTCAGAAAAAAATTTATATCAAGCCCGTTTTTTCCTTTTTAACATTTTGAATAGCTTTTAAACTTTTCTATAAGGGCAAAGACTAATTTTCAGTTCGTAAGTTTATAAGATTATAATAATTTTCTAACCTCTTACATACGAGGTGAGTTTAAAAAGTATCGCGAATTTTGAATTCTCGCGGGTTATGTATATTCGATTTTCATTCGTGCTCCGCGGGATTTCAAAATTCGCGATACTTTTTGAACAGACCTCGTATGTACGCGTGATTGTAAAAGCGTTAAGTGCTTCAAAGCGTTAAGTGTTAAATTAAATGGAGGATGATATTAGCGAAGACATACCTTTTGCATACCGAAAGTACGTGGAAAAAATACGGAGGAAATTTCCCAGAAGCATTTTAATTAATTATATTACCTTTCGAAATGTTGCCGCTTTAAAAGCAATTAATAAAAGTCTATTGATTTGAAAATTTTCTTTTAAGAAAATCATAAAGACTTTGAAGGAAATTCTCTCTAAATGGCAAAAAATATGCAGATCAATGGAAAAAGTATGCAATTTTTTTTATAAATGATCTATTTTCCAGCTTAAACAGCCTGGAAGTAGGTAGGCTCCCTCTCTCTCTCTCTCTCTCTCTCACTCTCTCTTTGCCAGCGAGCAAAGTGGCGCAAGCAAGTATTTTTTTAGGCAACTTTTTGCAATTAGTCGCAGTTTTTCTAAAACAAAGAAAGGAGCCACGCAACAAAATAGCTCAATGCATGCAAAGAACCACGCAACAACAACAACAACAACAACAACACACCAGCCAACGCTTGGTTGTTTTTGGAGCGTGTCGCGCGTGTTAATTATGACTATTAATTGAATATGCAACAGCCCTGCTCTCTTGCGTCAATTTCGTCAATTGGGCTTTTTCTGCTGCTGCTTCAAATTTCAGGACAATCGCAGAACAGCGGGCCGAGGACTCGAAACGCTGCTGCCAAATTAAATAAGTTAAAACGTACTGATGCTGCAGGTGAAATTATAATTAATCAAATTATTTCGTGCCCGGCTGCTTCTTCTGCTTCTTCTGCAATTAGCGCAGAAAACCAGTGTGAAAAATGGCAACAAATACAGATTCGCAAATTGTTTGCGCTTTTATGAAATTTGAAATAAAATTAGCAATATGTTTATCTGGCACATCATCATCATCTTCAGGCTCCGGGTCTGATGTGCTGACCCTTCCCCGGGTAGCCTGTCATGCCCCTCAGTTTGACCTCGTTGGAGAGCAGCTGATCCGTGGCGACCGCCTTGTGGATGGCGCTCACCAGCTCGTCGTACTGCATGTGCGGCGGAAAGGGGAAGTCGTCGCAGGCACAGACCAAGATATTGCCACGCTCGTTGCCCAACGCTAAAGTGGTGCCACTGTTGGAGAATCTGCCGGGAGACGAAGGGATTTTATGACGAGCCCGCTTCTACTGCGCCATTTTTGCCATAGAAAGCGAGCTCAGTTTATAGAAGGCTCAGGGTTGATGGTACATACTTGCACATTGTATGGAAGGAGCTGTCAATCGAAGTCGAAGTGACCGGGGTCAAGGTGCTGCGGCGCAAATCCCAAATGTCCACAAACTTGCGGTTTAGGGCAATAATTACGGTGGAGTGCGTGCGACTCCAAAAGGCACAGTGCACCGGCATCGCCTCGGGATTTTTGAGCGTTATAATGGGCTTGAAGATGCCCTCCAGCCACACGCGAATAGTCCTGAAACCGAAACCGGAAGCGCAACCAGAAGTCGGCGTCCCCAAGAGCCATACAATTGAAGCAGTCCATTCAAAATGGCGTTCTGTCATCACTTACCAATCGTTTCCACTAGTCAGGTAAAGCAGCGGGGACCACGGCGAGAAGTCCATATTGTTCACGGAGGCGTCATGCGCCTGCCCGACCTCCAAATGCTGATGCGGATAGTTCGTGGAGCACTTGTGTATGAAGCCCTCGTCGGTGAGCACATAGTAAACGTCGCTCTGCGTCGGATGCAGCGTCAGGCTGAGGCCTTGCGGCTGCCGATTGGCCTGGATGTCCATCTTCTCGTCCTTGCTGAGTATCATGCCGGACTTCTTGTCTTCGGCGCGCTCCAGCGCCATCTGTTGGAAACTCAACAGATAGGGACTGTTTATGATGCGGTGCTTGGTGATGGTGCTGTTTTGCGTGACCGCCAGGAAGTTCTCGATTTCATTGCTGTGCTCGTCGGCGCTGCTGCCGATCCATCTGATGTCCATGACCGGCTCGCAGCTGGGCGAGGAGCTGCGATGCGACACCGCAATGGGCGGCTGGTTCGGCTTGGTGATGTCGAACACTTCAATGGAGCCGTCATAGAGGCCCACCGCCAGCAAGGTGCCCATCATGGGCGAGAAGGCCACACAGACGACGGGGCAGTTGAAGAAGTAGCAGCGCTCGGGATCGTCCGGGTTCTTAATGTTCCACACGCACACGTAGCCCGAGTCCGGCACGTGCATGGCCGAAAAGGAGTAGATGCCGTAGCCGGCGGCCAGGATGTCGCCGTTCTTGCTGCACCAGCTCAAGTCGGTAACAGCCTTGCGCTCCGCATGCTTGAGCTGGGCCTCGAACCGGAACAGCAAGTTCACATTGTAGCGGATGTCGTGTTTGAGTGCCAATGGGTCGGGCACAATCATGCCCCGGTAGCGGCGCTGGCTCTCTTCGTAGTTGTTGCCCGCCACGAAGCGCCGCACGAGCATGTTGGCCAACTTGAAGCTGGGAGAGTGGCCGATGGCGTCCAGCTGCCCGGCGGCATGCCCCCCTCTATGGCCGCCCTCCTCGCCCTCCTCGCCCGCCTCGCCGTCGGCGCCATCCGCGTCACTCACAAGATCGTCCAAGTCCTCTTCGTGGGCACTGACCGTTTGAGTGGCGACCGGCACATGGTGCAGAGCTTCCAGAGTGTCGTACATCTCGTAGTTCGAAACGTAGGCTCCCATGCTGGCCTTGGTGACGACCTCTGTGTTGACGTCGCGCGACTTGAAGAGCAGGTTGTCGGTTTGCGCTTCTGCCTCGGAGCGTCTGCGCAGCTTGCCTTTGCCGACCGTTATGTAGTCGTAGGCCTTGTTCTCCTCCTCGGTCCGGTCGCCCTCGGCAGTGCTTCGCTGAGCCGTTGAGGAGGGCTGCTCGTACAGCAGCATGTCTTCCGTCAGGCACAGCAGTAGCTTGCAGTAGGGCGGCGGCGGCAGTGCGGCCAACGAGCCCGGCTCTGATTCGAGGCTCTGTGACAGGGCCGACGGGTCCGCATCGAAGAGAACGTGCTCGTCAAATTGGATGGCCTCGGCGCCCACGCTGCTGATTATTTCGTCAATAGACGGCCGAATGCCGCCCATGCGCGACACTGACGATCTGCCCGCTTCGTGCAATTCCGATGGCCGTCGGAGCAGTTCGTGCTTCTGAACCTTATGCCGCAACCGTTTGAATTGTTCCGACAAATTGTCGGCGTTCACCAGCTTGGGCGTAACATCCTTGCCGGTCTCGTCAGAGGCCTGCAAAAATTACGTATGTAGATGGCACCGTGCGGGAAGTGTGGAAGGCTCTCACTCACCGTCAAGGTGTTACGTATTGCTATGCTATGCTCCGCTTCGAGGGCGAAGCCGCCGATGAGCGTCGCCTTGGGCGTAATTGTAGAAATGGAGCCAACCGAGCCGGTCTCCTCCACCAAACTGCCCCTTATGAGGACCTTTTTGCCCTTTGGTCGAAACGTATTCACTTGGCGAACCCTTTTTTGCAGCATGCTGAAATAGTGTTAGATGCTGGCCACAAAATCTGAAATAAAATTGTCTACAAATATTCTTTCTTAGCTTTAAAATATATCTATACGCGTACATACATATATGTATGTAAGTATATAGTATATTTAAGAGTAAACAATTCAGCTTGGAGCTATAATATTTTTATAGCTTGTCAAGTTGACAGCAATCGAATTGAGTTCGATTTTTATAGGTTTCTTTTTCTATTGATTCCAAAACTGAGTACGTTCAGACGATTTGGTTTTGATGGTTCGGATTCAAACTAAGCTTTTAAATTATTAATCAAGACTTTTAAGAAAAGGAAGGTCCAGAATTTACTTCGCAAAACTTTAAAAAAAGCCCTCTATTAAAGAGATTGAGATAAAAAGAGATTTTATAAAGAAGAGTTTGCTTTAGTTACGGATCTTTTTCTTCCTCCTCTCTTTTCAGGCAGCGAAATTGAAAGCCATTAAATTATTAATGCCACCTTTTACGTTTTCTTTTTTTTTTTTTGCAATTTACTATGCATATTTTTTAAAAAAATCTAGAATTTCGCAATGATTTTCGTAGAAGGATATAATCACGAGGCACGAGGCACAATTTATTCATACTAAAAGAGAACTAAAAACTAACTAATTCTTCTAATGAGGACGTCAAGATGGAGCCGGGCGCACAACCGGTAATGAACCGTTCGGGGACTGCTCAGTTTCAAAAGAAGGAGTATGACCGTAGGGACAAATGGCCCCAAGGGCAACAACACTTTTACCAGCTCTCTTAAATGCTACTCATTTAAGTATCCTTCAGCTTTTTTTAAACGACTCTTCCGGCCACTCTTCCCTCCTGCACTTCGCCCTGCCGAGCTCTTTTAATTAGAAACTTATAAGAGACGTTGGTCTGCCTCGTTGAGTTCTTATAAATATGTTCCAGTCTGTCTTCCGCACTTCCTGACACTTTGCGACAACGCAAGAGGCACTCACTCGAGACTGCTGAAGCGCTCAACTGATCAACTGCTCAACCTAAACGACCAGTGGGTAATGCCTAAGTTAACCACTTGCTGAGTCGGTCAATGTAATTTGAAGGATGACGATGTTCGAAGAGCCTGTAGTGGATTCTTTTGTCTTCATCTTGCGCTGTTGTATTCGGTAACGCTGTTACGTGCTCAGCCACGAAAGGAAGCTACCAGATTGCACACGGTAACCGAAACGGAAACGGAAACCATCGTACATGCAACATAATTTTTCATTTACTAACGTGCGGCGCTCCGAAGTGTGTTGGGAATAAGATGAAGGACCAAAGAACCAAAGAACCAAAGAACCAAAGAACCACAAAAAAAAAACGCAAGAACCGAACGAACTATTCATACAACGTTTTCTTCAGATGCTATAAGAAATAAAGCTGGGCGTTGTCGTCGTCGTCGGAGGAGGAGGAGGAGGAGGACGTAAGAAGTATGTACGAGTATGTATGAAGGTACTAGTACCATCTGCAGGGAAAAGTGCCCGAGCAAAAGTGCCGGAGGGCAAGCAAAGCATTATTGAGAAAAGTCTCAGCACATGAGACCTCAATGGTTCCAATGCATCATCATGTCTGTGCGCGAGGATGCAGAAGCGGCCATAAGTTTAGTTGAGAGCGTAGAATAGTTAAAGCCAGCCTGAAGCCCGCCGCAAGAAAGGCGATCGAAAAGAAAATGCAACAACAATCATTTTCATCAATGCTGCTCGAAGAACTAGAAAAACAAAATCTCAAAGGAAAACGCTAAATCAGCGGAAAATCCTTTTGTTCATCTCATTCTGTTATTGCTTTCTTCATCATCTTCTCCTGCTTTGTTGTGAAATTATTGTAAATTAATGCAAACAAGAGCGGAGAGAAGAGGAGAAGAGAGGAGAGGAGAGGAGAGGAGAGGAGAGGAGCAACTACATTCACCAAAGTAGTATGAGAGAAAAAACATAAAGCAACAACGAATAATAAGGAAATAATCACTTGAGGTGAAGCACTTTTCGGAAGCAGCGTGACTCATCTAGCATTTCCTCATTTAGAGGATTATGAGGGTGGCCTGGGGAGGGTGGGGGGGGGGGGGTGTGTGAGATGCGTTTTAGTAGAATATAAACTGACTCTAAGTGAAAAAACTTTGCCGGTCCGAATTAATTCAAGAACCTTAAATTCAAAGTGTAAGACTCATGCAGGACTCCAATAGTCTCCTTTTTCATACAACCACGCGGAAACTCCTCCCGGAATAATTTCGTAACGATCAGTGATAAATTTTAACAGAATTCAGTTTACTCTTTTTCGTATGTCACGAGTTTTTTTTTTTGGGGCTTTGTGGTGGGTCGCTATTTCAGATTTCGGTTTTGCTCTGGTCATGTTTTCGCGTTCGCTTCGGGCGGTCTAAAGTCTATCTATACATTATTTTGTCTCTTGTGGTTTTTAAAACCGATTTTATATAGTTTTTTACTTTAACAAAACCAACCGCAACAACATACGGCACAGTTTATAATGAGAGAAAGGGAGAAACGGAGAGAGAGAGAGAGAATATAGATGAAGAGTGTAAAAAAAGAAGCGCTAGCAGCAAAGCCGGCAGGCTCATGTGAAAATTGTAGTATTTATCACTGATGGTCTCGGTGTGCGAAAAAATGTCAGCATTAAATTTGTACGCTTCAATCTTGTATTTCTTGTTTTTCTGCTTGTGCTTCTTCATGTTTTCATTTCTCTCATTTCTCTCTTCGGGCCTGGTAAACGAAGTGTACCAGGACACGGTCATACTTTAAGCGTTCAGTCTGCCCGTTTTGCAAACGTTGGCATTGTCAGAACCGAAAACTGTCCCGCCCAGAAGAAAACACAAAATGAACGAATGAACAAAAAATGAAAACGCGCAAAAAATCTTGCTAAAGTGTAGTAAAAGTATTGGCTAAAGGCGTTATTCTTGTGGCTGGAATAGCTTCCACTTCGCCGGTACTTCGCCAGTCGGTGGCGAAGTTGGGTCCCAGCGGCATGGTTTCATGTCAGAGATTTCTGAGGGAGCAACGATGGCGGCAGCGCCACCGACACCGACACCGACACCGACACCGACGGCGAAGCCGCTTATCTTCTGCTGCCGATGGCGAGGAGACGCGCTGCTGAGCGCCGGAATTTGCTATTATTTATGGTTTTTTTCCATTTCCGGCTACGTTTTCATTGCTCGGAGAATGCAATCGACAGCGGATCGTTTGTTCAGTGGACTTGACCGTGTCCATGTTTTAATTTATTTCATTTTGCTTCAGTGAAAACGTTTGCGGTAGTGGCGGCAGCAGCGAGTGCTTTTTATTGTTAAAAGCAAAATATTAAAATTAATACAAAAAAAAAAAAAATGGGTGCTTGATTTAAATGCGAGTACAATAATTAAGTTTTAAGTTCTTTTGATAAAGACTTTTTGGGGAAAATTTTGGAAATTCTTTTAAATTTTTCAAACCTTGGAACATTTTTTTGTGTTTAATGGACCATTGTTCATTTTCGATATAGACTTTTAAAATTATTCTTCTTGAAAGCATTTCAGAAAAAGTTTATTTCAAGCAATAAAATCATACGCTACGATAGAGCGTATAGATCAACCCCAACAACAACAACAACAGCAACCAAAAGAGACTGCCGAAACAGTAAAGAAAACAAGCAGCCACGTCTCCATACGAATCTGGCAAGTTATTATTCACGTGGTCGAGGACTGGATGGATGGAGGAAAGAATGCTTGGCGTTTATTTCACCGGAGTAAACGAAAGAATGCTTTCGCAACTGAGAAAATTTAAAAAAATATTCTTTCCAACAATTTTTTGATGATTCTTCAACGTTCCGGATGTAGCTAATGGACCAACTGACAGCCGGTGCAGTGCTATTGTTGTTGCTGCACACCGGAAATGAAGCATATGTTGCACGTCTGCCGCAAGCAATGGCCAGCGGAAACAGGTCTTCATTTCACAGGATGCGCCAAGTTAAAATTGAAAAGAATAATCTTGCCGCCAAAGAGAAGAAGCAAAGGCAGGAGAATGAAGACAGGAAAATGAAGAGGTAACACTGTTGTGGCGCCCCTTTAGAAAGCTCAAAGAGGAGCACTGAAGTAGAAAGTTGGAATGGTTGGAGTGCAGGTTGCGGGAGAGCAGGGTGGATGGAGGGAGTGAGCTCTGGCGGTTGTAAATGATTGTTTTTAGTTTGTTTTCATGTAATTTAAAAAGCCACTCAAGTTAATGGCGCGGTTTTTATCACCACATTTTAGCCAAACAATCTGTGCGTATTTTTTTGTATCTACCTTTCCTCTCTTTTCTTTTTGTGGTTCGCTCTGTAACGAAGAAAGGCCCTTCCCAAGGGCCGGCAAACGAGGCCGTTATGCGCGGTTATGCGCGTAGTATAATAAATTTCTACGCATACAAATATTTTAGTACACGTTTTAGTACACTTTTTTTAATGATCGGCAAAAGACTATTATATCAATATTAAGAATTTTATGATGAGAATAAATTTTCAACCTACATAAAGAGAGAAAGTTTGTAGACTTTTAGTTACGTTATCTTCTACACTTATCCTTTCATTGTCTTTTTAGCTACGAGTACGATTCCAAAACCTGTCTTTTCTTTTCTTTTTTTTTCTATGGACACCTACCAAATTACAGCTGAAATCGCTTTGAAAAAAAAAAACAATTTCAAGAAGCAAGTTCATAATCTTCTTTAAATTATGATATTGAAAAAGTAAGCGAATTTTCTCTTTCTGCAGCAAGAGCTACATATTTTCTTCTCAGGCATGTACATATGTACGTATATATGTATATGTTATATTCAGGCAAAAGTGCATACTTCATAAAATCAACGTGAATATAAATCAATTTGCTCAATAAAAACAATTTTTTGTTGGCCCCGGGGCGTTCTTCAAGTATGATGAAAATCTGCATATTTTGTACTCACTCAATTCAATATTCTCTTACGTTGGCATCTCGTGTATTCTTTCTACGTCGTTATTTCATTTCCGTAGCATACTTTCAGGCAGGTTGTTTTTTGTTGTTTTTTTTCCCTTTCTTTAATACTTACTGTATGACGATATTGAGCAATCAGTTTGCATGCAGTGTTGCTTGGAATGAGATGCATGGACAAAGAGAAGGAAGAAAGGAAGAAAGAAAGATTACATGACAGCCTACTGTTTGAGTACTGTATGAAATAATAGTTAATAGTTTCAATTTCATCTATAATGTACCCATAAATTATTTGTATTGTAAAAAGCATTTCTTTCACAAACTCTTTGACACTCACGAAAGTACGTAGTAATAATTTGGAATTTATAACATGGTATTGAACAACAACTTCTATCGTACACATACCATTACGTTTGTTTATTCTTTTCAAATGTAAATTTTCCAATTGCTCTCATGTGCCCTATTGCTGCACAAGAAATATTTCAATACAAGCATAGTCATATGGATTCAGAAAATTCATTAAAATTTCCTTTTATTCTCGTCGTATTCATTCCTTTATTTCTTATGCCGTTACAAATGAATTTTCACTATTGTTGCAAGTTATTCCTTTTGTTGATGCGAGTTGAAAATTAAGTTCATATGCACTCGTATTTGTTCACTCACCAAAGAATACGAAAGTTTTTCCGGAATCCACAATGTCAAAATACCAATAAAACAACAGAATTGAAGCAGAAGAAAGGTTCTCTTTTCTTGTGAAATATTGAGGGACCCTCAGCACATTCTTCTGAACAAAATAATGGAACACCATCGTCGTCATCATCATCATCAGCATCTTATCTGAGTTGACTGTTGTTCCCATTTCCGGAATATCCTCATTGTTCTGCAAAATAATTGCTAATGAAATATACCCTCGCGCTCAACTAAACGAAGACAACAAAATGAATAGAATCCTCTTTATTACGTCGCCCGTGCGGTTTCAGTTTTGTGCTATCGAGTAACTAACTTCTTTCAGTCGTTGACTGTGGAGGCGGCCGACGATACACTTTTCCAGAACAACCAGCTCCAGGGTATTAGTTTCACCAGCAACATTTTTCATTGAGTTTCTTTCATCGTCGGAGGTTGCGTATTCCGTTTTTGCTCTCTTGTACGTCGTTTTAATAAATTAAAACGTCAGCATGATGTACGAGAGTTCTTTCACTTTATACTATATACTATATACCATAGATATATTTGTATTTTATTGTTATTATTTGTATACGTTATGAAAATAAATATGATAACAGATTTTGCTCGGGCGGCCATGTTGTTCAGACCACGTAGTGTATTACATTCGGACCACGTTGTGTGCGCCCACCGGAAGTAATAAGAATCAGTTATGAAAATGCAATTCTAGCGCAATAAGTGCTTTCACGTTAATTTCATGTCAGGCTTCACAATCAGATAAGCTCCCTGGCACTATAAACGACAAGTCGGAAAGAATTCCAGGAAGGGAGGCATACATTTTTATGTATGAAGAAGGGGCCTTTTTGTTGCGCTTCCTTTTATATTAAATCTGCATATGAATTATGTTATGTAATTAAGATTTTAAAATATCTATTTTATGTACGCCATTCCTTTTTTTTCTATGCATTCATGCATATATTTTAATTTAAATTTATATGTAATTAAATTAAAATTCCACTTTATTGTTAATATATAGGACTAACAAATAATCATATAATCAGTTTTTAATTCTTCTCGGGATTATTAAGCCTGAGTATACCATCGAATATTCTTTTATATTCATATCTACAAATCGAAATATTTTTAAAAATTTTATTTATTTCTGCACAATAAACTCTAAAGGCCGATTTCTTAAATTTGCGGTTAAGTGCTAATCGGGACTTTTGAACGTCAAAATCTCGTTTTTATTGCAGTATTTATTGTGTAAATTTTGTTTTGAAAGTCCCGCTTAGCACTTAACCAGACGCTATAAAATTGGCCCCAAATCGAGATGATTTCAAGTTTGAAATTTAAAAATAAATATCTCTTAAATTGAGAAAAATTATTTTTATTTAAATACCTCAAGAAATACGGCCCACTTCCAGTGTTCAGTTGAAGTCATGCCTAATTGTAGGCAACGTTTCTGCAGGTGCCCACAACTTGGAAATGTTTGAGGTGTTATTAACGTCACTCACCATCACAGAATAAACGGAAATAACTTATCATATATTTCAATTTGTTTTTAAAGCCGCTCGAACACCAAAAAAAAAAAAAAAACAAGCTTTTCATAGCTAAAAAGCCAGGAGCGTATTTACACAAATATAAATTCAAATAAATAAATGACACTACACAGAAAACTAAAAAAATTATGGAAACGTTTTTTTCTTTTTTCCTGCCATCACAACTCAAAACTTTCTGCGAGCATTGTTGTTATCTATTCGTGTCTATATCCGGAGATGGCTGCTGGAAATGTTCAAACTTTGCTGCGGCGTTTTGATGGCGTTTCTGGTTCAGTCGCGTTGCCACCAGCGGTGTTGGATGTATGGTACTGCTCTGCATTTGACTTGCCGGGTACCGGCGCTCCAACCATTTTGCACTCTGTTCCAGTCCATCCGTTCCAATTCGATATCCTGTTAACATTAATAAATTTTACCGATTTGACATTCCGATACTCATCATCACACGCACACGCACACAGACACATTCATTTATTTCGAGTTTCAAGTTTTATTATATTGCAGTTTAAAAGTTGTTTCAATTTTTGTACTTTTTTTTTTAAGCGGTGCCAGGATGATATATGTACCTTTTGCAAAGTAAGAATGATTTAAAACTTTCTAAAAACAAGCAACCAGCGTCGGCAATTGAAAGCTTTTTAAATTCGGTGGCCACAAGGCACACTTAGGCTCTTATTGCGAGTACTTGTGACCGTAGCTTTAATTGATGAAAAGAATATAGCCAAACATGTTATGATTTAGTATTTGTAAGACTGTTTTTTGTATTATATTCTCGTTTTTTTCGCAGAAAAACAATGTCAGCCTTAAATTTTAGCACTAGAGCAATTTCTTTGGCGTTACCCAAACTCGGTTGAATGAGTTTGTAGTCATGAGTTTAACCATATTTCTTTTCAACTTGATTACAACCCTTGTAAGTCTGGCCCTTCCACTCAGCAACTTACCTGACAATCTGGCAACGACTACAGCACTTAGATTTTCTCTAGATTAAGCTCGTCTGCGTTGACGAACGTAAAACTTTTTCCACTTATTCTTAAGAATATTTATTATTTCATTTCAGTGAATTGTTGCATTCTTTATTCGCTTTCAACTCTATCTGTTGTTTGTCGAAACGCTGGCACAACAATAACAGCAACAGCAACAACAACAACAACAACAAGCACACAAATATAGTGAAAACTCTTCACTTTTATCAGACCTCAATATTTTTAAACCCGCAGCATGCCAAAAAAAGTGGCCTTGCTTTTTTCTTTTTTCACCAAACTTTAGCAGTCTTTTGTTGAGAACTTTGTTGAGTTACATTCTGCTGAAATCTCTTTCATTCTTTCTTTCTTTCTTTCTTTCAATATTTTCCAACTTTGTGGACTTGAATGCGGCCAGAGTTATATTGTTGTGCTTTTGGATTTCGGTTTGCTTTGTTTTGCTTTGTTGGGGCTTCCTGGAGGGTAACTCTAGCGTACTTCACTTCACACCCAATAACAAGTTTTACTTGTGGGTCGTACAGCAATAACAACAACAACAACAACAACAATAGCACAAGGGCTTCCACTAAGTGTAGCCATTATCGTAGTTATATTTTTTTTTCATTTGTTTTGTTGCTGCTTCTTTTTTCGTTCTACGAATACGAATAAAAGTGAAAATTTTCCAAACAATTCGGTAAGGATTTTTCACTGTGATTGCGAGAATTGGGATTTGGTCGTAGAATAAAAGTTTTAATTGATTATTGGCTTTCGCGGCCGAGTACCTGGAACACCTTAAGCCACGTAGCAACAGCAGCAGCAGCAGCAGCCGCCTCGTGGCTGCTGGCAGCGGCGGGCACTGCGAGGAGAAAAAAGTTTTGTTCGCAAAGTCATTTGCGGATTTCGGGATTTCGAGTGAGAATTTCTGAGAGACCAAGCAAGTTTTTGAGGAGTGTAGAAATACAGGATGGATGGTCGCTTTTGCCATCAGTTTTTTTTTGCACAATTTAAAAGAAAATTTTAAATCAAAGAAAATACTTTTAAATTTCTTCTATAGCAAGGGAAAAGTTTAATGGTTAATAATCCATTTTAGAAGCCTCCCTCCGGACTTAAAAAAAACTCAAAACTACCCTTTTAAATCTTCAGCATATGTTAATAGTCTGAAGAGTTGCTTTAATCTCTCACGAATGAGCTTTTCCATAAAGCTGCTGCCTGCCGTCTGAATTTTTTACTCCATACACAAACATACACGGCTTATGTTTACTCAATTTAAAAAATGGAAGGATTACAAAACCTTTTCCTCTGATTTGTTTTCATCATTTATTTTATGTGGCTCATTCGGTAATTCCCGCAGGAACAAAGTAAGGCGAGTAAGTCTTTTCTCCTTCGCAATAAGATTCTTTACAAAATCTGAACATTTAAAGAAAAATGTGAAAAATTCAAGAAATTGTGCGAAATTTTGTATGAAGAAAACGAGAAAAAGGGAACCATTTGCACTTGTTTGCCTTTCTATTGTTGTTGTTGTTGTTGTTTTGGTTGTTATATTGTTGTGTGCTATACCGTGTGTGCGTACACCGGCTGACTTGTCTGCTCTGATTGTGACGTAATCGTAACGTCAAGCACGAGAAATTTCTAAGTATTTGAATATGCCACGTAATGGATTTGTATGTTTGTAAAAATATCAAAATTATGACGTACACAGAGACTATTTTTTGGGAAAAGAATATATTTTATTACGATAATTTGCATGAAAAAATTTTGCTTAAACTTTTTAAGATTTATGATTTTTGCTTTATTATTTGCTCTAACGCTAATTAATTGAATTTCTTCAGGTCTGTTTGTTTTCGTAAATATTTCAAGGACCGGTGGAGTCCTTGTGATTTCATGAAATTCAGGCCGCCCATGATTTCTTGCAACACAAAAAGAAGGAAAAAAATGACTAAAGGTGTTTAAATTTATGCCGCAATTCGATAAATGTTTGTTGGATATAAATTTAAAATGAGAAATGATAACCGAACGGTGCACAGAAGGGCTGCTGCGGCTGCTAACGCTGTCAAGCGAGACCAACGAAAACTTCAAATTTCGAGAATTTCGCTTTTTGCGAAAATGCAAATAATTTCGTAGCAGAAAAGCGAGGAAATTCTCAAATTCAACAACGAACCGACCAACCGCTGGCGCGATGCACCGACCAATCGGTCTTACACCAAGCGAATTCTTACACTCCCCCTTTCTGCCCCTTAGCCACATCCTTAGAACAGATCCAGAACACAATGGAGCGCTTCCAGATGGCCGCAAAACTACTTAAGGCAGGGAACAAAATGAAGTTCGAGCGACGTTGTTGTTGGTGTGACGTTGGCCGAGGCGTTGAAAACGCAACCAAGCGTATGAGAATGAGATGAACACAAGAAAAAAGGCGAATAAAACCGAAATAAAGAAGAAAAAGTAAAGCGAGAAGTAGCAGACGAAGACAAAGACAAAGAAAAAGAAGAAGAAAGAAGAGGAATTCTAAGAGGAAAAACGTTGAAGCGTTTCCTTCAACTGAAGAACCCGGAGTTGCAGAGATTCGGTGTGGTTCGGTGCTCTGGACTTCTGCGCTGCCGAATGGACTTGTGCACCTAGAGCGCCCTCCGCTGTGCCGAGTGAGGATGAAATAAAGATCATCTTTTGGGTAGTTTGCAAATAGTTTTATTATTTGAAAACGTTAAATATGGCCAAGGCGTAAAAATAAGATGAAGAAAAATGAGAACAAACGGACTGACAGCGTTGAACAAAAATAAGAGTACAGGGCGCGATATTAAAACCTACGAAAATTAAAGTTAAAAAAATGGGTTTTTTTGTGGCGGATTGGTGGGTTGGGGTGGGTTGGGGTGGGTTGGGGTGAGTTGGGACAGTACGATTTATCCATGCCTAATACTTTCCGGAGCCACTAAACAGCGTGAGAGTGAAATTGAGTGGAGAAAAAAAAAACAGGAACAACTGAGAGAAATAAATGAGAAATAACTATGAAATTTCTGAGAGAGTAGTGGAAAATTGGAAAGGAAATTTTCACTTCTATATTCTAGAAACTGTCCGATTGTATATTCTAGCGGAAGAAATGCACAGATCGACAAAATTGGGACGATATCTTCTAAACCAGAAACTAAACTATGTCCTATGTAGTTTCCAGAAGGGTTTGTTTGCACAAGAGATCTTACAGGAGACGACATTTACACTTAAACGTAAACTTATTTAAATTAGTCTGAAATTAATTATTATTATTATAAATAATAGTATTAAATTTTACCTTTTTACGACACTTTTACGCTTTTTACGGCACATAAAACACGTTAATGTTATATGTATATATAGTTCTTCTCCTTCTATTTCTTTTTTCACTTTCACTTTCACTTTTTTTAGCATGCAGTTTTGGTACGTTTTTATTGTTATTTCCGCTGTTGTTGTTGTTGTTGTTGCAAAATAGTCTGTGCTAATTTGGCGTCCTACAAGCTTTTTAATGACTTCATGGCCAGGAGCAACAATCTAGCCCTTAAAAGCTCTGAACATTGAGTTCAGAGAAGACTTTTCAAAAGTTGTTGCCTTTTGCTCTGTGCAGTTTTTGTAACAGAATTCAAGTTAAGAACTCGTACATAATAATAATTGTTGCTTTTTATAGTCTCTAAATGGTTACGAAATACTTGCGTAAAACAGATTTTGATACATAACTTTTATGTTATGTATTTTTAATGGAATATTTTATGCCTTTAAATATTTAATGATGTTTAAGAAAAAGTTCTCAAATATTTTCACATTTTAGTAGACATTACTAGAAAGGAATTATGCTGAAATTTTCTTTATAAAAGATTATTCTCTAAACCTTTATTTTCGATAGCAAAAATGTGATTTCTTATTTATATTAGTATCATATATCGATTAAGGTTTATAAATTATGTATAATACTTATACGATAATTCTTTTTTTATAAATAAAATGTTAATGTATTTTTTTTCTTTTTCTATTTGCAGACAATTTTCGCAAAGTAAGTAAATCATAACTTTTTTAGACTTTCTCAAACTGTATTTAACAAAAAAAAAAAAAAAAAACTTGCAAAAGAAGAAAAAGTGTCCAATTATAATGTAGTATAGAAATGATATCTGAGACTTTGTATAGAGCTTTTTGCTATGTTTTCTCATATTAAGGCTTATAACTACAGCAGTTTGTTATGAATTATCATTGTTTAAAAAGGTTTATAAAAATTGAAATTTTATCTTTAAAAATAATGAAAGCTTATAAAAACCATTTAGAAGATATAAAGTTATGAGCGTTAGAACAATGAAGAGCACAAAAGTTTCAAGTTCAAACTTCAAAATTCAAAATAATCTAAATATAATAAGCGTTAATCCAGTTTAACTACGAGTTATCGAACGATAACTACGCGTAGTTGAGAATTTTTTGCTTATTTGTCGTTTAGCACACTTTATCAATAAATTATTGTTGTAATGTCATATGCAGCATATGAAATATTTTTTTTTTTGTTTTTGTAATGACGTAATATTGTGATGCCAAGACTATTTATTTATTGCCTTCGAGGAAACCTAACATGTTTTACGTAACTTGAAAAAGTCCAAAATTAAACAAAACACAACAGATCTAAAACCGCAGACCAATTGTTTTTTATTACATTTTCTCCACATTAATCGCACTGAATGGCTTTTTACTAAACATATATGTATATTGAAATATATATATAAATTGCCAATAATTGTCGTTGGTATCGTTGCCATTTACCACTATCAGTTCTGCATTGTTGTTGCAGCTCATTGTTAGACTTATTATAGTTGTCGTTGTTGTTGTTGTTGTTGGAATTCATGGCACGCATTTTGCTGGCGAACCATTTCGGCGACGATTGCGGTTCGATTTGTTTACAAAATATTTGTGTTTATAGACAGAGACGGCTGCGAGTATAGCTCGCCAAAATCGCACGTGAACGCATGCAAAAATGGTAACGGCCGCGTTCGACGGCATCAAGTCAACCGTGCGTGTGTGTGTGGGTCAAAATAACTTGTTAGTGGCACAAACAAAAAAAAAAAGAAAACAACGAAAAATAATTGAAACATAAAAACAAAAAAACATATGAAACTAACACTAAAAACTTTAACAAAACTTCTGCGTTTTTCAGTTTGTTTTGAAAAATTTTGGTAGAAAAAAGTAATTTTCAAATTTTGGTTGAAGTTGTCAATCGTAGGCAGAATTCTTTTAACCTTAAGAAGTCTTTTTTCAGTAATACTTTTAATACAGAATTATTTTTAATACTTTTTAATACAGAAGTATTTTTTCAGTTGATTAAGTGAATACCATAATAATTGAAAAAACCACAATATACTCGTATATATAAAAAGTTCAAAATTTTAAATGGACTTTTTATATTACGACAGCTGATATTTTCGACCACTTGGATTGGATTTTTTAACCTCATGTTTAAACGATGGAAAAACATGAAACCAAGGTTATGCTGAATTGAAAAATGCTTGCAGCCGAATGGAATATCGTAAGAGAATACCATTTTTTGCCACCACCTTTACAATTTCAATTAAATTCTATTTAATTTCGTAATAATTCGCAATTTTTGCTGAGTAAGTGCGAGTATTATTAATGCAACTGATCACAATGGACTCTTTTTATTATGTACCTCATTCTGTTGCATGTTGAGAATAGCTATTTATGGACCCCCCTTCCTTCACAAATAATGCTACGTTATCGTGTTAACAGCGTTGCCAAAGTTTACAAAAGTTATTTTATTAAGCAAAAGTTTTAGTTCATGGCGATGATGAGGATGATGATGATGATGATGGCATGGCTGGTTTTCTCTTACTTTTGCGTAATTTGAGCTCTAAATTTGATTTCGTACTTTCTTTACAAAATTTTGTAAGTCATAATTTTACGTTACTATATACTACATACGACATACGTGTATGTCTGCGCGTCTCTTAGCAATCATCTCTTACCATCGTCGTCTCCGCCAACATTTTAATTTCGAATGAATTATTTACTCTGTACTTCATTTTCGTAGTTAAAACCTAATTTTTTTCTCGTGTTAATGCTCGTATTATTACTCGTGAGTTTACTTAATTCTTCTTTATCTTGATGATTAAGGTTCATACAGAATTACTAAGTGGGTGCATACCTTTTGCTCTTGCTTGCAAACGGCGAGGACCTTTACCGTATAAATACTATGGATTATCAGGAGCTTTTTTTTTGTAATGTGTTCGTGCTTGTAGTGCGAGGCGAGTGTATGTGTGTGTGTGTGTGTGTGTGTGTGTGTGTGTGTGATTGTGTGCTTGTGTTGGCTTCAAACAATAGAACTTCTTCTGTGTTTCCCAAAAGTTTTGTAACTATGAAAAGTAATATTTTATTTTATTTCTGTCTCGTGAGAATTTCACTTGAAGAGCCTGTTACCCTTTCGCGCGCCTCCCTCCCCCTCCTTCCTTTTCCTTTACCCCTTTCTCACCCTCTTTATCCTCCCCTTGCACTGACTTTTCATCATTATTATTCATTTACGAGTATATTGTAAGTTGATGTGGATAAGCACACACAATTACTTACGTTTATACATATGTACATGGAAGTACCTATGTTACATATGTATAGTGTTGGCCTGAGCTGGTGTGTCATATTGCGCAATTATGTATAAATTTCACTCCATCATTTATCACATACCAACGTACGAGTGCGAGTGTCTCGAATTCGTTTCGGAAGCAGCTCAATTTGACTTCTTGTTGCGGTTTTTTGCGCTGGTCCGGAAGGAGTCCGATGATATGTGTCATTTGTTAGTTAGTCGGTACACAGTGTGTACAAGTATGAATGTTAAAGCTCTCTTATGAATGGCTAAAATTTGATTTATGGAGATGACCCAAGAAAGCAAAAAAGGCAAAGCAAAAAAGAAGGAAAAACACAAAACTCTTGACATTTCAATTAAATGTTTTGTTTAGTAAATGAAAGATAGCGTGTCGATAACAAATATTTAAGTGGTAAAAGATATGGAAGTACGAGTATAATTAAGGATACCATGTATGGACACATACATTTCAGTATGACGGTACCACAATTCCGGCATCAGTATCATTATATAGCAGTCTTAGTAATTACATCGGTAGCAAAATATCAGCAGGAGAATGTTATTGATTGTAGTAGGTTTTGGTAGTAGGTAAAAGAATTTTAGTAGCAATATATCATTATCAATATAAAGGGTGTTTTTATAGCTTAGATAGAACTTTCGATAGGGACAACTGTCAATACAAGCTACCCTTCTGACTGCTCTTGTTGTTACTTATGTTCAGTATAGTCTGGCAAATCATCATGAATAGACTCACAACGCTTGAACAACGCTACCCAATTATCCAAATTTACTTTGAAAATCAGTCGTCGATTCGTTGGAAACAGACCCGTTGTTTTATCGCAAAATTATGTTTAGCGATGAGGCTCATTTTTAGCCGACCAGCAAATGTTAATGCCATGTCTTGATCTTTCGAGTGAATAAAAAAATTTTATTAAAATTATATTTTTTGTGTCATTTTTTAACATTTGAAGTGCTATCGGAGTTAAAAAAACACACTTTATCATAATCAGTTTATTATGTATCAGTTTATCTGTATGTATCAGGTTCTCACGTATCAGTTTATCACGTATCAGTATATTTATTGTACATATTAGTAAGCATATATGAATTAACAATGTATATCTTTCGAAAGCATAGATCCAAGAGCTTCAAATTATGCAAGGATAGAAAGAAGTGTTTTCTTTCTGCTTCACTTAGTTTTCTTTTAAGATTTATAAAGTGTTACGCCGCACAAATTTGCCGAACTCTTATTGGAATTTTAAGTGTGCTATAATTGTTTTCTCATTTTCAATAATACACAATTTAATTAAAGCAACTCGAAGAACACGCACATAATACTCGTATTGCTGTCTCCTTGACATCCTTGAAAGTATTTTGCTCATAAAGTTCTCAACCTTAATCCCAAATGAATTCGAAGTATTTTTTTTTTTTTGGTGCAAAAAAGAATTTAGCCAGCAAAGTCATTAATAATCTGAAAGAGTATGTCATGAGCGAGCGGTCTTTTGTTTCAGGAACGTTTCAGAAAGTTTCAGGAACGTTATTAAAAGAGTAAAACAAATAATGAAGAGCAGAAAAACAATAACAACAACAACAACAACGCTAATATGAAAGAAGGTATACATACATATATTAATCTTTTCGTCTACTGTGTGAAGGAATTAATCATTACCATCAATAGCAAACTTAATCTACCGACTCATCAGACGGTATGTGCGAGTACTATATCTAGTATAATCTCCGGCATAAATGCCGTGAGTAAATTCTCCGTAAGAGGTCGAGACCAACAGGTTCCTTGTATTATATTGAAAAGATGATCTGTGGAAGAAATGCTATGACTTTTATGAACAACAGTTTTTCTGGCTCTTATCTACTTTTCCTTTATTAATAATTACTTTTCTTTTATAACGCTTCAAGGATAGACCAGTTTTTTACTCTCTCGCGATTATGAGGACAACATTTTGCAAAATGAAAAAGTTGCGCTAAGTTTTTGGAAACAATAATTTTTCTCCGAATACTCGTACACTGAAATTCAATTATTTTCACTTCCAATTTCCGCGGATCGACCTTATTGGGTGACCCCACACATTTATCGTTTCTAGATTATCGTCTAAATGGTCGACTACTGAAAAACCCATTTATGCCATTCTCAGTGATTTCACGTAAGTTCAAGTGATCACTGTTATCTCAGTCTGCTGAGCCGGCTCAACAAACGGTTGTTACTAACTTCAAGTAGTCGCTGTTTTTTGGTGCTTATTACGTTGATACACTTTGTGTTTTTTTCTACATTTTTGGTTGTTCTTCCTCTTTTGCTGCTACGTTTTTTGCTACTGCTGTTTTTTGTAACTGCCAGTTCGTCCACTGAAAGAAAAGTTTTTGCGGAACGTTACACTTTCATTGGAAAATGAAATTTCTCTTTAAAAGCAACAAACAAACAAACAAACAAACAGACAGAAACCGAAACACTGACTAACGCCAACGAAGTTAACGGTTACCAGAGAATTGCATCGACGTTCTTTTCCGCTTCGTTTATCCTTTTTTTGTTATTTTCTCACAATTTGACGTTTTTTGCGAGTTTTTTCTCTAATTTTACGGTTTTTGTTCTGGCTTTAAGTCGCCTGCCATTCGCTAACTTGATTGTTTTTGTCCACAAATTTTGTTATGTGTTGCAGATGGCCAAGCAATGATAAACGTTGGCCACTCGGCAACGCTTTTTCGTTTGCGAGCATTTTGGCTATTTTACGGCTGGATCGACGGCAACGCAACGGGAACAAGAGAGCCAGCCATTCATTCGTTCGTTCGAATATACGTAGTTTTTTGAAAAACTTGTTCTACGATTTGCTTACGAATTTATTTAATTTTTTTCTAACCTACACATTACTCTTTTTTTCGCAGTATTTTTTTTTTTTGTTTGCTAAATGGAAAAAGTTTATTTGAAAATCTAATTTAAACCTCGATTTAGTTTGGTTGGTGTTGAAAAATGCATTTACCCGGAATTGAACAAATTCGGATGGAACTTGAGAATATGGACTCTTACAACCTTTAATATAATTATTGCGGTGCGAAACGGAATTTTTCATATTAAAATAAAAACAGTCTCTTCAAAATCTTTTTAATGATTCTCTAATTATTTAAAATTAGTTTAATTTAGGTTAAAGAGAGTTTAAAGAGCATTCATGTGCTCTGAGAGAACTTATTGGAACCTAAAAAATCTAGAAACGAGACAGACTTCGGTTAAGTTTCGGAAAATTTTGTCGATGCTTACCGCTCTTAATTATTAGCTGATCCGACATTAAAGAAACAAAGAGCTTTCGTTTCATGGTAGTTTTGTTAGGTTATCTTAGGTAAGGTTAGGTTAGGTTAGTTAGGTTAGGTAAAGCTAAGTTACGGTAGAGGTAAGGTAAGTTAGGGTAGGTTAGGTTAGGTAAAGATAGGTTAGGTTAAGTTACGTTAGATTATATAAGGTTAGATTACGTTAGGTTAGGTAAAGTTAAGTTAGGTTAGGTTAGGTTAGGTTAGGTTAGGTAAAGATAGGTTAGGTTAGGTTGGGTTAGGTTGGGTTAGGTTAGGTTAGGTTAGGTGAAGATAGGTTAGGTTAGGTTACGATAGGTTAGGTTAGGTTATATTAGGTTAGATTACGTTAGGTTAGGTAAAGTTAAGTTATTTGTTAGTTGTTTTGTTAGTTGTTATTGTTGTTGTTAGTTGTTGTTGTTGTTGTTGTTGTTGTTGTTGTTGTTGTAATTGTTGTTGTCAGGCTTCATTGATAAATTGTTGTGCATGCGCCAGTAGATGTATTTAAAGAAACGATATATTGTTGATAAGAAAAGTTGTTTGTTTTTGTTTTCGTTACTTGACTGTTTGCTGTTCTTCATTGCTGTGCGTTGTTGCCGTTATTTTATTGGTGTTGTTGTTGTTGTTGTTGTTGTTGTTGTTGTTGTTGTTGCTCCTCCTGCAGTTGTTGTCGTCGTCGTCGTCGTCGTCGTTGTTTCTTTGCAAGTGTTGTTGTATTGCTCAGCGACGGTTATGCGCTTTTATTGATGTTGCTGCGGTTGCCGCTGCCGCTGCCGCTGCCGCTGCCGCTGTTGTTGTTTTCTTTTTTTTCTGTGGAAGTGCTTGTGCCATGGGCTGCTGTTGCTGTTGCTGATGTTGATGTTGCTGTTGAAGTTTATATTGATTTTGCTTCTGTCAGCAAATATTTTCGCGTTCGCTTTGAAGTTAGTTTGAATGGCAGTTAGCATTGGTTGTTGTTGTTGTTGTTGCTGTTTCCACTTGCTCGAAATATCCTTCAGCCATTCCATTAATCCTACACAACCAAGTACAACAACAAATGTTTCCATTATATTGTTAATGTTTGTGTGTGTTTTTCGTTTAGAATGATTTGGAATCCTGAAGGCTCAGTACTTCACAATTACGGTTGAGTAACCATCTTGTGTTATTCTCAGCGTCTCTCCTTTGCCCCTGCTCTTACCCTCGTTCGTTCTCTGCAACACCAGCCGATTTTCCTTCTTGTTTGTTTGTTCGTTTGTGGCGGCGAAGCGCTCGCTCCGTGATTTTTATGATTCAATAAAGTTTTATCGTACACCGAGTTGTTATAATTTTCACTTCGACCTTTCGATTTTGTTCTTGGAAATGGAAACTCGAATGAAAATGGAAATTGTAATGGAAATGGAAAATGGAAAATTGAAAATTGGTTTTCGCTCCAGCCCGGACGAGGTGCGAGGATTACAATATCTTTTGTTCTCTAGAGTATATTTGAACAATTGATTGTTTTAAAATCCGGTTGTTATTTCGGTTGTTGTTGTTGCTGTATATTGCCTGATATTTTGCACTTTATGAGTGTTATAAGCGGCTTCAAATTAAAGGATGAAAGGATGAAAGGATTAAAAACAAAAGGTGCAAACAATAAATGATGATTATTTGTGGTATTTTACTGAGCAGCATTTAGTGCCCCAACGAGTCCGTACGGTATAAGGTGTTACCTTTCATGCCGCAAAAAAACCAAAGTTTTTCGACTCCGTTTTTTAAAGCCTACGTTTATGAGATATTTCGCTTGTTAGGCCCTTAACTTTTTTCCTTAACAATTTTCTTAATTAATATGACCCTCGAGGGTGTAAAAACTAGCCTTTGAAAAAAAAAATGTGAAGGCTAAATATTTTTTACTCGTTAAGTCAAAGAGTATTTCCTGAAATTTCCTGGAAATTTTTCGTGTTAAGGCGTATCGAATACGGTTCGGCGGCAATTAATTTCGAATTTAAATTTAAAAAAAATCCATAAAAATATACCATAGCGTCAAAAGCGTAAGAGCTATGAAGCTTTTAAGTGTAATTTTTCATCTAAAAGCACTAAAAGCACTAAGTACTGTTATTTGCTAAATATTCCGCAAACAATTCCTGTCTCCACGCAGTAAAAACTGCAAATGCTTCAAGTAGCTTTGCGGCCTGCTACAAAAAAATTTTCAGTCCGCCAAAAGTTTCGAAGAAGAAGTGCCTTTTTTCGCTTCTCAAATAATTTCGCGCACTACCATTTTCAGCAGACTAATGGACCTTTCTCCATTTTACAGTCGCAGGTACTCAAACTGGCCCGGCGAAGTGCATTATCGTGTACATTTTGTCAATTTTGTCAATTTTGTCAATTTTGCAATATCTCTAAACCTGCAGCCAACAAAATATGATGCCGATATCCGGAGAAATGCGATATACAACGAAAACGCTGCACGCTATTTACTAATGTCAAAGGTCCCCCCTCCTCCCGCCATTTTTTTGTGCCTCACCGCGCCGTGTACGCATTATATTTTCTCGTGAACGCGCATGCAAGCATAAAAGAAAACTGAAGAAATGAACTGAAAAAACGAACGAATTGTGAAAAATAAACTACGAGACTAATAACAACAAAAAAAGCAAAAACCAAACCAAACCAAACCGAAATGCTTTGATAGAAAAACAGAGAAATGTCAAAAGTATTGAAGTCAAGACTTCAATTAAGCAACGCCAAAGGATCATAATGTTAGTGTGTGTCCGTGTCCTGATGAAGTCTCTCGACTCTCGCCAACGCTCGGGCAGGATCTGATGCGACTAAAGGAAATGGAAAAGCGTTAAGCAAAAAGCGTTCGTAGCAAAAAGATTTTCGAAAAAAACAACCAAAAAGCAACCAATCCTTTTTGCCATTTCATGCTTTCCACTCGATGTTTCGATATTTTGACTTGTGGTGATGTTGCAGTTGCGTTGTTGTTGTTGTTCTGGTTGTTGTTCTGGTTGTTGTTCTAGTTGTTGTTGTTGTTGTTGTTTCCGAGTCAGCGCGTCATTTCAATTTCAAAGCTTCACTTTCATCAAAATCTGTTAGTCACATTATGCTCTTCTCGACAAACAGTTAGTGTCAAAACTAAGAGGAAAAAAAAACAACAAAAAACAAAACACAACAAAAATCAAAAACAGCACAAACACCAAAAACTGCCAAATTGACAGATGGATAAATTGACAGATAAATAAATTGAGGGTTCAAATGGACAAAATGATTGACGGGCAGTTGTCACACAAACACATCAACTATAACAAAATAGTGGTTTTTTATTGTTGTTGTTGTTGTTGTTGTTGTTGTTGTTGTTTTTATTTGCTTTCGTATGAAATTATTCTGAAATGAATGGAACTATTTCAATTTCTATTTCTATTTCGTCCGCTGCTGCAGCCAAAGTAATTAATTTGAACTGAATAGGTACAGAGCATATAGCATCATCATCATCATCATCGTCATCATTAGCATCATTAGCATCATCGTCATTAGCATCATCGTCATTAGCATCCTCAGCGTTATTGCCATTAGCATTATAACCATTGTGATCGTTCTTCCATCGTAATCGCTTTCACAGTCATCAACTCCTCCATCATTATCATAATCATCAATACTAACCTCATCATTAACCTTATCTGCATCATTTCTATCATCTTCATCATCATCATCATCATGTGTTTCAGCATTCCGCAAACGTCAAATAAATGCTCTTTTTCTAGTGAATTTTCCTCTCCTGACCCCCCCTAACCGACCCCTCCCTTCCTCTCTCCCTCCCCCTCACCCGCAACGTAAATTGAAAACATAAACGGCAAACGGAATGCTTTCTCAATTAATTATTTTCTTATTTTTATTCGGTTTTCGATTTAAAGTGAAGCAACACTTCTGTTTCTTCCGGCGGCACCATTTTACCCCTTTCCGCCCTTCCCGCCTCCTCCTTCAGCGACCCTGTGTCTTTCTGAACATCCTGGTCAGCAAATCCGTTTAAATGTTTGTGTTTGTGTGTGTGTGTGGGTGTGTGTCGTTGTGTGCAAATTTGAATTTCCGCCGGAAGTAACAATTCAAATGACGTAACGGCGGAAATTGTTTATACAAAGCGCAAAAAGCGACAACAATAACAACAACAACAACAACTAGCAAAATAACAGCAGCAACAACAACAACAACAACAACAACAACAACAACAACGACGACGACTTAATTGAAGGAATAAACAAACAAACAAACAAACAACAGACGAACAGAGTTACTGAAACCAACAAAAGCAACAGCAATGATAAACAACACACGACAACCATCGCCACAACAACAATAACAACAACAACAACAACAACAACAACAACATCACCAACACCTGGCAGTGTCCAACGAGAGTAAATTTGATTTTTGGAAGGCACAAAGAGACTAACGCGGAGGAAGAGCGTCCAACAACACGAACCATTTCAATGAGTTTAAGAGAAGAGCAATGAGCTTCACCGGAAGGGTGAAGGGGGAGGGGGAAGGGGAAGAGGAAGGTGCAATAGGTTGGGTTGGCAAAGTGTTATTGATTTGGCATGATTTTCAATTACGTGTTTTTTTTTCTGTTTTTTTGCAATGCATTTCAAAAATTTTGGCAAAAATTCCGTAAAAAATTTAGATTTATCCTGAAAATCCTTCTGAAGGAATTTACAATTTCATTAATTTTTCCTTTCCTATGTATATGTTTTTTTTTTTTTAAATTGCGAGTACAATCAAACATTACTCAAGTGATGATTACTCGCGTCCTTTTTTCATTTTATTATCAAATCCAGATAAATTTTATTGTTCAATGTAAACTTACTTGAAAACTTTCATAAAAATAACGAAAATTTCATGAATTTTTGTTGGTTTTTTTCGAAAGAAAAAGAAGTCTTTATTTTGGATTATAACAGATAGATATACATATATTTTGACGACATCAAAGATCTGCAGCTATTGAAGTGCGCTGCAATTTTTCCAATTCAATTTTTCCAATACGCTCTCTCTCTCTCTCTCTCTCTCTCTCTCTCCTTTGCGTTCTTCATACTCCTGAATATGCTTTATGCCTGGCCCTTCGCCCATCCTGGGCATTACTTCTACTTTCCTTTCGCAACATGTGTTGTTTTGCTCTTCCTCATCTCTTTTCGTCTTCGTTTTCTTCTTCTTCTTCTTCTTCTTCCTCTGCTTATTCTTCTAATGGGTTGATGCCAAAAGCCATTTAAGCCAAATTTCTTACCACAAAATCCGAATGTAAATTTCATGTAATTTTGCCACAGAATTTCATTAGAAAAAAAATCATAAAAAGGATAGAAGAAAAAAGAGAAAAACAAAAGAAGAAGCAGAAGAAGAGCCCATTGTGTGTGACTGCCACGAAATGTTAATGCATTACTCCGTGAGCGTTTGCATACAGTCGCTCAAAAGTGTGCTCTCACGACAACTCGTTTATGAATCGTTGATGAAAATGCAAGCCTGAAGCTCGCTTCACATTAGTTTAATCAAACACGAAAAAGTTTAGGAAAAAAACAAAACGAAAATTAAAATGAAAATATATTTCTGTTAAACACTTCCTTTTTAAGGACATGCTCCAGGATAACCTGAATAACTGCAACAATGTTTTAATGGGAGAACCAGAATGTAACCATCCAGAACTAACCATCCATTTAGAACTAACGTTCTGGTTGTTCTGGTTGTTGTTGTTGTTGTTGTTGTCGTTGTTGTTTTCAAAGTGTTTTAGAGTCGTTTTACAGTTTTGTGGCTGCGAAATATTTCTAAATACTGTTAAACTTTTTGAAGCATTAAAAAAAGTACGACTGAAACTGAATTTTTCTGTAATTTATTTTAAACAATTTTTCTCCAAAATTTTTTTATTTTTATTCATATTTCAATTAGCTGGCAAAACTACTAATTGCTTAAAAAGAAGTAAATAAATAATTATAGTTTCTGTCTTAAAATTCGCTTGCAATTTATGTATATAGAAAGTCCTAATTGCATATGTGTGTGTGTGTGTGTGTGTGTGTGTGTTTGTCGGGGGCTAGAATGCGTGCATGATTCTTCTCACTGTCGAGAATAAAGTCTTTGAGTAAATTAAAAAGTTTTAACTCGAAAAATGTCTTTAAACAATTTTCTACTGAGGCGCAAACACAGAATAATTCATACCTACTCTTAGATGCTTACATATGTACATATACATACCCACCCAACACCAACAAACATGTGCTCGTGTGCATATACAAACACAACACAAGAAACTTCAAAGTAACTGAAATTGCATTTTATTTGTAATATTTTTCTGAAGCTGTCAAGAATATTTCTATTGGAAAAGTTGAATACCGAAAGGATTACGAAGGCGGTTGAACGATGTCTATTTTGTTGCACACACACACACACACACACACACACACACACACTCATATTATAATGGCAATGTGTGTGTGTGTGTGTGTGTTTGTGCTTGGGTGGAAGTGTTTGTACAGAGTTTCTTGGGATAATAGCATTAAATATGTATTCACTTAACTTCGCAAACTTACGCACGCACTCTTGCCATCAGACTAACTTTGAAGCTTCTTTGTTATAAGTAAACACACACGTACACATACCAACACACCCTCAGTAAGATACGCCACAGCAATATGTATTAAAAGTAACCCCAATAGGAAATAGTATTCTCATGAAAGCGATTCATCAATGAATGCTTTCACAATCAAACCTTCTTATACCTTTTAATGCGCAATTTGTCCATCAGGTTTTTGTCAACTTATGTTATTTTCATTTCTCCTAAACTTCAAAAACTTTCAGACACAGTCAAAATCAAAATTGGAGCTTTGATGAAACACTATAATTACTTGAAATAAAAGACTATAATGATAAAAGACTATAATTAGAAATGAAAGACTATAATAACTGATGATACCAGTCTGTCATGTTATTAAAGCTGTTATGCTGATGTTATTAAAATGTTATTAAATCAGTAATCATAAGATATCAGTATCGCAGATGCCTATTTTAAGCGTCTTCTACTGTAGTATTTCGTTGAAGGAATTCAGAATTTCGGAATTGAAAAAATATTGAAGGGAATATAACTTTTGAAAAATACTACTATTTTTACTGAGGTGTAAGAATTTGAATTTGAAAAACATTTAATATTGATATTGAAAATCTATTGTATTAAAATCTAAATACATATTTTCAAAGGACTATATCCCTTAAAATACGATTATTTATTATAGTATAATTTTCGAGGGTTATAAAAACAAAAATGTCTTTTTGTTTAAATTATAACCACAATAATACAAGAATGTTTACAGCATTTGTGGAGAGTTTAGTTGCGATTTTAAAGCTTATTAGCTCATTAGTTTTGAACTATTCTTAGTATACTATTTTTAGTACACTTTCAATCAAACTTTAGATCTTCTGAACTGAGAAAGAATTTTCAATTTCCTTTTTCTCTGAATAAAAATAAGTGCTCAAAACATTTTTATGGCAACCAGTAGCATTTTTCCTAATGGGTGGCCAAGGATGCAAAGAATGGCACCAAGTGTTTATTTAACTTCTCCCATTTTTTGTACTTTTGTATATATTGTTGTCATCTTTATTAACAAAGCCAATCATTTCAGCAGTCTATCTCTCTCTCTCTCTCTCTCTCTCTCTCTCCTGACTTTTGACGTCTTGATTGAAACGATTCAACAATTGGAAGACTTAACAAAATTACTTATAAATGTACCTTCTAAAATACTCGTATTTAAAAAATTTTAAAAATTTAAAACTGAAAAACATGTCAGTTATTTTTTGCGACTGTTGAACTTTAAATCCTTACGTCAGCTTACGTCTGTCCATACGTCTGTCCATACGTCTTAAAATATACATACTCGTAAGAGTCCTTTAAGCTATTTGATGTTTGTCAAGTGTTGATACATTTGAGCCTATTCCTTTGTCCTTTGTCCTTTGTTGTACCAGTATAATTGTTGTTGTTGTTGTTGTTGTTCTTGTTATTGTTACTGTTACTGCTCGGGACGCCTCTCGTCTATTTCCGTTCCTTAACTGTCATCTCGGCACATCGTTACAAGTTTCTTCAAATTTGTTTAGCCTAGTTGGCTTCTCCTTTCCGCACCCCTCACTTTCCCCCCCCCCCCCCCCCCCCCCTCCACGGCAAACCCTCTGCCAAGCTGTCTCGTATATTCTTCTTCCTGCCACACACGCACAGTGGGTTTGTTGTTGGTGGTGGAGTGTGAGGGGTGGGGAAGGGAGGGGAGGGGAGGGCGGAAAGGAGGCTGGCCAAATGTTTATAGACAAATATTTATTTTTTGTTCTTATTTTTGTTCTTGTCGTTATCGTTATCGTTGTTACTACTGCTACTTTTTTTGTGTTTTATTTAACAAAAAAAAAAATTGTACGAAGTTTTTTATTTCGTTTCTTTCACTCTTCCGGTTTGTTTGTGTTTTGAAAAGGGCGACCTCGTATGCACTCACTTTGTTGTCAGATCAACGCAAGATTTTAGAGAAATTACGCACTGTTGTATGACAATAACGAAGTTTTATTTCGAACTCGGAGGCTACTTTCTTCTTCTTCTTCTTCTTCTTCTTCTTTTTCGACTTTTTCTGTGTTAATCTTCTCATATTTTCCATCTTTGGGTAACGGCTCTTGATTTTCGATGAAAGAGGCCTTTTGTTGGCTCAAACATACAAATATTTGCCAAAGTTTTAAAGAATTTTTTTTGTTTTCCAATCACTTCCAAACGCGCCCTTCTCTCTCTCTCTCTCTCTCTCTCTTTCTCTCTCTCCGTTCTGGGATTTTCCTGTTTCTTTACACTTCGGCTATTATTATTGTGTTGTTTGTTTTTCATATTTCATAAAATTTCAATGGATTTCGCATTGGTCACTTCATTCTCTCTCTCTCTTTTGTTTGAGAATATAATCGTTTAAGGTTATCCAAAATAGACTACGGGAAGATTCTTTTGCAATAACTGAAAATATATTACATAAAAAATATCAAACAAGCTGTTTGTGTTCTGCCAGATTTTGGTCCAATTTCATGAAATTGTTTAACCGAATTTCGAACTGTTTCGAACTCCGATGGACGCCGATTTTGCCGAAAAACTCACGTCATGCGATGGGTATTTTTTATGGAACACTGATTTTCGAACAACATTTAAATAATTTTAATACTTTTTGAAATCGTACACAACCGTTGATGGAGGTTGCAAAATCTGCCGCCTTCTAATCGTCTCCAATAGAACACAAACGAGCCTCGACGAATATATGAATACTATATAAGAGCCAAATCAAACGGGGCGAGGGCGAAAATTCGTGCCAAAAACATACAAATTTAGCACAAAATATCATCAGTGTCGCTAAAATTCAATGAATGGTGATTCTTTCACTATGAATGACTTCATTTCAGGACAATCACTATCAATCAACTAATTCTAATTAATTCATAGACGATGGCTGACTTTATTTACTCGCGGCTGACTTTATTTACTCGCGATTAATGCCCGAATTTATTCACTAATTATTCACCTAACGATCAATAAATTCGCGATGAATGAACGAATTCTTCCTATGAATATTCATTATGAATGACGTATAATACATTTATTACATTTTACATTTATTTTTTAGTAAAATGAAAGAAAGATAAGGAGGAAATATAAAGAGGAGGAGGAGGAGGAGGAGGAGGAGGAGGAAGGAAGAATGATTTTTAAGCTTTTCCTTTAAAAAATTGTTGTTAGATTGATTTTTCCTTGAAGACTAATAATGTTGATGGTACTACGAATGTATGTATGTACGTTTTCATAGATGAGAAATTTAATGAAAATTAATTGAGACTAATAAAATGTTACTCACATTTTATGTGACATTTACTGCGAGTATATCAATTATCCAGAGAAGTACTCGTACTTACCAGAAGTGCACCATTCATAATCAGACTCATAAACTACACTGAAAGAGTGCGACCACGATACTACTACGAGTAAATGCGAGCTATAATGAAACTTATTAATTGTAGCTTAGATGGAAAATAGCATCATCGTCATCATCATCTACACAGAACAGAACAACAAACCATTCCGGTGCCAGCATTTGTTCCTTCCTGCATTCATTCATTCATTCATTTATTCGTCCTTCCAAACGTCCTTGCGTTTTGTTAGCGTTTTATGCAATAGCAAGCATTTTTCCTCGGTGAAGGTAGAAACTTTCAGTTTGTCTATCTATCAAGCGCCCTTCTCTCTCTCTTCCTCTCTCTATGTGTATGTTCTTTCTCTATTTCGCACTTCCAGCTGTCTTCATTTTTCGCCCTTCATCCCTTGAACTAAATTATGTCGGCATTAAATAATGATGAAGTGGTAACTAAGGACTCGTATTTCTTTTCTCGCTGCTGTTCTTTGCCGTTCTAGACAACATTCAAAGTGTCCAAGTATCTCTTAATCATACTTTAATTACGAGTATCTGGATGTTGCCGGCGGTGTTGATGCCGTTGTTGGTCAACCGCAACGGCCAACACTTCTGTTCCTTGCTTTGGGTTTTGTGTGCGAGAGTGTGTGTTTTAGGATTCCGGTGTGTGTGTATGGTTACATTTTTTGTGCTCTTCTAAGGACTTCATGTCTTAATGAGATTTTTATTTTATGCTTGTGACATAATTTTTTTATGAAGTTTTCATAAGCGTTCATTTGTCTTACTTAAGTTCATATCTTAATGTTGTTGTCTGATCTTCGAACTTAATTAAACGGGAGACAGTCAAAATCCCGAATTACAAAATCCCGAAACGACAAAATCCCGAAAAATTTTAAAATCCCGAAACGACAAAATCCCGATGCGACAAAATCCCGAAACGACAAAATCCCGAAAAATTTTTAATACCGAAATGAGAAATCCCGAAAATCACGAAATAAAATTTAAATTAATGAAGAAATGACATTTAAGTCAAAATTTTTTCCGAAGCGAAGTACGCGCCTACTTGCCTTTCTTTACAATGGCAGAAAAGCAAAGTTGTAATATCGAGAGAATTTTGTTGTCTGAAGGTTATAATCTACAATATGCAAAAAACTTCACATGACCGTGAGGATTCTACTGATTGAGGGTTATGATCCCTGCCGCGGCCGAAGGCCGCCAATACGCGGAAAAACCTGTATGCAAAAACTTCACATGACCGTGAGGATTCTGCTGATTGAGGGTTATGATCCCTGCCGCGGCCGAAGGCCGCTAATACGCGAAAAAACCTGAATGCAAAAAACTTCACATGACCGTGAGGATTCTGCTGTTTGACGGTTATGATCCCTGCCGCGGCCGAAGGCCGCCAATACGCGAAAAAACTTGTATGCAAAAAACTTCACATGACCGTGAGGATTCTGCTGATTGAGGGTTATGATCCCTGCCGCAGCCGAAGGCTGCAAATACGCGGAAAAACCTGTCTGCAAAAAACCTCACATCACCTCACCTCAGAGCCTCCGAGAGGGCTCTGCTAAAATTTTTTTAATAATGTTTTTTTTTTTATTTTTTAATAATAATTTTAAAGAAGTAAAATAAGAGTAATTTTTTATTACTTTCTTGGAATTGTTTGCTAGTGGTTTTAAAATGTTCAAGAAGATGGAGAATACCGAAAAACTAGTTTTGTAATTTCGGGATTTTGTTATTTCGGGATTTTGTCGTTTCGGGATTTTGTCATTTCGGGATTTTGTCGTTCGGGATTTTGTCGTTCGGGATTTTGTCGTTCGGGATTTTGTCGTTCGGGATTTTGTCTTTCGGGATTTCGTTACCAACCCAATTAAACAGAGCATAAAATAACTACTTAAATACGCAAGTAATTAGAAGAAGAGAAGACATGAAAAAGTTGTTTGGAAACTCAACAGATTCTTAACAGATTCTTAATTTTTAAATATTCCTTTTTTGTTTGTAAATTCGAAAGAATTATTCATAAAAATGTTTCTGTGCTGAAGACATTGACAGAATTGCTAGCAAATCACGCCCACGAAAAAATCTTGTCTATTGTAATGTTTCCAGAGCTTCTGCATTCTCTGTATGCTCTGAAAGTTCAGTGATGTACCCTTTGTAGCCTCTTAAATTTTAAACGTCAGTAGCTCGTTGTTAAAAATTGATGCTTCTTTATGATTTATGATATTTCTGAAACTTTTTTTCCATACAAAAATCTCTGCATCTCAAAAACTAAAGACTAAAAAGTCTTCGAAATTTCTTTTTCTTTCTCTGTAGCTTCTTAAAACTCTGTAACCTTTGAGGTTTCTGTAGACCTTTTAAACTTTGGAGGGTTTTCGAAAGGCCTTCTGGGCTTAGCAGAGTTGTGTAAATTCTGTAGGTTTCGATTTCTCCCAAACTCTGGAGTATTTTCTATAGTTTCGAGAGCCCTTGAATTAATGAAATGTTATCTAAATTTTAGACACTCTAATCGTATGCTATTAGACATTAACAGTGCATTAAAGATAGTGGTAATGTTGAAAGTGACGATGATGACGATGATGCTTCTCAATAGGCAGGTGGTACAAAGGCAAACATTGCCACCAAGACAATGTTTGATAATGGCATCAGCGATCAGGGCTTTCTGCCTTTCTGCCTACAATGCCATTGAATATACAAATAGCATAAGTATATTGTGGCTGCTAACTGAAGCGAAAGACTGTTCAGCAATTTACGATAATTGAAATACGCCAAGGATATGCCGCTGCGGCTGCGGCTGATGGTGATGGTTTGCAAGCACCTCAAGCCCTCAAGAAAGGACGCGCAAGGAAAGGAACTTTGGAGAATGCTTACTGTGCTGAATGCTTGCAAGCAGCTGCCGAGAGGACTTAATATGGTCGCACAAACACCCGCAAACAATTCGATTACATGCATCTGTGTATACATTTGAGTGCTTTCATTAACATATTCTCCTGCTTAATGCGTTTAGTGTGCCCGCCTAATGCTTGGCGTAACCACGGTCTGAAATAACGACGAAAACAATCAGCTTGGGATGGAAGGACACAAGGCGCAAGGGCGTATACCTAAGTGTAATGAGAGAAAACCTTAAGCTTCGCCGATTATCATACATTTTCGCGTTGAATTGTGCGGTTTTTATAAAATAAAATTAAAGCAGCAAACATGCCTTGATTGAGATTGAGCTTGGATTCTGTAATTTCGAAAATTAATTTCGTTAAAAGCATTCCAATAATTGCAATAAACGAAAAAAAGGAACACACAGCCTACAAACAAATACCAGTTTGTTTCAAATCAACGATTCTTCTTTAAGATTTCATGTGACTGCAAAAGCTTCCTTACTCTTCTTTGTTGCTACCATCGTATGTACATATGTATGTGTGTGTGTGTGTGTGTGGGTGTGCATAAGTATGTGTGTATGTGTGTGCACAGTAAAGCTCTTCAATCAGCAATTACTTAAACAAACACACTTCAGTTTAGTTAATATCAAAGCAACAAAAAGAAAAAAAAACAGAGAAAACAGGTAGACCTTTTTTCGCTATGGCCTTCCTTCTTCTTCTTCTTCTTCTTCCGATTTCTGTACACCGCTTCTCAAAAATGTTTGCTAAAGGCCCCAAGAAATACTTTGACTGACGGTTGTTTTACTTGATGTTATCTTTACTTAACTTTTACTTAACTAAGAGTTAAGCCTTTACTCTTTCGACTAAAATAAAAATAAACATTTTTCTATATTTTCTGATGTTTTGGGGCACAACAAATATGGTTAATTTATTATCGTTTTTGTTATTGTTTTGTTTTTTAATTTAACTGATCCTCTTATCTCTTACGTTCGTACAATGTTAAAGAAATTATAAAAAATTATATTTTTACGTTTTTTATAAAATACGAACAAAAATTGTTCTATTGTAATATGATAGCGTACGTTTGATTTGTAACGCTTTTTATGTTTTAAAAAAAATAGCCGCGTTAAAAGAGCATATTCACGACGGTATTTCGGATTTTGCTTTCCGAAAAATAATATTTCTTTTTTCTTTTTTTTTCATCGTGATATGATAAATTTTTGCTTGTATTCTCGTAATATTTCATTTCTAGTATAATTACACATTATTTACAATATAGATAATACCATTTTTTGGATTTTTTTAGAATTTTTTTTGCATTTTCTTCGCTTCGACGCCACACTTTCTTTTTTTTATTAATGAATTCAAACGCAAAATGAACAAGAAATTAATACGAATTTAATAGAAACTTACTAATAATATTATATTATATTATATTAACATTTGTACATAAAACACTTAAGAGTTAAAAAAAAATTACTTTTATATTTTCGATATTAATTTTTGTGGAGAAAAAATTAAATGAAGAGTATTTTTTGTTTGTTTTTTTTTTTGCTGGTGGATTGGGCTGATAACATTTATGTTAACCATATTAACTATATACAAACATTTTAAATATACAAATACAGATTTTATTATTTTAAAAAGCAACAACAACGAGGTCAGCAACAACAATTGCAATTCTATAGTAGCGTGGAAAGAAAATAAATTTACAAAGCTATAAAATACAAGCTATAAAAAATCTGTAGATGAGAATAATACGTTAGTTACAAAGCAATTTAGTATTTAAAAAAAGAACAAAATATACTTATAACTATACTAAGAAAATTTTGTTAAAATCACAAAAAACAATTATTGCTACTCGTGTATTATGTAGAAGCAAAGCAGCTACTTCTTCTTCTTTCTCTTTGCTCGTCTTCATGCTGACGAAGACTCTTTCTCGCTCTCTTTCCCGCTCTCTCTCTCGCCAATCTGGCAGTTGACTGAATTTACGTAGTATTCAATCGAAGAACAATCATCTCTCATGTTTATACAGCGTATGAGTATGCAATGTATATATACATTGATGTGTGTACAAAATTATGTAATGTATATATACATTGGCGCAAACAACATGCAATGTTTATGGTATTTCTGAATTGAACTACGAGTATTTTGCCATTGTTTTCGCGCTAGTTTCAGCAACGTTTTCTTCATTTTGTACTATTAGCAACTAACAATTATTAGTCGCGCTAGAGATTTGGCTTCCATTTCCGTTCCATTTTTTGTCACTTGGCTCACTTCTGGTCTTATCAACAGACTGAAATCAGTAGTTTTTTGCTTTTTGCTTCATTGTTTTTTGCTCGCCTTTGCGAAATTCTCAAGTGCGTACATTTTTGTAAAAATTCCCACATACTTTAAGTAGCTTCTGATTGGATGATAATTCTACCCCAACCCGCCCCCGTCTCCCTTCCCTTTGCCCTTCCCTTTGCCTTCTGCCGTTCGCCTTGCACCGAAAATCGCAGCAAGCAAAAATATTTACTTTACGATAATTTTTTAAGGTTTATCGCTTTAAAACTCTTGCTTTAAAATGAACATTTCGCTACTCTTTTACTTTGCTCTGATGACCCGGAAACGCCGACCAAAATCGCAACAAAAGTGATTTTGTTTGATTTTGCGTAGGATTAATCGAGCTGTTGTTATCGCTGTTGTTAATGCTGCTGCTGCTGCTGCTGGATGTTGTGTCGGTGGGACGATCTAGTCGCCAATCAATCGGCAACCACCAATAAAGCGACGAATTCAAATCCGTTGCTCTGGCTGTTGTTGTTGTTGTTGTTGTTGTAGATGGCTGCAATTCTGCTGTTGAGTGAGTTGCGGGTAAAGAAGTTGGTAGTGTTGTTGTTGTTGTTGTTGTTGTTCGTGGTATGGTGAGGTCGGTTGTATTAGTTACAGCTGCCGCTGCTGCTGCTGCTGCTGCTGTTGTTGTTGTTTTCATAAATTGTGTTTTATCCAATTTCGCTTTGTTGGTTATTTTCTTTGCTGCGCTTGTTGTCGTTGTTGTTGCTGTTGCTGTTGCTGTTGTTGTTTTTTTGGCACTAGCTCTTAAATTAATGGCACTCGGCTGGTTTTTTTCAATTCTTTTGCCAATTTTGTCTGTTTTTGTTGTTGTTTTTTCTGGTGTTCCTGTGCATGGTTTTGTTGTTTCCGTCCCGGTTGTTGTTGTTGTTGTGAATACTGTCGCTGTCGACGCCGTCGCTGTAGCCGCGTCAGTGGCGAATGCGCCGGGTTCGTCATATTTACCGGCCGGTGTTTGTTTTGCTGCGACTGGCGATGGCGGAAGTGTTGCTGTTCTTAATGTTGCTGTTGTTGCTTGTTTATTCCTGTCTTGAGCGGTAATTGTTGTAGTTGTTGCTGTTGTTGTTGTTGATAACGTTTTTTCCATTTTCCCTTTCAATGCTTCTTCTCGCCTACTCTTTACGTACTCGTTGATCGCACGCAACTCTGTGACCATGTCGGCTTCACTTGACGTGGTCTCTGTGGCTGAAGCTGCTTCAATTGCTGTTGTTCCCGTTGCTGTTGCTGTTGCCGTTGCCGTTGCTGTATTCTCTGGTTGTTGTTGCTGTAATGCGGTTTCCACTCTTCGGCGCTCGTCAAATTCGCTCTCACCGTTTGAAGATTTCATATGTGCCGATGATTGCTGACGAAACTGGTCATCATGATGACCCACATAATTGGCATCGGTCACGGTCTGCTCTTGCTGGGCGCTGCGCTGCCGCAGGGTGGTTTGTGGGTAGATCGCGGCCGCCAGACCGTGATGATCACTGCCGTTATGCTTTCGGTTGGTCTGCTTCTCAGCCGGTTTGACTTTCGATTCTTGCTCTTGGCCCTTCACCGGCCCTGCGGAATGCGGCCCCTGAATGCTGGCGGCAGCAGCGCGTTGTTGATCGCGTTCGTTGTTGTTGGTGGTTTCGTCCAGCCGTAGGCTATGCACGGTCGTCTCTGACGCTGACAGCGGCGACTGAGACGGCGTGTGGAAAGGCGCCGTAGATGAAATCTTCGTATCTGTTGTCTTTGGATCAGTGGTGTCGGTTTGGTCTGGACTATCAGATGAGTTTGCTTCTTTATCCTCCTTCTCCTCCTCCGTCACCTCCTCCTGAATCGGTTTTTTACTGCTCTCAGATTTCTCGTTTGGCCTCACCGATTCCGTCCGCGTGGTCGTTTTCTCGATTGGAAGATCGCTCTGCTCACGCTCGGCAGTTGTTAGAAATGTTGTAGTGAGTGTGGGCGTGGCTGTGGCTGTGTTGGTTACACTTTGCGGCAGTGTTGTTGTAGCTGGCGCTGCACCTTTTGTTGTTGTTGCGGTTACTGCTGCCTCGCTCAGAGTGGTTGGGGCGGCTGATGTTGATGTTGATTTTGACGATAATGTTGCTGCAGATGTAATGTTTGTTGTTTTTGTTGTTGTAGCCGCTGTAGCAGTTGCTGTTTTAGTCTCAATTGTTGCTTGCGAAACGCCACGCACCGGCAACAATGAGTCTAACCTCAGCAGCTCTGTTATGTTGAGAGCCATCCATTTCATTGTTGCGGCATCATTTGTGGCCGCATCACTCTCTTCGGCATGACGATTTGAAGATGTTGCGATGAATCGTATGCCGCTCTCATTGCCGAGGAAGGACACTTGATGCTGGTGATCGTATGTCGAAGCGGCGGGCAGAACGATAGCGTCGATGTTGCTCATCGCAAAGTTGTTGCTGCTGGTTGCATTGTTGTCTCCAGCGTTGCTCAGTGGCTGCTCGTGCTGTTGCTGCCCCTCAGCGGCTGACTGGCTGTCGGTCCCATGCTTCATCCCCGAAATCTCATCGGGCGTCGCAGCGGAGCTGTTTGTTATACTCTTGGGCTCCAGCGTGTGGGTTTGATTTTGCGCGCCACTCTCCGGGATCGTCGGGAAGTTGGCCTTGAAAATGTTGAATTTGAGTGGCGCATCGTCGTTCGGCAAATGGACGACATCAGCCGCGTGGTCCCGTACCGAGGGCGCTGCCGCTGGAGTCTGCTGGCTGCTACTTCTGACCGTCAACGGTGCAGGGCCGTTAATTGATTCGGTTGACTTCGCATCGCCAACGGCGTCTTCGTAGTTATAATCGTAATCGTAGTTGTTGTTGTTGTTGTTGTTGTAGTTGTCACCATTGCCAAGACCATCCTGCTGCTGCAGCAGCAGTGTCTGCAGCTCTTGCAGCAGCAGCATGTCGCGATCAATATCCAGCGTTGATATGCAGCGCGTTTCGTACTGGCGCTGGCCCGGCGGGCACTCGATGGCGGCATACAAGCCGCCGCCACCACTACCCGGATCGACGGCCCACTGCTGGGCGTCAGGCGGTAGTCCCGGCGCTGGAATTTGCACCCGATTCGGCAGAAGGAAGATCGATTTCGGTGTCACTTTGCGTGACTTCTCGAGATTTTGTTGGTGCGGCGACATCATGATCCAGGCCTGCCAGGCGAGGTTCTCGGCGGTGCCTTCGATGGGATTCGATGTGATCGGCAGGGCGTTCACTGGCACTGTGGTTGTCGTCGCCGTCACAATCGTGGCAACGGCAATGTTCAGCGCGACCATCAAGGACTGCAGTAAGGCAGGAAGCATTTTGACGACGTCGAAGCGTCGTCGATGCGACGCTAAGCTTTTGCTGTAGATCAACTATTCTCCGTAGATCAATTGCGCTAGATCATTTACCGAAGACCAGAATGTCTTGCGATGGGTTGATCTGAAAATGGAGAAAACTGCGTTTCAGTTTAGAATGCTTGAGACATAAAACTAACTCCAATTCCATAATTTCTTATTCAAATAAGAGCTTACGAAAACTGTTTCAGTATAAATTTAGTAGTATAGATCTGAAGAAAGGCATTTGAAATGTATTTGATTTTGAAAGAGTGCCAAATGAAGCTTTTTTTATTTCGAGATATCAGCGGATTTGCATTTTCTGGTCAAAGTAATTTCATTGATAAACCAATTTTGTGTTGAAAGCATCTTTAAATGGTCTTTAAATTGGTGAGCATTTTCTCATCATCTCAGCACTTTTGTAAAAAGTGTAAAATCATTATTAGTTTGATGTCAACATTTTATATGGGCAGAGCAAACGTATTTGGAATACAAAGGGTAAAATTAAAATTAAGGTAAAATTAAAAGGCAAAATTAATTAAAATATTATGCGTTTTGCTCTCAACGAATTAGGATTGTTTGATAGCCATTAATGGCCCGCATAATTGATATAAAGTAGTTGCCTAAACTTGTTAATATTTGCTCATTAAAATGAAGCTTCCGCGGTATTTTTTTGAACATTTGCTTGCTGGAAACTAATTGAAAAATTCAAATTTTTCATTTCTAAGTATTTGCAATATTTCTGCAATTAAAAATCGATTCAAAAAGGGAATAGAAACTATAAAAAATGATGTTTCCTGCAGCTTCTCACAAAATTCAAGGAAAGAATTTAGGGTTTTTTAAAGAATAAAACCCTAAATTATTATTAAAATTCTATAAATGCTCTACATAGAAATAGCAAAAAAAAAAAAAAAAACACAGCTGATAGCGCTTCTCTGGTTGATGTCTGAACTAAGCTGGAAAAAATGCTGGCTAGAAAAAAGAAGAATTCTTCTACAATCGTTGTTTCTTAATTCTTTGCCGCTTAAGAATTTCAGCTTTTGCATGTAATTTTTCACATTATTTTTAAGAAAAACAAAACCGTTTAAATCCAGTAAAGACTAACAAACTTATAAACTTGACTAAATCGACAAGAGAGAACCGTATAAAGTAAAAGAAACTATATTCGTTGGTCGTTATTAAAAATACTTTGCAGAAGGAATATAGAGGTACATATATTTGTTTTACATTTGCAAGAGGCAAGCGACTTTTCAGTCTGTCTAATTAGTAACTAATACGCGTCTATTGTTTCGTTTTATTTTATAATAATAATTTATTTGATAATATTTCATTTGTTTTCTATTTAATGGCCTGGTTTTTTTTATTCTCTTCGTGATTTAGTGATCGTGACAGAGTGATCTTTGATACTAGCTAATCGAGATGAGCTCGTTGATGCCTGATTGCTGAATGTCACCTTCGGCTGCTGGTTATCACTTCAGTTGTTTGTAATGAAAAGTTGTTAGTTTTTTAGAAATTTCAAATATGATAAGCATTTTCTGTAATTATTGTAGACACGTCTCTATGTCTATCTATACACTGCCAATTGCTGTGAAGGATTTTTGCTAAAAAGTCTGATTATTTTTTCTAATAAACACATTTTCTTGAATAATTAGGAATTGCGTCTAATAACGTTATCTCTGCATAAATATTTTGCATTAAGCATTATTAATTTTTAGTACGATTAAATACAACAAATAAACATAGTGGCATTAATAGAAATGAATAAACAAAGAAAAGCTATATGTATTTTCTGCGAATGTGGAAAATCTACACTTTATTCCTTTTGGAAAAGAAAAAAATTAAATAAACCTTGAAAAAGTCAAAAGCGTCCATTGAACAATTTTGCACTTTATTAATTCGAAAACGCAATTATTTTAATGAAGCGCCGTTGTTTGTTCGCATGGAACATGGAGAAAAAAGTTGTGGCAATCAATAGTGTTTATAACACTAACAAAGTGCTTTTTAATGACTTTCTCTGTTCATTGTTTTTTTTTTAGAAGAGTTGCGAACGCAACAAGAACAAGAACAAAAGTTGAATCAATGCAGGAAAAAGAAGAAAAACCAAATTGGCAACACTAAATTGAGAAAAAACAACAAGCAAAAAGCTTAAATCGAAAACCACATGCAACAAAAAAACCCACAAAACAGACGCGTGCCGAATTCGTAAACAAAGAAATTATTTAAAAAAAACAGCTTAACATGGCTCTATCATCGGTAGCTTCTCTCCCCGTCCCGTTGCGTCCGTTTCCATCCCATCGCAACGCTTTCCTTTCCATCATTTCTTTTCGGCCAATTTCATCGAACATCTGCTAGCTTTCAATAAATTTCAGGCTTGGCCTCTACAGCGCAGCAGAGATCAATAAACATACAGTTTTTCGGAACGAAAAATAACAAACAGTTTTTTTCTGCTGTACATATAATTTAATTGCGAGAAAATCTTGTTTCGCATGCTCGTGGCTGGATTACTGTTAGTGCTCTTTGAATTTGATCAGTTTGGAAAATCATTTTTCGCAAAAAACGCATTGTTGAATATTTTTTCTTTTTTTAAAAATACGCGTATCAAGATTGATTTAAGCCTCTATTATTCAAAATGTGTTTAATTAATGGAGTAGTTTGTGCGAATATTTCGTTTTCATCATTTCAGTTGACAAATTTTGGAAAAGTTTACGTAAAAATAATAGTGAATGTATGAGTATAGAAACAAAAATTTAAAGAAAAGAGGCACAGATTTTCCCTTTGGGTTCTCGGAACCTCTTAAACATCACTTCTCTCGAACAAACCATGCAAATATATGTGTGCTGAAAAATATCGAAAAATATTGAAAAATTTGGGCTCAACTTACTTTTGTTTCAGCAAAATTGATCTCGTATAAAACCGTCTAATTTAATGCTTAAGTGTTTATAAAACTGACAGCGATGCGATTTAACACGATTAATACGCAAGTGGATTCATTCAAAATGCACTTATTCGTATTTTCAAATTTATTTTCGTCCAATTACTCTCGCAATTTATCTCTTGTATTTCACGTAAAGAGAAATAAAAATACGAGTTTATGCCGCTTTCAAAAAATACTAGCGCGCAACGAACGAAGTAAGCATCACTTTTCTGCACTTTACTTTCATTACAAAACACCAAAGTGTTTTCAAAATTGTTCTGTATTTGTGTGTTTTTTTTGTTTTGATTTAATTAAAAAGACTTTAAACTTAAAGTGAGCACTTATAAACGACCGACCGTGTTGAACCATTGAATTCTGAGCACAAACTAAAGAAAATTCTTTTATACGAACAACTAATATAGCAAAAAAAAAAATACCCAAAACCTCATAATATCAAAAATAACAACAACAGCAGAAACCAAAATTATAAATTTACGCAACTAGAAAACACTTGGCGCGAAGGAAGCGAAGTCGTCTTTCGCAGTACTTTCTGGGTTTCGATATGGAAAATATTTTGGTCGGCAGGTAGAAGTGACGGAGAGATAGAGAGAGAGAGAGAGGGAAGACAGAGAGGCCGATCCGTCTAGCTGACCAAAAAGATGGTCGGAAAGGGCGCAATGGGTATGAAAGAAGATTGACAGCTTGCCGGCAAATCTAACAGGTCTCAAAATTAGTGCATTTCTTTGAGAAATGTTTTCACTTCGCTGAAGATATCTCAATATCAACAAAGCGGCAGAGCAAGAATTGCGAAGAATTAGTTTTAACGGCAATGAGGAAAAACCTTTCATAAACTATGTAAAATTTTATCCTTTTCAAATGATCCTTCACGAGTGGAATGTTTCATTACGGCCAGTTTTAGAAAACATAAACAACAATCTGAATACTGAATCTGAATAAAATCTGAATAAGAGTTAGGCGGTTATTGCTTATGGCTAGAGCATTGCTATTTAAACACTATAAACAACTGTTATTTGAACAGACTGTTAAACCATTTCTTGGACAGACTCAGAAACTGTTTCTTGAGCAGTCTGATTAACTGTTAATGGAATATACGGATAAACTGTTGGTCGAAATGAATGATAAACTGTTATTCGAGCAGAGTCACAAGGTGTTAAGTGAGCTGCTGATTATAGGCTAAAAAAACTGGTAATCTATCAGTTTGGTAAAGTGTTAATTGAACGCAATGATTACTGTTATTGCAACAGATTTTGGAAACTGTTAATTTGGCAGTCTGCTAATAAACAGAATCTGTGATTTAAGCAGTCTGGCAACTGTTAATAGAACACACTAATAAACTGTTAGTTAATAAACTATTCAATGGTACTGGAATATACTAAAAGACTGTAAAGATATGGAAAAATATTTCTTGAATAGGACAGAAATCCTTCAGCTTAAAACGACCGCAAGTGACTCCTTCTAACATTAGGGCAGGTATTCGATTAATATTTTTCCACCTTTTCCGTTACCTGTTCGAGGTAACTGATACTAATAACATCACGGTTTTCCCCATTATTAAGCAAGGTCCACAAGCCTTCTGGCTTATCCAGCAACTTCCCAAAAATCAATTAACTGCAGGTAAAAGTATGTAAAGTATACTCCGTAGTACTTGTATAAGTACTCGTATGCACCTGAAAGAACCTCTAATCTGGTTATAAGAAGGAGCTCTATGGAATATTTTAAAAATGTAAAAATCTTTGTTGCTTCTTGATTTGAGCATTAAACGTTTCATATCGTTTCGGTTCTTAAGATAGTCTGGAAACAATTTACACCAACAATTATGATGATTTACACACTCGTCCATAAACAATATCAACAGCAGTACACTGAAAGAGGAGAAGAGTGTAAAAAGTGTAAAGAAGTGTAAAGAAGAGAGTGTGAAAAAGAAATAATAACCCAATAATTTAAAGAGTCTATTTCACCCATCGGTCGGTCGACCTCTTTACTTTTGTTATTTTTTATTTATTGACGAATTTATGCTATGAAAAGACGTGCCTTTTTGGGTTTATCACTTGGCACTACTTTCGTTTAATATAGTACATACCAATGACAATAACAAAAACCGGTTCATGGTCAATCAGCTCCAATAACTTAACAATGCATAACTATCGAAAATGTTGTTACATTTTGAATGGAATTTAAGAGGCCAACACTGATTACGCGTAAAGATGGTGTAACATTGCAAAGCGTCAATTTTATTGGGTAATAAAAATTGAGTGAAAAAAACGTGCGTATTTTAAAAGATCAATTAACACACAAGACCACATTTTTAGAATTGAAATTGGAAGCTTTTTGGAATTGAAATAACGCTTCTTCAATAACCAAACTCGTGAAAATTTGCACGAGAAATTCTTTTTATCACATTAAGGCGTATAACTCTAGCTTTTTTAACAGATTTTCATTATTTAAAAAGTTTAAAAATGGGTTAAAAGCGGTTTTAGGTGTTAAAAGTTGACTTTAAAGAGCAGAAAAGAATGTTGAAATTTAGAAGAAACAAAGTTATGAGCGTAACTTTTGGAGAATATTCTTCCGTGGTGCCCAAAAAGACTTCGAAATATATAAACTGTATTAAACTAATCTGCTAATCGACAGTAGTTACTATTAATCATTAGCTATCGAACGATATGGACCGCAGCTATTGAATATAATATTTTTCTAAAAATTATGTGCGTGTGAATAAGATAAAATTTGAATAAAATACAATGACGTTTTCGGCAGAAGTTCGTGTTTAAATTTGCTCTACATTTGTCTCTTTCTCCCTTTTCCCTTCCTCTTCCCTTCCTAACACGCATTACCGTCCCGTAACTGCGAAATCGTTTAAATGACTTTTACAAGGAAGTAATTGCAGTTTAGATGCGACAACAATTCGCGCCACATACTTTCACACTGAAGTCAATTAAAGGGAAAAATGTGTGGGGGAATTTCAAACACTTTGTGAGTCATTTCGGTTCTGATTCTGCTGTGATTCTGCTCCCTTCGCTCTCAGGAAGCGTTATGCACACGCTTACGCACACGCACATATACAAACGCACCTTTGACACAATTCAATTGCATTCAATTTCATTCAATTTATGCTCAATTAATTGTCAAATGGGTAACTGAAAGTACCACAACGAGTGGCCGAGGGAAGGAGGGAGAGGATGACGAATTGTCTTACTGCACGGACAATACAATGATAGTGTGTACTCGTCAGTATACTGCACAGTGCTTCCACAAGTTCCAGTTCCATTTAGAGATTGGAGAAAAATGGAGAGTTGCCAGTTTTACGCATAAAATTGTATAATTTCCATTATTACAAAAACTAAGAAGGAAATCTTTTCGATCCGATGGTTAATAAATTAATAAAATTTATTAAATATAATAATAAATTATATTTTTTCAGTTGCTTCGTAGCGTAATTACGCCGAATTACACAGAATTTTACCATAATAGCAGCAAAAATTATTAGTATAAAATTTTGAGTAATAATTAGTATTAGTAGTACGTCTGGTTTCCTCAAAATTCTTTTGAAAATATCTTTAAACTAATTAAAAAATATGTTAATAATGTATGTTAATTAATTCGTGTCTTTATAGTATATACAATATCACACTTATATCAAATACTCTTTTGTCAAATACAACGAATTAGGTATTTTTCATATTATTTTTCTTAATCAAATAAGTAAATTGTCTGTCTCTATTATTTGATTAGTTTAAAGAAATTATAGAAATAATTTTGAGGAATTATTTTGTGAAAACCAGCCGTAAATATACTAATAATTACTAATAATTTTTGCTGCTATCATGCTAAAATTCGATGCTCTGCGTTTCGATTTTATAAAAGGGGTTTAAACCGGTTTTATGTCCAGGATATCCTTCTTTAATATTGATTATATTATGTTTGCCACAAAATTGGCAACTACGAGTATATTTCTCTATAGTCTCCATCTGAAGAATAGTTATTTGCGAAAGCTCTACAAAAATGGTGCGTTTTTACAATGGATCACTGGAGTAGTCGTTTTTGTTTTTTCATTGCAACCAAGAAATTTCAGCAGTAGTTGAATGAAGCCATAAAACAATGTGGTAGCAGCAACAGCAACAGCAACAAAAATAAAAGCTGTATCAGCGAGAAAAATTAATAAGCTTTTTGATAACTTGTTAACTCCATGCAATATAAACAGTAATAAAGAAAAACAGGGTCAATGTCAATACCACAAAACAATACCATAAACGTATATAATTATAAATAAAAACACAAAACATTTGATGAGCAGAAAATGCTTGCAGCTTTGCGCATCTTTAGATAAATACATTCTAGAGATCGTACAGATAAAGAGATACATATGTATGAGCTTAACTCAATGATGCCTCGAATTGAGTTAATCGGATTGTGCGAGTATATCGGAAACCTGTAGATTGAAGCAGAGACCGAGAGTAGCCGAGACTTTAAACAGTTAGTCTGACTGCTATTAAGCAGACAGACAGATAGACAGATATATGTATGTGTTTTTGCTTAGCAAACGATACTGTTTGCTGGACAAAGAAATAGTATAAATAATACTGTCTATGTCTATATGGACTTGAGAAGCGTGTATCGCAAACTATTGTAGGTACATCACGTACGAGACGAGTCCCATTCTACCGATCAGTTATACCAAAAGGCTCTACGATGAATCGCAGCAGAACAATAGCAGAACAAAAATAAAACTATAATCAAACAGAAAAAAACAAACACAAGAAAACAAAAGAAAAGAACAAAAATTTAAAATGCTGACATGGTTGGCGGCACGTTCTGCACTGATGCCATGATAACGTGATATCGTGATATCGCGTGTAGGCCAAACAGTTTGTTCTGGGTTCGTCTGATTGATGCGACGCCACCAAGAAGCGGAGGTTAAAGAAATTTCTTGCGGATGGACATTGAGAAATCAGTTTGGCATTGCATACAAAGCAAGATAAGAGCAAAAACCCGAAAAGAAAATGAAGCAAAAAAAAACGGCATTGAAAAGTTATTTACTGTGTGAAATAGTACCTACATTTTGGAGCACGTTTAAAAGCAAGTCTTTCCTGTAGCTTGTTTGTATATAATGGAAGAACATAATTGAAATATAAGGAATATACTAGAAAGGAACACTTTTTACACCGTTTTTCATTTCTTTAAAGAGAGCGATGGCTTGAGCAAAGGCTTACTCAATTTGGTTTATTTAATTACCGCCCTTTTATATTTTATCTGTCCTCTCTCATAACTGCTTACGCATATTCACTCTATGGTCTCTATCCCGGTCATAAATCATTATTACTCTACAGCGAAATAGTTTTTGATGAAGTGTGATAAATTCATAACACAATGGTCGTAAACATCTACGTGAATATCACGGTTATGCTATTAACATATACCATTATCATATCTTATGATTTTCTCTCCCTTTTTTTTGGGGGGGCTTCTGAAACCTTTTACGACGCGACGTTTTGATGACGAAGAAAATTAATTACTGCTATCTACGTTACGCCAACTAATATTCGGCACTAAAATATTAGTGTGTACTCGTAAAGAAAGATTAAGAAGTTTATTTGTGCAATCTTCCGTCCTTACCGGTAAAATTTTGGGGGTAGATTTGGCGGGAAGAAAATGGTTTTGCATATTTTCGTCTATGAAATGAACAGTTCCAAATAACTTCATAAAACCACTAAAGAAAAGAGCTCTCATTAAAAAACTCTCCTGAGGGAAGGGGGCTTAAAAGATCATAGTTTCTCGTCATGATGACGATAAACTGACGCGGGTCGTGTCAGTTTATTGAAGTGACTGGTTGCACAATACTTGGCGAATTGTACGATACAATACGATACAATATTTGATGTTTGTACTACAAAGAAAAAGGCAAAAGTGTTACCGAGAATTCGGAGAAATTTCATTAAAATCGTTAAAAATTAATGAAGTCTTTTTAACGATTCAATTAACGGTTGCAAACCCTTTCAAGACATTCGGATTAAATAAAATCCGCTGCAATGTTTGAAAGTTTGCGAACAATTTGGGCAGAGAAAAAAGAAATTAATTTTAAAGAATTAAACAATGAATATGCTACGAGTATATGCGAAATCTCGTACGTCGAAGTACGAGAAGAAGCGGAAGCTGGTCATTTACAGTTTAAGCCAGCTTAAAAATAAAACTATGTGCCACCGCTTACTTCGCACGATGCTACTGCTCGTGCTGAATCTATCGTAGCCGGAATGAGGTCACACTGAGGCGCAGCTGATTCTTTCGATTATGATTACTTTACAAGTTACAAGTTGGCTTCCAAGACTGATCGAAGTAGGTCACAAGTACAATGACTGCAACAACAAACACAGAAACAGACCATCACATCTCTACCGTCAAATCTTCCGTTTCCATCTCTCTTTTTTTTTTTAAAATATATTCGGTAACTAATTAATTGAAAGTTTGAGTGAGTGACTTCTTCGGCGGTGAAGGTAACAAAGTAATTATTATTTAATTACAATGGAATTTTAATGAGAATTTAAAACAAAAACAACTTTAGAACCCAAAAAAAAAAAATCCAAAAATAAAACGCAAACAACAAGAAAAACAAGAAAGGAAAACAGCTCCGTAACAGCAACAATAAAGACTAAAGAGAACAATAACAGCAGAGCGACAGAAAAAAAACAACAAATAACAATGCGAAAGATAAAACAGCATTGAAACACGTTTTAAATGTCAGCTGGACGTTGGAAAGATTGAATATCCAGCATTGTCCGAGGTGGTGAATGGTACCCAGAGACCGTTCGTTGGTGGCTGGTTGGCTGGTTGGCGGTTTGACGAGTTGGCGAGTTGTGTTTTTACATGCTTTTTACCGGCTGAAAATGTTTTCTTTGCCACATTTATTTATTTATATATGTTTTTTTCTTTATTTATTTTTTTTAGTTGTGTTTTTGTTAATGTTTAATGGTTTTTTTTGTTGTTGTTTTTATTTAATACGCAGATTAACTCAAATGCAAATGCAGAAATTAAACCGGACCAAAAACACCAAAATAACTTAAATACCGATTACAGAAGTTGTAAAATGTGTTTATGAAGAAGTACAAAAAGATTAAAAGCTTATTTATTCTTGTTTTTGTTCTACTTCTTCTAAAGAATAAGCAAACTGTCAGAGAATGTTTCTTTACATAGAAATTATATACTCATTCTTTAGTACTGAAACTTCAAGTCAAAACTGTAATTTCATTAGTAAAAAATGATACTCTAATAGCCAAAATCTCAAATGGTATTCCCTTCTCTTTTCATATTTTTTAGTCTTACAAGAATATTCTCTTCTCTTCGATGAACTTTCATTTATTTATGAAACAGAGAATAGAGAAAGGCTGCATTTCAGTAGTCTAGTTTTCTTCCTCTTTTCATTTCAATATTTTTCTTACATTTCAATCAACTATTTGTACCTCTTGATTTCGTTGTTTTCGTTTTAATAATGTTTTAATTGACATCGAGAATGGCTTCTTTCTCGATGTTCGTTAAGCTTTCCGACAGGGTTGGATCGAAATGAGCCTTTATTTCAATACTTTTTCAATCTACGTGTAAACTGATTTCAATAAAGTAACCGTAGTTCTAAGTTTTAATATTTTTCGTTGATAAATGCTTTAAAAAATAACCACAGTTGATTACTTTTACATTTTTCTATTAGCAGCTGTGTATATATGACTCGTAATCCTAATTTTATAGTTTTTCATTTCAATATTTTTCCACCAGCCAAACTGTAGTGAACTTTATTGATCTCTTTTTCTCATAGTTCTTCATTTTAAACTTCAGTTATTAATCTTAAAACTATTACTTAAAGACTGTTATACTATATGTATGCACTTTACTAGAGTGTGCTTACCATGTCATTAGCATACGTTTATCAGAATTATTAATTGCAATATTTCTAATTTCCATTCAATTAAACTTCGACAAATTCTGCTTAAATGCTATTTTTTTGCAATAGATTTCACTTTGTGACGGCTTAAAGGAAACTAAGTGTGTTAAAATAAGTATCGTACAAGTACGAGTATCTGATAATAACTAACATACGATTAGGAAACTTATTCGTATTGTAAACTCTTCATATAGGTATACTCGTAGACGAGTATAATGTTATATCATGCAAAGTAACAAAATCATATGATTAATGGGCATAACTGCATTAAAGCAAGCTAATTACAATGCGCAATAATCTTATTATTAATACTTCAGTTATGTTTATCATAGTTAATCGTGCTTAATACTAGGAACGTAATCATGCTGTTGTTGGGATTTCAAGAATAATTTATTTATTTCAATTCATCAACCATCAAATTAATTATGAGAAGCTTTGATTTATATTTCTGTATGTATTAAACTTTATTAAAATCATTCAACAACAATAACAACAAGAGCAACAAAAATTGGTTGATTATCGCAACCAAAACAACATGGAATGAATATACATATATATATGTAGGTATATGTACATATATACATATGTACAATATATACGAGTAATATTGTCATACATTCCTATTCAATTTAATAAACAATATAGTACATTTTTATATTTAAACATTTTTTTTTTAAAACGTTTTGCGGTCGTTGCACGTCTTTGTTATTGTTGTTTTTGTGTTAGCAATTTTTGGGGAATCACATTCGAAAGACTTTAATTACGAAATAACGAGTATATACGTTACGTTACGTTACTCGGTATTTACGCATACAGTTCGTAGCGAGTGCGTATAAGTCATGAAACTTATAAAGACGTCTTCAAGTCATTAAACTTTTTTATGCTTATCAAACCTAATATGTTCGTTTTTATTGTATTTATCGTACTTTCAACGCGATGGTATAAAATAAAACAGACTATAAGCGGCAGGTTTTTGTGCATATTTTTGCGCATGGATTTTTTTTAAATTATTTCCTCGAAGAAATGTGAACAATTTGTTTGTAAAACCACTTCATAAATATTCGAAAAAAATCTTTTAAAATATGTATATTTTTTTAATCTGAAGTTGCGAAGGTTTTTTCGTATAAAACGTTACTTTATTGGAAACTGGAAGGAAACTGTATTTTTAAATCAAAAATTTGATTTAAAAAATACTCGAATGACTTAAAAAATAATTCCGAACTCACTGAGTGAGCCGTTTCATATCAAAGCATATCATATAAGACGTGTGTGCACACGCGGAACTTCACCTCATACGAGCTTAACCCAGAAAGTACTCAGAGCACAGCACAGCTTGTTCTTTGCGTATGAAAGAAGTCTTCTTATAAAAGTATGTCATTCATAAGAAACAGTTTTTAGCTTTTGAATATCTCACGATACTAGAATGCGAGAAGAATATCGAGAGTATAGTATCTTCAATTAATGAAGTTTGAAGATCTCAAGTCGCGATTGTCACGTCCTGCTTGAGCTCGTAGATTGCTATTATAATGGCATTCATACATCATTGATAATGACATATGATAATGACATAAAAAAAAAAAATAATTTTGTCATTAGTCGGCAAAAAAAAACCAACAACAACTAGAAAATCCGCCACAAGAAGGAATAGTAAATCGTTGTGCGGTTATCTCATTTAAGAGACGAGTATATACAAGAAAATATACCGACGTAGAGATAATCAGCGGCAGGCCTGAACCATAAAGTTATTGACATCTCGTCGTCTTTCTCCTGTTTGCGATTACAATCGATACAAGTAATAATTCCTCTGCGCGTCCGACTAAATCGCTGATCATGACATGATCACACGCTGCTGCTGCTGATTGAGCACATTGCTCGAATTGCGTCGCATTGCAATGACAATTGCTTTATTGAACGAATTCTCAGTACAGAGAATTGTGTGTTGGTCATTGCCGGTGATACCGGCCTGACAACCGTTCGTCGTTCATCGTTCATCGTTCGCCGATCGACATGAAGACACATCAACAGAAATATCATCAGCGACAACTGTTGCTGCTACTGTTACTGTTTGCAGTTGTTATCGTTTGTTTTTCGTTTGTGTTTTGGTTGGACAACTGTGTTGATCATTACTCGTGCGGGCGCCGACTGTGCGGGCAGGTTCTGTGCCGTTGAGCAGGCGATCAAAGGGCTTCCGCAGTGCGCCAATGCTGAGCCTGGGAACGGAACGTTGAATGAACTCGGCGCAATCATGCTGGCAAGCGGCTGAGCGTAGCAAGACGTAGGTGCCGTTGCTGCCGCTGCTGTCTCACAGAATGCACCATGGGAACGAGTTCATGCGACATTTGGCTGTGGCGGCAGGTGAATAGGTTGGTATTCTTGCTGCAGCCCCGTCGTGTGTGTGTGCGCCGATGATTGCAACTATTGATTGTGACTGCTCTCGGTTGTTTTTATGCCAAGCAACATGCAATCAGAAGCTGTCCGTTGTTGTTGGCTTCCAGTCGCGTATTTGTATTTGTTGCCGCTGCTGACATTGAGAATGCACGAATTCGTGTTTTTCTTATCTTCTCTTTGCGCGTCTTTTTTTAGTTTAATTCTTATGCATTTCTGCTGCTCGGTTCACCAGAATATCGCAGCTGTTGATTCTGGAAAACTGCGCAAATCTGTTCTGTGTGTCTTTGTTGCTCTTGCCACTTCGTGTGCCAGCAGCATTTGCTTACAGTAAATCATCATCATTTATTCAAAAGACGAAAAGAAGAATATAAAGCGGAACAACAAAACCGACACAAAAATGTATTTAATTTTATTCATCATCAGCGAGCCGAATCAACGTGTTCTCCTTCACTCTGCACATGTTCGCAGTGTCTGCGGTCGCTCTGGGAACACGTTGCCATTTGCCACAAGTTATTAAAGCATTATTAAGCATTACATAATACGAGACTCAGAGTGGCGGCGATCACGCCAGGCGATATCGTCTCATGCCTGCCTTTGGCAGATTCTTCGCTACTTCTATTTTTAAAAGCCCTGGCGCCATACGCTGGCGCTTTCTATATTTAGCCGCGCTTCAATGTTATGTAAATGGCGTTTAAATGAAGATTTTTACAACTTGCCGGCGTAGTTATATTTATGAGGATGTGCTGGAAAGTTTCTTGTGGCAGCGCGAAAGCAACAAAATACTTAAAATTAAGAGAATTAAAATTTTGCATACCTTTTCGCAAAAGGATGCTCGTATATACCGTTCTTTCATACGCATTAGAAGAGAAAGAAAACTTTGCTTACAAATAATTACTTTTCAAAGATCGTTCAGTTGCAATAAAATATGTTTTATGCCATGCGTTAAATTTTGCTAGAAACTTGCTAAATCAAGTTTCAGAAAAAGTTGGAGTTGAAAAATATTTCAAAACTAACTACAGAAAGTAAAGCAACCAACACATCGTCAAAAGACGCTGCAAACGGTGAAAACTTTTTTCTCCGAATATTAAAAATTTCCATTTAACCCTTTGCAATATACGTATTCTTATCGCACTCGAGCGAAAGCGTAGAAGACTTGGCTTCATCTTCATCTTATGCTTCGAGCCCTTTGCTCAGCTCATTGACTTCGAAAACGATGTTTTCGTATCGTGATGCACGTTTTTCCCAGGCTCGTAACGAACCAGCGAACGATCGAAGGGTTTTCCCAGCAATCCAGCAACATTAGATTAATTCTTCCGACGTCAGAACAACGTTAGATACTTGCTGACTCCGGTCAACGTTCAACGTGGCACATTGTCGGTCCGAAAAGACCAAGACTACATACTTTTGAGCACTCTCCGGTCAGACTCTACGCCTGTGTGTCAGTGCAGACACTGGCCTGCTGGCCTGGCCTGGCCTGGCCTGATGTTGTAGCGAAGCCAGATTTTGTAGCGAAGCCAGCAAGAATCACGGAGTGCGACTTTGTGAGAATATAATCTGATTGTTTAAATGTGTCGGCCTTTACTTTACTCGTACCTGGCTTTATTGCGCCTTCATTAGCCCTCTCCTTCACTCTCCGGAGTGCTGCGCAGTGCATCCAAATAAATGCAAATAAATAAAATATTGAAAAAACGGCTCGGCTGCGGGTTAATTCCCTTTTTCTACGGCAACATGTTAACTGAAAATCTCAGCCAGACGAAACAACAACAACAACGACACAAACAACGTGTTATGTAGTTATTGTTGCACACCGCTACGACAGCCGGACGTCTTGGCACAAACGGGCCTTGTGTCTTACGGACGGTCGGTCGACCGTACGGAGCGCGGAGGACGGACGCGTACTGGTGTGCAACAAGTAACGTGCTTCTTCAATCTCCAAAACAGAAATAAAAAACCATGGGGCATGAGAACAATAACAATAACAATAACAATAACGAAGAAGCAGCATACAGACCGACTGGTAGAAAGAAGTGCGTATTAAATGAAAAAGTTCTAAGCCAAACAACCGGAAGCTTGAAAATAAAATAATGTACGCCGAGTATATGTGGGTAAAGCAGAGAGCTGGTCGACTTGGGCTGCGCGCATGCCCTACACACGCTACATTAAACCGGCAACCATTCACAATTTCAGGCAAAAAAGGCTTCCGATTAGTCGTGAAACGGTTCTTTGTACGGCTTGCCAGTTTTAGCTTGGCCTAAAATGAAAATAGTATCACTATTTTTCCCCCAAAATTGTCTTTGATTCTATACAATACAACAATAATCTAGACTTGGGAGGTCGCTTCCGCAAACAATAATTATTAAAAGCTGGATAAACTCTTTTTGCAACGTACGCAGATGACATCCTCTTTGTATTTCGTGTGCTTTCGTGTCTTGTCTTTTTGATATTAATTTTTTAATTTTATGAAATATGAGCTTTGAGAATATGAGATGAAAGATAAGATGCCACCAATATAACGGGTGCGCCATCTTTTATGTCGGTATGTAAACATTCAATAACTTTAACCCGATAACTGTCTATTCAATGTTTTTGAAACGTCAATTCAGTACAATTGAGTACAATTAGTGATGCATTTTGCCCAAATAGCATTTTCAATGCTGTACATTAAATATAGTCGTCCATATCGTCGAAAATCGATCGTGGCCAAGAAACACCGTCTGACAACACCATTCGTCGTTTGGTGTCGAATTTTGTTGAGCGCGGGATAATGAAAGATCGTCAACATGCTTCATGATCAATGTCCAAGATGTTCCCATGAACTGGTAAGAAAGAGTGTTGCCGAGAACCCACATGTGTCGTATCGCCACCGCGCTCAGCATTTTGGCACAGTGGAACCACCTTGCGGCACATTTTTGAAGCATGGCTTGCATTTATTTCCATATAAAGTGCAATTGACTCAAAGAATATTGTCGGCAGACCGTTCACGTCGCTTGGAATACGGCTAAACAGTGACATACCGACACAAAAGATGGCGCACACGTACTTAACAATCAGTTTAGGAGTTTTTCTTATCACATAAATTTATATGATCCGAAGCGATGGTACCATCATTATGATCTACATACATAGTAGTAAAGGTCAATCGACCATAAATTTAGAGCTAGAAGAACATCCGGTGAGTCGCTTACAAAGTTATCATTCTGGTTATTCTGTTGCTCTTTCGTAGGCCGGTTTTCGGTCTGGGCGTTGCGTTGTGTTGCGTTTGCGTTTGAATTGCGTTATTACCGATTAGTCATGGTAAAGGTAAAGTTTCCTGTGTGAAGAGAGAATCTATTGCGGAGAGAAGCATAGTCATGACTAGCGAAGGGTCTGAGTGTGATCTGCAGAATGATAAAATGGGGTATGCGAATGGTTTTCGAGGGTATGTAAGCACTCTTTGCTGTTAATCTAATTATTTTGAGTGGCGTATAGATTGAAGAGTGGCGGAAAATGAGTTAACTAAAATGTCTAGTGAGCCCGGTAGAACATTTGGGAATCAGTGCTCAAGTTAAAAAGTAAGCTTAAACTAATTATGAAATCTTTATTATTCGAAATTAAACAAGAATTATATTGACATGAACATTGAACAGGTATTCTTATTGTGTTTAAGTCGATATCTATGCCTAAATTCAATAAAGAAACGCTAAATGATGTCTATAGCGATTAGCTCTCAAGTTAAGAAGTAAGCTTAAACTAATTATGATATCTTTATTATTCGAAATTAAACAAGAATTATATTGACATGAACATTGAACAGGTATTCTTATTGTGTTTAAGTCGATATCTATGCCTAAATTCAATAAAGAAACGCTAAATAATGTCTAAAGTCGTTGAACGATTAACTTAACGACACTTCAACCCGGTCGAAAAACTTAACGAATATCAAAAACCGTGCTGTTTTATTGAAGACTGATATTTCTAAGATTTCCTCAACAATTCTTACGTTTCCAAGTGGGAGCGCCTGGCAAGTAAGTGCCCTACCATCGGCTATCGGTAGACATAAGTACTATTAGCAATGGCATTTAGAAGTATTTGTTGTTGTTGTTGCGGTGTAAAGAATTTGCCTAAGCTCTCAACCGTAACAGAGCGGATTTGAAGCGTTAATCAGACGAACCGAGGAACAGCAACAACAATAAAACTGAAGTGAGGTGCCAATTTACGAGGCACTGCAGAATGATGAAATGGGTCGAAGGGGTAGAGAGAAGGGGTTGGGAGGGGAAGGGGGGGAGAGGTAATATGGAAACAGACTTCCTGCAGGAAGTGTGGAAATAGTAATTATGCTGTACAAATATACTTTAATAAACTTTATGAGACCGCAGCTCCGGCTCTTGTCGTTGCTGCTCTCTCTTCCTCTCCCTCTGATGTTGATGTTTTTATTATAGCTGTTGGCGCAATTGTGGTTGCCATCAAAAAGTATAAACAACATAATCAACTGAGTCCGTAATCACTAAAATAATAAAGAAAAACAAGCAAAACGCGTGCTTTCCAACAATTCGGTCGGTGTAACAAAAGAGAAAAAAAAGCAAAAAACAAACCCCAAAAAACTATAAAATAACATTTTGCCACTGTTAAATTTGGTTTGCCATTGCGTGCAAATTGAATAGCAGCCGCACAATGTGAGCAATAACAATATAAGGGAGACAGTCAAAATCCCGAATTACAAAATCCCGAAACGACAAAATCCCGAAAAATTTTAAAATCCCGAAACGACAAAATCCCGATGCGACAAAATCCCGAAACGACAAAATCCCGAAAAATTTTTAATACCGAAATGAGAAATCCCGAAAATCACGAAATAAAATTTTTAATTAATAAAGAAATGACATTTAAGTCACAATTTTTTCCAATTCGAAGTACGCGCCTACTTGCCTTTTTTTTACAATGGCAGAAAAGCAAAGTTGTAATATCGAGAAAATTTTTTTGTGTGAAGGTTATAATCTACAATATGCAAAAAACTTCACATGACCGTGAGGATTCTGCTGATTGAGGGTTATGATCCCTGCTGCGGCCGAAGGCCGCCAATACGCAAAAAAACCTGTATGCAAAAAACTTCACATGACCGTGAGGATTCTGCTGATTGAGGGTTATGATCCCTGCCGCGGCCGAAGGCCGTCAATACGCGGAAAAAACCTGTATGCAAAAAACTTCACATGACCGTGAGGATTCTGCTAATTGAGGGTTACGATCCCTGCCGCGGCCGAAGGCCGTCAATACGCGAAAAAAACCTGTATGCAAAAAACTTCACATGACCGTGAGGATTCTGCTGATTGAGGGTTATGATCCCTGCCGCGGCCGAAGGCCGTCAATACGCGGAAAAACCTGTATGCAAAAAACTTCACATGACCGTGAGGATTCTGCTGATTGAGGGTTATGATCCCTGCCGCGGCCGAAGGCCGTCAATACGCGGAAAAACCTGTATGCAAAAAACTTCACATGACCGTGAGGATTCTGCTGATTGAGGGTATTGATCAATGCCGCAGCCGAAGGCTGCCAATACGCGGAAAAACCTGTATGCAAAAAACCTCATATTACCGAGAGGGCTCTGCTAAAATTTTTTTAATGTTTTTTTAAAAGAAATTTAGTGGCTAAATTGAAGTTTGCTAGTGGTTTTAAAATGTTCAAGAAGATGGAGAATACCGAAAAACTAGTTTTGTAATTTCGGGATTTTGTTATTTCGGGATTTTGTCGTTTCGGGATTTTGTTATTTCGGGATTTTGTCGTTCGGGATTTTGTCGTTCGGGATTTTGTCGTTCGGGATTTTGTCTTTCGGGATTTCGTTACCAACCCCAATATAAGCATCATTATGCGATGAAAGAAAGGGCTTACTTCCAGCGTGCAAAACAGTCTGGATTAAGCAGACCGCGGTTTATTTCGTTTAAGGGCGTATACCTACATATTTACCCTTGCGCAAACAGCGGGCGCAATATTATACGATTTTATTTATAGCCGCGTTAAAGACGTGTTTATGTTGTATTCTCCCACCGGAAGTAGTTTCAGTAGCCTTTTAATATGCATTACAGGTTATAATATCGCACCACAAACTATACCCTTTGGGCACATTTCAATTAGAAGCAATCTGCCCTCTCTCTTCGTATCATAGAACATATACTCGTATAAGTACAAATATATTATATTTACACCCTACACTCGAAGTGATCATAGAGTGTATCATAGAAGTGATCATAGAGAAAATAGTTTGTTTCTCGACAATAGGAATGATCTTAACGGAATAATCCCTAATCAGTCATAGAGTCTAATTTCAATAGAAATTATATGCAATAAATTGAAAAAAACATGCAAACCAGGTGCATATTTATGGATGGCAACTGGGTTAGTAGGAGTTACCACATACTTTCTTTTGATGATGAATGAGCTGCCTGCAAACGACAAAAACTCAACGAAAAACTTACTTATGGTAATTTTAATCCATAACCAGCCGTGATGGAGATTAAAGAAGATGCTTTAAACAAAATAGATTCTAAGCCGTGCGTTGTTGTTGCTGTTGTTGTTCTTGTTGCGCTGGTGTTCAGTTATTTATTGACTTGACTGTTTTTACTTTCAAATAAATCATTCTCTGTCCAGCCAAAAATTTCACTAAAATAAATCTTTGTTTTTTTTTTAAGTGCTTGACACTGGATAATCTTTTAAAAAAAAAAAAAAAAAAAAATAAAACAAAAACCAAACGCAAGACAACGCAAAAGACAAATACAAGAGACACTCTTTTGGTGGAAACCGGAGAAAGCATTTAGTATTATTGTCGTCGTCGTTGTTGTTGTTGTTGTTGTTTCTCAGCTGTGGGGGCCGATGCTGCTTGGCGTATTTTGTTTTTGTTGTTGTTGTGTAGCCGATAAAAAACTAACTCTTAACATGTAACGCATATACAATATACATATATATATATATATATTTGTAGAGTTAATATTGGAACAGATGATTATACATGTTTGTGTTGTTGTTGTTGTTGTCTTTTCTTCCTTTGCTTTGCTTATTCTTATGTAAGTAGTTGTTGCTGTTGCTGTTTTCGCCTTTTTTTATTATTGCATTATATCCGCAGCGTTGACATACATACAAAAACTGGGTCCGACTTATTTTTTTCTTTTCTTTAGTACTTAAAGATTCTTATTTCACTTGGTTTAAATTGTTTAAACTATTGTTATTTTTCGAAAATTTTTTTTTAAATATTCTGTTTTTTTTTTTTAAATATTCTGTTTTTTTTTTTAAATATTCCACTTACAACTGATTTAATTAAGTGGAAAATTTTACTTGCTTAATTAATGATATTTGTATAATTTTTATTCATCATTCTCTTCATTTCATTTCTCACTTTTTATATATATACTTTGATTGTCCATGACTGTTTTTTCACTTTTCTTGTTGTCTCTTCCCCTTCTTCGTCTTCTTCGCTTACTTTTTCAACTGTTTTTATGGCCATTTATGAACATAAGTTGTGCAAGAGATGCACCGTGAGGGACGAGTTGAAGGCATTGCGGCGTAAGAGCGATTTTTTTCTTTAGAACACCGAACAAAATCTAATCGCATACAAATTATTGAACGAAAAACAATTAAAAAACAATTACTAAAATCGTTTGAATTTACTCCAAAAATGTTTAATGCGTAAAGCAGGGCGCACTCGAGCTGCAAGTCCGTTCGAAACGGTATCTCGTTGTTGACTAAACCATCGTGGTCATAAAAAAAAATTATTTTCCCATACGCTGTTGTTGACTTCAGCGCGCTGGGCCGATCGCAGCTCGCTGGTCGGCTGGTTGGCTGGTTGGCTGGTTGGCTGTCCCTCTGGCGCAGGTCCCACTGCCTCAGCATGCAGCGTTGTTTGCGCTCACTCTGGGCGACGGCAAATGACAGCAACAATCGACGATCGAACGTTGTAAATAATGAAAGTCGTCGTCGTCGTCGTCGTCGTCGTCGTCGTCGTCGTCGTCGTCCTCATCTCGGTTTCTCGTTTTCTCGCTGGCTGCAAACTCAAGTCTTTTTCTCTTCGTTATTCTCTTCTCGGTTCTCGCGGCTTCTTATTTTTTACAAGAATTTTGTTGTGTTTGTTGCTGCCTGTAATTTGCTCCCATACGGCTCTCCTACAGGCCAGACGTTTATTACTCGCTCGCAGAGACCCATCAAAACAGAGAGTGTCAAACGAAAACATCGCTTAAAACATCGACAAATGTTGTGAAGCATGGCAGTTGTGTTTGCAACATTAGTTGAGTTTGCAACATGTTGCTAAGCATGAGTCTGTGTCTCGTATACGAATTTTGTAGAGCAATCAAACTCCAGTATAACATTACGGTTTCGGGTCTCTGCGATCTTTAGCAAAATGCCTAATTTATAAAATGCCATTAACAATACATACACACATTTGCTCGTACATATGTACATATGTATACTGCGCAAATAATTTTAAAGGAAATTGAATATCTCGTTTCATTATAATGTTATTTCCTTAAAATGTTATTTGCATATTCTTGATGTTTAATTAATTGATGTTTTGTTTGATGCTTCATTCGATGTGATTCCGGTGTCTTTTTTGAAGGAACAAACTTTCTTCTTCTCGAAATGCAATCGCAAACAATTAAATTTTGATTGTTTACACAACTAATGCATCCGCATTCATGGATTAAAGAAACACATCTGAAGATCATCAACAGCAACAGCAACAGCAACAACAACGCTTTGCACGTATATGTTCATAAAATTTATTTTAATGGGACCACAGAGCGTCGTCACCACGTCGATTAAAACCATTTGGAGAGCTGTTAAAGTGTCTTTGATGTTCACAAAGACATAAAAATAATAATGGAAAAGTGAAAAAAACGTAAGGGCAGCTGCGCGACGCACAAGCCGACACACGCCAGCCGACACACAACCAGCCGACGAGCCCTTGAGTCTTTGCAGGTCTGCGAGAATTTACGAGAAGCAAAAATCATTCACAGACCGGCGAGGAAACTGCGGCTCTAGTCTTGTGCGTAAAAGATTTGCTTCAGAGAGAAGGAATCGCTACAACATCTGAGCATGTCCGTCGGTCGGTCGGTCGGTCGGTTAGGTCGTCTTGCGTGTTGAACTCGCAAATTCTTTGTTTGTTAAAGCACAAGTTATCAATCTCTCCGCCGCGCCGCGACGGACTCGCTCCCACACGCAGGAATCTCTTGGCCGTTAATATGTCACGGTATGGGTGCGTGCGTACATGTTTAGAGAGAGCGTGGCTTGGACCAGAAATTAATTGCAATATTTTGAAAATGAAATGATTCAATGTTAAACGAGAACGTGCTTAAGAGTAATTCAGAGGATTTCGAAAGTTATGTATTTTCATGACTTTTTCATGGCTTTTCTAGCTTCGAACGCACTTAATTGAGGTCGCTTGAATTATTCCAATTTTATTCGGATAAGTTTATGAGCTTAGAAACTTGGTAGCATCGGTTAGTTTACTTAGGATGCTTAAAGGTACATATGTCTAGGATCGGCAGAAAGAGCCATCAGAAGGCGAGTTGACATCTTTGCCAAAGGTCTTTGCTCTGGAAATTTATTAATTTTCATAAACAGTATATCGTGTACCTTTAATGAATTGAAAGGAAGAAATGAATGAAAAGAAGAAAAAAAACGGCTGCACCGTGAAAACCGTGAAACCGAGGTGGCTGCTTTATTCTTGCTCTTGGCATCGTCACACTGACCGTGCGGTCAGAAGTGTTGTTGCTTTCGTTTGGCCGACAAATCACAGCTTGTACCCAGACTGCCTGGCATCCAAACAGTCCTGTATGGTCCATTCATCCATCCATCGATTTCCACCGGACTCTGAGTCTTAGACCATTTGGCCCTTCTGTTGAACGTCGTGGTCTTTGTCTACGCCGCCTCTGGCCCTCTCTGTCTCTCCTTGTTTTTGTTGCTGGCTTGACGGGCAAGTGGAGCCACTTTCGTTTCCTCTGTGAAAACTTGTTGTTCGCATTTTGAAGTGCATACGCGCACGTATGTATAAGTTTGTGTGTGTGTGTGTGTGTACTTCTGTCTCTGCATTAACATAAGTGTACATGTATAGACATGTATGTATGCATGCATGTATGTATTTATGTAAGAGCATGGCTATAACTTAAAGCCTTTTAAGCTTCCATCTGCTGAATATAAGCCAGACAGCCAGAAGCGCGGAAAGAACATTTTTGTGCAATCTTTTCTCTCTCTCTCTCTCTCTCTCTCTCTCTCTCTCTGCAACCGACATGAACCGCATTCACATTTTAATTTTGTACTTAAGTGCTGCTGCTGCTTAACATACATTATTTTTTGCCTCTTTTTAATTTTTCGTTTTTGTAATAGTTTCGCTTTCAAAAACATCGCTTCTGGCCAAAGAGCATTCTTGCAATTGGCCAAATTTTGGTGAAAACGCATGCGGTTCTGCCACGAGCTGTTGTTTTTATGGTTTACAAGATTTACGAACAACACAGACGTTACGAAAACAAACCACAAGAACAAAAAGCGGAAAACCGAAATCAATTAAAATCATTCTGACTGTTTTCATTCTTTCAATTCATTTCATTTCATTTCATTTCGTTTTTGACGCTGTTTAGTGCATGCTTTTTCAAAGGTGTTGAAAATGTTGTTGTTGCTGTTTGAATGTAACTCTTAAATGCATTTTATTAAAATTTCAAGGCATTATTAAGTATTTTTTAAGTAAAGTCATGTCGTCATTTATTCCGGCAGTTTTTTACAGATTTGCAATATTTTTCAAAACTCTATTTTGTTCGAAATTTGGCTCAAAAAGAGAGCAAGAGAGAGAGAGGCGTAAAAAATCTTTGAAGAAAAGCAAAAAATTATATGAAGCAAGGTCATCAGAGTAAAGCAAGTTACCCGAATTTCAAGCGCAATTTTTCGGGGACTTTAAAATAATTCTGAGAAATCATGTGAAAAGACGATGAGCCAGAATTTGAAATTTCTGCAATTCTGGCACTTTGTTATTATGGCAAATTTTTAGCAGCAAATTATTAAAAAAAAAAAACTGGCGCAATAAACATTGCTGAAAATGAGTTTAAATTGTTTATGTTTAAGCTGGATTGAGTTGTTTTTTTATTTTTTTTTTTTTTTTTTTGCACCGTGCAAACTGTTCTGCTAGCAATAAATTTGCTCATTCGCCATTTTGTTGTTTACTTTGTCGATGTGTGTGTGTTCAACACAACACAGCTGGCAGTTATTCGGCATTAGATTTTAATAAGGCCAAATGCAAACGTTTTGGCCAAGCAACGGATGGTGTTGGTGAGGCGAGGTGAAGAAAAAAATACTACCACATAAAAGTTGTCTTCTGTAAAAAAAAAACCTTAATTCTAATTAAATGCAAATACAAATAAACAAAAATTTGAAAAAATTTACTTTTATTATAAACACAATGATTTGTTTACAGCGAAAGGAAAATGATAAAAAAGCCAAAATGCGCAACGATACGAGACGATACGAGACGATGCTATACGTTACGATACCAGCATGCTGAGCGTGCCGATAATTAATAGAAAGCAGATGTGGCGAAAATGTGCCGAAAGCGAAATACAAGCGTTGTACAAGCTTTGATAAAAAAACCATAAAGTCATGAGAATTTAATTTTCATGATGAATTTTTTAACCATTAAAGTTTTTCGAGCGACCAATCAAATTCGATTGTCTTCAAATTCATGGATATTTTTAAATTTTTTCCGTTTCAATGTTTTTTCTTTCGTTTTTATGTTCTCTCACGAAAATAAACAAAATCCGATCATATAAAGGTCATGCTTCAGCGGGCAAAATCTTCTGACACTTGACATTGCCAACAACAACAACAACCACAAGAACCACAAAAGCTTTGAACGGAGCAACAACACTCACGATGGATTGACAATATAATGCTTGGAAGTAATGGAAAGTGGGCGGTTGGGGCGACGGTTGTTGTTGGGAGCCAATTTTAGTGTGGAAGGAATGAGTGTCAAAAGAGTCAGTATGAAAAACCGAAAGGGTGGAAACAGAAACAAAACAACAGCTGATGATGAAACAAGGAAAAATCTAAATATTGTAATACGCCAAAAACCTGCTCGTTATTGTTTAAAAAACTGGCATCTACACATACACAACCTCGTCGCATCATCCTCTGTGTGGAAATGTGGCCGTATGAGTGTATGTTTGTACATTTCGAAAATTCCACATAAATGTATGTACAATACATACATACACAACAACAACAACGACAGAAACAAAAACCATGGAACAGTAATAAAACTGCGGTAATAAAACAACGGCTAACAACAACAATAGCAGCAACAACAAAAACGAACCAAAAAAAAAAGGAGAGGATTTTTGGAAAATCCACATGACTTTTTCAAAGCAATATACCGCGCCGTGGGGCGCGACGGGGCTCCAAAAAACTGTAGGTAGACGCACATTGTCTTTGACACTGATGCTCGACACGGACGACTCATCCTGACCTGACAGAATGATGTATAGCAGAGAGAATGAATGAATGCATGGTTGAACGAATCGATGAATGAATGAATGAATGAATGAATGAATGGCGTAGGATGGGTCGAACGGACGAATTTCGAAATGAAAGCTAGCAAAATGTGAAAAACCTTCGAACGAACGTTCCTTCCAAAATTGAATTCATTGCTGTCGGTGGTGAAAAGTTGACGAGTTTTTGAGAAAATGACAACAACAACAACAACAACACTAACGCCCACAAAAAACAGCAACATTTTTTTTATACTCTCCGCCTGGCAGCTTAGAAGCGGGCGATTTTTTTTGTTCAATCCTATGCACTTTTTCACTGCAGCTGTCATTTATCATCATCATCATCATAATCCACATCATCATCATCAACATCATTATCATCACCAGCGTCATTATGTTGTTGTTGTTGTTGTTGCTGTTGCTATTGTCGTTTCATAACAGAAAGCATTTTTCGAATTTGTTTGCTGTTTTTAACACATGTTGACACATGTCCTTGCCCAAGCATCACACAAAATGTCCTTAGTTGGTTTTTTGTTTTAATTGTCGTTTTTGTTTTTTTTGTTGTTGTTTTTGCTGTTGTTGTTGCGATTGATCCGTTGGTCGGCCGCTGGTTGCAGATATTTAGTCTTGCCTTCTTTGTGCCTGCCGAAAGGCCCCAAAACGTTAGAAAACTTAGGAAAAGTGTTGAAACAATGTGTGTGTGTGTGTGTGTTGATCATCAACGGATTATGAAAAAATGTTTTTAAAATTAAACGAAATCGATTTCAACTCTTGAATCTTTATTGTAGTTCCGTAGAATTAAATGAAGACAACCTCTCGTAAAACAACCAGAATCTTTACCAATCTTTAGAATCTTTACCAAAGTCAACACAATGATGATGATGACAATGATGATGATGACAATGATGATGATGGCGATGATGGCGATGTTGGAAGCTGAAAGGACACAAGTTCAATGCAATGACAACCAACTGAAAAGAGCTCCTCTAATATTGACTGAAAATATGCTGCTGCTTTTGACTCGGTTCAATCTTGCGTTCAAGTGAAAAATATTGTGAGATATTTTTTTTTCTTCTGTTTCTTCTGCGTTTTTCCACTTTGACAGTATAAAGGAATGGTGCAGTGTTGGCCGTCGCCATCAGCGTCGGCATCGGTATCGATGGAAGCAGCTCAATTTGGAACGTGTATAAGAATGTAGTATGTATGTGAAGGACACCTACGATGTACGTACGAGTATTCATGGCTGTGTGTTGGGGTCGTTTTATATGAAATTTCAGTTCACCAAATATCACTTCAAAAGAATCAACCGAAGCGAATAGATATAAAGTGGGGCAGAAATGCTTCAAGTATTTCGTGATAACTTCTTTGGTTTTTCCATCGAATGAGAGAGAGAGAGAGAGAGAGAGAGGTTAAATGAAAATATTTGGCTTTATGAAAACTTTATGCAATGCTTTTGGCTTTTTACAAACCTCTAACATTTTGTTAACCCGCCACCTTCTCCCTCCGTTCGCCCTTCCCCGCCCCCTCTTTTTCACTTTCTTTTCATCTTCATCTCAGAATCTTTTACTATCCATCCATTCGGACAATTTGTGGATGCCGTAACGCTTGGATTTTGTGGGCAAAATTACTTTAATATTTGATGACTCAACATTTCGGGAATGCCATCAAGAAATTATTTCAGAGCTACTCGTACGTTCAATATATTGAATTCAGTATATTGAAATGTCTGCATAAAATTATATTTTTTTTATTTATATGAATCGGACGGTTTGGACATTCGTTTGTTGGAAACCTTTGTCTTGTCCTTTTATTCATCAATTTCAATCATATCAATTCATAATCAGCTGATTATCTTCTTAACGTATACAGAGAAATATTATATCCGTGTTTAAGGTGCAAAATCTACGCAATTCTTCTTTTTTTTCAATTTAATCCATTAGAATGTTGCTGAAAAAGTTAACTAAAAGAGTTAACTGAACGTTAAAAGTTAAGTAAAATTGAACAAAAATATCAGAAATAAAAGAGTTTTATACCGTTTTCATTTTCATTTAATTATTTGAACAAAATTTATTCATTTTGAAAGACATTTTGTTTCTTTAAGCGCAAGAGCAGCTACAAAGCTAAAAATAGCTTCCGCACTATAATGGTTCTCTTTCCTTCAAGCTCTTTGGCGTATAGTCGTTGGATATGTTTGCTGGGAAGCTTTACGAAAATTGTACGAAGAGAAATTTTGGACGAATATTACGTATAGAATGCATTCTTAACTCTCTGTGTGTTTGTGTTTATTTAAATGTGTGTGTTCTCGTCGGCGTCGGCGGTTTACGCTTTCCATTAATCCATTAAATTTAATTAAAATTAATTTTAGTTTCTTCGCCGATGTTGTCTCTTCGTTTGTGAATTTGTTATGTTTACGTTGCGAATCCTTTTCGAAGCCTTTCCGTCTTGTGGGAACGTTTGTGGAAGGTGTCTCTGTGTGGCTTAGGATTTAATTTCAAAATTGAGAAGCTTTTTGGGTGAAGTTATTTTATTTAAATATCCAAACATTAACACTTTCGTAGTATGCTTTTTACAGAAATTATGAAGCAAACTTTTTTCTCCATTAATTTAAATATATTTAAAAATTTAATAGGTCACAAATATAAGAAATTTATGAGCGAAAAGGCGAACGAGAGTGTTGTGTTTAAGGTTTTCGACAATATTCAAAATTACGCAACATACTCGTTGATATAAAAGTGTTGTAATGGGACGAAGAACACTTTAAAGAGTTTTTATAAAAAAAAAATTTTTAATTTGGAATATTTTTATTAGATCTAGAATATTTTCATGCCATAACTTTTACTCTTCCAAAACATTGCAAGCCTGTACAACAAATCATGTTCATTAATTGCATAATTTTGGTAATTTGCAATTGCCTTTGCATTAATTGCATACTTGCCAACTATGAAGTCTTGACAGATTGAAGTTTAATTTTATTCAAATAAATGAACAAATGACGTTGATGTAAGCGGATAACTTTCGAAATCCTCCATGATCACTATTAGGTATCAGGCCCGGTTCTTCGCTGAATATTTATGATACGACTACATTCTAGTTATGTCCAGTTTAACCCATAAACACTCTCAGTTGTCAGCGTAATCGTAAATACGAGTTACGCCAACAAGCATTCAGACAAACAGTCTCAGATAACTTCGACAGAAAGGCTTTGTTTATGGCAATGGTAAATTTGGCCTTCGGCAGAGAAAGAGTGAAGGAAGGCTAAGGGTAAACAGTTTCAGAGACGGAGAGAGCGAGTGAGAGTGCGAGTGCGGCACGTAGAAAATTAGGTTTTCATCAGCGAGCCAACAGCTGCTGGCTCGAGCTCATGCAACGCTCACGCGCGAACATTTCTCACGTCTGTTGCGCGATGTATAGCAGTTCTCGATTTGTTTGTGTCAATAATCGATAGTTTGTCGGTCTGCTGGTGTGTGTGTCTCTCGCTAACCATCTGGTTATATTACATACATAAAACTTGCTGCAGGCACTTCCTTATTCCTTTCAAGGAGGTGCTCGCTCACGTATACGCCGCAGCAAAGTTATTCAGAGTATGTTGAGCGATCAATTTGTTCAGTCGGTCTGTCTGTCGGTCTGTCTGTCCATCTGACTGTTGTGGCACCTGATTTCGTTTAGATTGATTTACTTTATGGCAATTGTCGTTTCGTTTTCTCTCACTATCCTGATTCTTATTAGAAGTTTCGTAGAAATTTCTTTCTTTATGGTTTGATAGCGACAGATTTATATACAAACACATATAGGAGACCACAAGGAAAAAAAGAAGAAGACGAACAAAGTGAAGAAAGAAATAATTAAAATAAGTATAGTATTTTTGCTTCGAAAAAAGCAAATTGTACTCAAGCAGCATAAATATGTACGTTAGTGCTCTTTTCAAAGAATATGAAATGATTCAGTAACAGACGAGACTTCTCACTTCTTTCCATTAATAGAAAAAAAAACGCATAAAATGGAAAAAACACTGTGCTTAAAAGCTACGAATAGTATAAAAGGAAATCACAGACGAGTATAATCACATTCAAGTTGTTGTAGTTGTAGCAAGTTTCGTTGTCAACATTGTCATTGCCATCGTATTTATCTTTGCCTTTGACGATATTATTAATTTATTCTTTTTGTTACATAAACAGATAACAAATAAATTAAGTATAAACACAAACGGGCAAAATTTCAATAAATTAGTGGCAATATATATTCAAAATAGGATCAAATTGCACCTGATCATCGTAGTAGGGTTAAAAAAGTAATACACAATGAAAATGTCCGACCACAGACGGAAGGACGGACAGATTTAAATCGACTCAGGAGGTGATTCTGAGCCAAAATATATCTACTTTTCTATACCTGCCACGCCTTTTTTTTAATGCGTTACCAACTCGTACCTTCATCGCTTCGAGTGTAGGGCGCTCGTTTAAAAATGCAAAAACTTGTAAAGAGAATAACGTATAAATTGGGGGATGTGTGTACATTTTGTTGTTGTTGTTGTTGTTGTTGTTGTTGTTGTTGTTGTTGTTGTTGTTGTTGTTGTTGTTGTTGTTGTTGTTGTTGTTGTCATTCAGATTGGTCTATACACATCGGCAATGATGCCATCTACGGACTGAACAACCATCAAAGCAAAAAACGGCAAAAGGAAAGAAGCAGAAGAAGAAGAAGAAGAAGAAATACAGGCAGGTGTATTATTAAAAAAGTTGTAACAATGCAGATAACGAAATTTTTGTTGTTGTTGTTGTTTGGTTTGTGTTGGTAACAATGATGATGGAAAGTCATAGTTAACAACGCAAAGTAGCTTAACTCAGCTGGAACATTGAATCGACATTATCATATGATGAGTCATTTTGGCCTTTGCATACTCATCATCACCATCATCATCATCATCATCACCATCATCATCATCATCATCACCATCATCATCATCATCATCGTACTGGAACCATTTCATTCTAGCGTTTAAATAATTCTTTGAAATTTGGGTTTTGGAGTTGTACAAAATTATTCAGAAGCATGTTCACTAAATGACATCCATTATGTCATCCATTGTGAACATAAAGGAAGGAAAAGAGATAGATATATGTACATACATACATACATACAATACCTTTGTGTCTACATATAGCTTATTTAACCTAAAAAGGTTAAACGTATTACACGAAGCTAATGCTTGGAAGGGAAAAATTTATACCTACCGAAAGACCTTAAACTAAGTTCGTTATTGTGACGGTACATTAATCTTTTAAAATGCTGTAAAAGATAATAGATAATAATAGATACTCGTTATCAGAGACATTTTATAAACCAAATCGTTTCTTCGTAGCCACGATTATAAGCCTATTTTTAGCGATTAATTGAATTGACTGATCTCTTGAGTAACCAAAAAAATTTGTTCATGGTATTATTTCGCTTTACATTCTATTAAATTAATATAAGCTGATACAAATTTTATGAATTTGTAAAATTTTAACAACATTGGACATTGGTTTTACGTCAATGGATTAATAGATTTTATTTCAAATTAATTTTCAAAAAATAAAAAAAAAATTTTTTAAATTAAAAAAAATAAAATATATTAATAATTTTAATAAAATTTTTGTTCCAATAAAGCTCTAATATTTTCACTTGAACTTATTTTTGAAATCAAAATTCATTGTTTGAACTCCGGCGCGCCTGCAGCTTGAACCACAATATAATAAACTTTTTAAAATGCAGTTGCAATTTTATTCATCACATTAACACATATTTCTACTTTAATGGTTGTATATTTTTTTTAAAGTTTTGTAATAGAATTTATTTATTCCATAAATTACATATATCGGCCCGCTAAATTTTTTCTTTTAATTTTTAGCCCGCTCCCCGAAAAGTTAGCCCATCCCTTTATAAAATTGACAACATTTTATTGGGAATAATTAGAAAATTTAAGACAATTTAAAGATGAAGAGAATTTTATTGTAGTAAATAAATTTTTTTTTAATTATTTATTAAAGTTTATTGCATAATTCTTAAAATATTTGCTTTTTAATTTTAGAATTTAGTTAAAAAAAACAGTTTAAGTATAAATATTTTAATTTGTCATCATGCAGAACGTCAATCTCAAATAGAAATTGGTTTCGTAATTAATAAATTTCAACCTTAACATATTTTACAATTTCTTTAATCATACGCTCAGGCACCCTTTTTTATTATATTTTCTCGACACTTTCTCTCTCACTCCGACGGAATGCACTTCAAAAACTAGCACAAAAACGTTCTACATTCGATAAACACGAATACTTGAAGGACGTCAAAATCTATTCGTAAAAAGGGGGAGAAATTGCGAGAAATCAATATTGATACGGTTTAAATCGATTTTTTTCAAAAGTTTCTGTTAAAAAGTTAAAGTTTTTTTAAAGTCTGAGAAGTTTATTTAAACGTTGTGTTCTATATAATAACCACGACGACCACGACGTTACCTCGCACAAATTCGGTATCGTTGAACAAATCTGGCACCTTTAAACGACTATTCACACTAAACTCACTAAATATAATAATATACTTCAACATTTTGTGGCACTTTATAGTAAAAATTATATATATGTACTATAGTCAAAAACAGTTTTTAGTCAAAAACAGTTTTTAGTCAAAAACAGGAATACTCGTAATTTAAACTTTTAAATCTTTTAATATTCATTACTGCGATACGTACCACACTACACCGAATATACCAACATCAAACTCCATGAATTCGTCGAAGAACAGAATTTTCAAGAATTTCAATAGAACAAGAATTGAAAGGGCTGGAGCAAAAGGGTATAAATACACTCTAATCAGTTTTGACAAAATTGCCTCCAAAGTTCATTGCGTTCACGTTGCGTTCCAGCCATTCGTAAAAATAGTGTTCAACGTAATTACGTATATAATTTTTGCTTTAATTAAATATACACTTCAGTTTTGTTTCCTGTGGTTTTGGGTTGGTAACGAAATCCCGAAAGACAAAATCCCGAACGACAAAATCCCGAACGACAAAATCCCGAACGACAAAATCCCGAAATGACAAAATCCCGAAACGACAAAATCCCGAAATAACAAAATCCCGAAATTACAAAACTAGTTTTTCGGTATTCTCCATCTTCTTGAACATTTTAAAACCACTAGCAAACAATTCCAAGAAAGTAATAAAAAATTACTCTTATTTTACTTCTTTAAAATTATTATTAAAAAATAAAAAAAAAACATTATTAAAAAAATTTTAGCAGAGCCCTCTCGGAGGCTCTGAGGTGAGGTGATGTGAGGTTTTTTGCATACAGGTTTTTACGCGTATTTGCAGCCTTCGGCTGCGGCAGGGATCATAACCCTCAATCAGCAGAATCCTCACGGTCATGTGAAGTTTTTTGCATACAAGTTTTTTCGCGTATTGGCGGGCTTCGGCCGCGGCAGGGATCATAACCGTCAATCAGCAGAATCCTCACGGTCATGTGAAGTTTTTTGCATTCAGGTTTTTTCGCGTATTAGCGGCCTTCGGCCGCGGCAGGGATCATAACCCTCAATCAGCAGAATCCTCACGGTCATGTGAAGTTTTTGCATACAGGTTTTTCCGCGTATTGGCGGCCTTCGGCCGCGGCAGGGATCATAACCCTCAATCAGTAGAATCCTCACGGTCATGTGAAGTTTTTTTCATATTGTAGATTATAACCTTCAGACAACAAAATTCTCTCGATATTACAACTTTGCTTTTCTGCCATTGTAAAGAAAGGCAAGTAGGCGCGTACTTCGCTTCGGAAAAAATTTTGACTTAAATGTCATTTCTTCATTAATTTAAATTTTATTTCGTGATTTTCGGCATTTCTCATTTCGGTATTAAAAATTTTTCGGGATTTTGTCGTTTCGGGATTTTGTTGCATCGGGATTTTGTCGTTTCGGGATTTTAAAATTTTTCGGGATTTTGTCGTTTCGGGATTTTGTAATTCGGGATTTTGACTGTCTCCCGTGGTTTTCTCAAAAAAACACAAAATCTCATTTATACCCTTTGTGCTTCAAACCCTTCAATTATTTGCGCAAGTCACAGACTTGACAGGGAAAGACATCTGTTTTGTTATGTTCGTTGGCACCATGGAGACTGAGACCGGTGTTTTGTTTATTTGTGTTGCCAGAAATAAATTTTTTATAAAATTTAGTATTTTATTTATAATAATATTTACTAGTAATACATCAAAAAGACCACTTTTTAAATATTGAATAATTTAAATTTAAAATATACATACTTGTTCGGTGGAAATTTCGCAGACTTTGAAATCAAATGCCTAAAAGTATGCCATAAAATCTTTTCCATTTGCCTTAATAAAGTAACGCCTGAAGTCGGTACAAATTAGTGCTAATATCAGACTACATAATTATATTCTCTCTTTTTCTCTAAACGCCGAACAAATTTTTAGAGCTATTTAATCTCTACACACAAGAAACTAGAAAGACTAACAAAATTCAATAATGGGAAGGACCATTATTTACATTATTTTGATTTAAATTAAACAATCGAAGGAGTTTAAACTTGGTTAAACTCTGACCACTTTGAAATTTTCTATTATTAAAAATAATAGAAACTGTAATAAAACAAACTGACAAAATTTATAATTGAGATTACTTTAATCTTCGTAATTATGACGTTTAATATCATCAGGCAATAATGAAAAATAAGCAATAGTGAAAAATAATTATTTTTAAACTTGAAAAAACAACTGATAACAATTCGCTTGATTACTTGCTGTTTTTATCGCGTTTACTTATCGGTTTTTTAATCTGGGCTCGAATAAGAAAACACCCAGAGTAAAGTATTTCAGCATTTAGATTAAGTTTAATATTTTTGATTGACTTATATGCTCTATCTTCTTAAAAAGCACAGCGCTATATAAAAAATTTCAGATAATAAGAGAGTCAAGAGATTTCTATAAGCTATTTTTGCTTTTCAAAATTTAAATTGAAAGTTTATTCACTTTTTCTTATTTCGAGATATAGACAGGTTTGCATTTTGAACGCAATTTCTAATGATAGGCATATATTCCTTTAAAAAGTTTATATAGAACTTTAAGAAAATGGTGTCTATAACTTAAATAAATAAACTTTCTTTATAAACAGCCTTATTTTTACCAGAGATTGACTTTAGTGTATGTATATACCTTTAAAAAAAGATATGAGCTAAAAAATTGGTAAAATTGGTAACGAAATGAAGCTGATATGAACGATAACACTAAAAAAAATCATTAAAAGCAATTCACTTCTTTTATGAAAGCAAACCAATTTTATAAGAGATTATAAATATATGATTTATATAGCCCTGGAAATACCTAGCGTAATACTAATATTTGTAAAATATAAATTTATCTTTACAGAATATATTTAATTTAATCGATAAGAAATTCAAAAACTGTTAAAATGGTTTTCTGGTTGCCTGATGTTAAGGTCTATAACTCCGGCATGGTCTATAGCCGTTAGAGTTATGGAGTTATCAAATGCCAAATTCTGCCCAAAACCAAATGAAGTAATAGAATTTTATAAATGTTCGGACTATGACAAAATTAAAACAAACCAGAGAGATTTTGTGCCAAAACCTTTAAATATTTAACCCTCTAGAAAACGTATGATATGATATGATATAATATGAGGAATAATACCACTCCAAGATTCCAGGAAACTTTCGCGGCAGTCCCGTTTTCTTTTCTACAATTTTGAATTCGTGCCGCTGAATAAAATTTAAATAAAAATCATTTATTAAAATTTAAATAAAAATTAAGGAAATAAATTAAATAAATACGAGTATAAAGAAAGTAAATAAATATTCGCCTGAGACAGTGTTGTCGTCATTTGTCAGAAATTCAAATAAAAGCAAGAGAATGTTTTAAATAAAAACTTCTCGAGAATGTTAAAAGGTCGTAAACTTTTGGTAAAGAAATACAGACGAAATGAAATTTAAGTACGTTGGTGACATAAATGAAATGTTGTGAGTTGTAAAAAGTAACAACTGAATTTTGAGAGTGTTAAATTTACGAGAGAGAGAGAGAGAGAGAGAGAGAGAGAGAGAGAAAGAAAAAAAGCAATTTTTGTCAAGTAATAAAATCATGAGAATAAATTCTGTGAGAGGGTAAAAGTGTTAAGTCTAAAGGTGGCAATCGGTCATCAAACCATGATAAGGGTTAGGTACCTGTTACTTCACAGAATAGTACTTTTCTGTATGCCAGACGGTACCTACTATTTGTTACATTGTCATTGAAAAGTAAGACATTATAGTTACATTATAGTGACATTACATTGTAGTGATATTACATTACATTTCTCCCGAACAAAAAAAACCTTGTAAAAACTCGTGTAAAAACTGATGTAAAAATTCTTTACTTTTAAAATATTTCAAATTTTTACAGAATTTGTAAATATCTTAAATGAAATAAGATAACGGATTGCATAGTTTAGGTTTTCAAAAACATTTTTTTTACCAACACGTTCAAGTTTAACACTCTATGATTTTCAATATGTCCTTGAAAACGGATTGTAGTGGAACTAATCGCACTTCATTCGCTATCGCTTTCATTTCAAATGCGAAATAGTTCTGCTTAGAAAAAACGCTTGAAAACACAGGTAGAAAATCACTATCGCCGGATGGTAGCGATAAGTTCGATTAGAAGCGAAAGATGTATAGATTTCGTTCGTTCGAAGACGCCAACTAATCGTCTGGTCAATGGGCCGTTGTAATGAAACGGGCTGGAGCAACTACTGTGCGCCGTATATAAAGTGTAGGACACAGGCATGGGCTGTTCATTATACCGATTTCAGTCGGCGAAAGACATGAATTTCGTGGTGTTGACAATTCTATTGGCGCTTACGCTCGGTAGGTTCCACGCCACGCTTTGTAATTTCGTTAGTCTAGTCTGTTTCTTACTAATGATCTTGCGAACGGTTGATCAGTTGGACGGAGTTTTGGAGCGCCAGTCGATGACCAAGAGCCTCACCTCAATGGCGAGAATGGTTGGTATGTACCGCTGGCCGATGGAAACTTTGAATGGATTTCCGCGAAAGACACATTTACTCTGGCGCAGACCAATAGGACCAGCCTGGAAAGGGCACGGAAGCCAAGTGTTGTTGAATACTATTTGCACACGCGAGCTAATGCCGAGGAACCGCAATTAATCGAGCCCCGTCTGGAGTCTGTGCAGCTGTCTCATTTCAACAAGGATCATCCCACTAGGTAGACTCCTCTGAACGGCCTGGCCGGGTCCGCCCGAATTTTCAATTTAATTTAATTTAAACGGTTGTCGGTTTGCAGGTTTGTGGTGCACGGCTGGAGAGGCAGTTACCAGGCCGAGCTTAATGCTTACGTGCGAGACGCCTGGTTGTCCGCAGATGAATACAACATTATTGTGGTTGACTGGCGCTCCCGATCACTCGCCTACAATTACTACACTTCTGCAAGTTATGTGCCCGAAATCGGTAAAATCGTGGCCAATATGATCGATTTCCTACACTCGGAATGCGGCATGTCTTTCGAAACTTTGACCCTGATTGGCCACAGCTTGGGCGCTCATGTGGTCGGTTTCGCCGGCAAGAGTGTGCAGAAGGGCCGTGTACACACCATTATTGGTCTGGATGCAGCTTTGCCGCTTTTCGACTACGAAAAACCTGCGCAGCGTCTCGCGCACACTGATGCCGAGTACGTCGAGTCGATTCACACCAACGGCGGCAAATTGGGCTTCCTGAAGCCCATCGGAAGAAGTGCCTTCTATCCCAATGGCGGCCGGGTGCAACCGGGATGCGGCCTGGACATCACTGGCAGTTGTGCTCACGCACGGTCGTATATGTATTATGCAGAGGCTGTTCGAAGAAACAGTTTTCCGTCCATGAAGTGCGCGGATTATACCAAGGCTGCGCAGAAGAAATGCGGTGCTGTTTACAGTTCGGTGCACATGGCGTGCTTGACAAATCCACACACGGCTACCGGTAACTTCTATGTACCGGTTAATACGGAGGCGCCCTACGGCAAAGGTGTCTAAATTCTTGCTCTGTGTTTGTCGCATTAATCTAATAAAACTTTAAATGAAATTAAGTGAAAGAGAAGCTTTATTATCGTTTGATAAATACACTCTGGAGAAAGCAACAGCAACGAGAAAATTCAATTTTCTCAGTTCAAATCAACTGATATCGGTTCAATATCAATTTAAAATTAATACAACATTATTGAAAAAATCGGTTTCGCAACCGAATCGGCTTCCGTATCAGTAGCCGAAGCGTATTATCACTAAAAGCTAAAGAATAAGACATACAATAAATCATTATACTCGAGTGTATTCTTTTCAATTTTCAATTTTTTTGAAAGATAATCAAAAAATGGGTTTTTACACTTTTGCATTTAAATAGTGATAGAAAAAAAAATAATACTCAAGTACCATAATACTTTTTAACGACCAAGGTGTGCAATAGAGCCTGTATATAAGGCACCGCTTTGCAAATTTTTGCCACAGCCAAAGTTAATTGAAGCGAAGTGACATGAAATACCTGCAGCTGGCCTTAATTGCGGTCGTCCTTTTAACGGGTTGGTTAAATAACGCTTGCAGCAACATATTCATGCTACTGACCATGATCTTAAAACAGGTGCCGCCGGCGCTCCTCTCGATGATCTGGATGGCCGCGTTAATGGTGAGAACGGCTGGTATGTACCGCAATTGGATGGCAGCTTCGTATGGGTTAGCCTGGACGAAGCCGACGCTCTTCTGCAAGAGCCAAGCATCCTGGAGAACTTAGCGAAAGCTCGAAAGTCTCTGGTACACTTTTATCTCTATACTAGAACGAATCCGACCAAGCCACAAAAGATCGAAGCCACCCACGAGTCCATAAAGAACTCGAACTTCAATAGCAAACATCCTACAAGGTACATTTGCCCCCATTATCGGCTGCTTTGCCCAAAATGAGACTGGTTTCTGGTTACTCCTTTCAGATTTGTCACTCACGGCTGGACCGAGAATTATTTAGCTGATCTCAATGTTTTGGTACGCGATGCCTGGCTCTCTCTGGATGAGTTCAACATCATCGTCGTCGACTGGAGCTCCAAAGCGCAGAAGTACAATTATGCCCATTCGGTGAAATATGTGCCTGCCGTCGGTGAATCGTTGGCGCAGCTCATCGATTTCCTACATTCGAACTTCCAGATGCCTTTCGACTCCTTAACGTTGATAGGGCACAGTTTGGGCGCTCATGTATCCGGCCATGCGGGCAAGAATGTTAGGACAGGACGTGTCCATACCATTATTGGTTTAGATCCTGCCCTGCCGCTGTTCTCTTGGAGTAATCCGTCCAAGCGTTTGACGGAAAACGATGCCGACTACGTAGAATCAATTCAGACCAATGGCGGCAAGTTGGGCTTTCTGAAACCGATCGGTAGGAGTGCCTTCTACCCGAATGGGGGCAAAAGTCAGCCCGGTTGTGGCTTAGACACCACCGGCGCATGCTCCCACTCACGGTCCTACATTTACTATGCCGAATCGGTCGAGAGAAGCACCTTCCCGTCCGTCAAGTGTTCGGACTATAACGCAGCGGTGGTCAAGAAGTGCGGTGCGCAATACAGTTCGATCCATATGGGCTCCATAAGAAATGCTCTAATAAATGCTCTCGGTTATTTCTATGTGCCGGTAAACAAGAAGGCACCGTTCGGGAAGGGCAATTAAAGACAGATTATTAGAAGTTTCTTGTCAAATAAATTATTCAATTTAATTTGTTTAATTTAATTTAATTTTATTTGTGAATTAAATAACGTTATAGTTTATCTCCTTTAAAGTTTTTTGGGCCTTGGCACACTTGGCTTTTTTTTTTTTTAAGTATGGTATGATTTTGATCACAATTTACGATATACTGATAGCAGTTTTTACTTTAATACTTTTTTAAAATATTTTATTTACGTCAATGAAAGATTTCTGGTTTTTTTACGATAATCTAAACATACTTAGTTAATGCATCGCTAGAGACTTTTCGCTTATTTAAAATTTTGTTGTAAATAAATCCAGAAATATACTCGTATATTTTTTGCGACACTGGATTTCAATTTTTGCCCTCTTAGAAATGTCTCGAGTTACGTACTTAACTCTATATCGAAGAAGTAGAAAATATACATTGCACTGAATAAGCCTTGAAGGTTATTTATCTATCAGACTGATAATACTAACTAGAGAATATAATAGAGTGTACTATGATTTATTTTATATGGAATAAAAAAAATTATTAAACCAAGATTATTGGTTTACTCCCAAAGAAAGTCTCGCTACTTATGATTCTTATTATGATAATGATAGCTAACGTTTCGAAATAGTATTTTCGTCTAAATTATCTTCTAGAGTTACTGAATTGTTGCAAGTATGTTAAACTTAGCCAGAGTGTTTTTACCCCCCCTCTAGTAAATGTGTTTAAAAGAGCTCATTTTCTGCAATTTTTTTATTTATATTTATTTCTACTTTTTATATATTGTTATTTTTATATATATTTTTATGAATTAATATTAATTTATTTGTTATTTTAAAAAAAATTTTCACATATTTATTTATTTAATGCCAAAATACTTAAAAGATTCAGAAATTAGATAAAAATGCTTAAAATTGTCCGTTTTAATCAAACCGAATCAGAAAAATTAATAACAAAAGAAACAGTATTGAAATTTACTGAAATCTGTTTAGCCTTTTTTTGAGAACATGCATTTTTTTTAAGTTCTCCTGAGAATCAAACCCTTTTCGGCGACTTCCGCAATGCCAGATTTTTTTAACAACTTTTTGAACCTTTTTAAATTAAAATTCTTTGTTTATTTTTCGAATCAAAGAGAAATTTCTTCGTGTTGTTATATACATTATTGCTATATATGTATGTGTTATTATTGGTATATTACAATATTCAAATAATTTTTATTTCACAAATTTCGAAATTTAATTTTTTTATACACCAACAATTTGTACATTATTATTATTATTATAATTATTATTATTATAATCTTTATTATTATAATTATTATTATAATATCTATTAAAATATCCCCATTTATGGCCACCCCACGGATACCGATAGTTACCATTAGAAGTGTCAGGGTCAGCGGGCAATCCTTTACACTGTTGACGAGTATTTAATGGAATATCTTGGCAGAGGGTTGCAGCAGCAACATCATAAGCTGTCAAAAGAGAGAGGGCGAGAGAGAGGGAGAGAGGTTAATAATTTAAAGATTTTAACAGCAACGAAAATGATAAATCAACTTAATAAATGATTAAACATCTGCGTACGTGTATCTTGATTGCAATTAGCGATGTCCAGGTAACACGTATTTGGGAACTTCTGGCAAAGGTTCGAGTCCCTCAAACGTCCACAAACCTCCACCGTCGAACTGCATTCCTTCAAATGGATGATACACACTCGAGGCCTGGCGGGAGCATAGTATTTGCGCCTGAAAAAGGTGGCAGAGGCCGGCGGTGACAGTATAGCACAAGCTGCAGGGATTTAAAAAGAAATTAAATCGGTGAAAATATTTTTTAATTCTATGAATTGCAAAATATATAATTTAATTTTCAAGAAAATCTGTTTGACCACAAAAGTCATGAACGATTCGGGCTTACCCAGAAAAATACCAATTGTCAACTCAATAATTTTAATAAGCATTTTTTAAATACGTTCTTCTTGAATGGCTGTCACGATGAAAACTGACAGATTAAGAAGTCTTTTGCAGATATCTTATACACACTGTCAATTTTTTGGAATTCTTGAATTTAACTTCTTTGCAAGGTCTGCAAACTATTATTGCTAAAATGCTTGCAAGTGTCGCTTGAAAAAATATTGACACAGCAAATATTTTTTTCAAATTTTAAACACTTCATCACTAATACGAGTACATATAATATAACTCAAGGAGAAATTAAAGTCGTTGGAGTAGATTGCTTTTTTAATAGTTAGCATGCTATTAAATAATTGCTACACGAATTATATAACTCATATTGTGTGATAAACTATCTATCTCTCTGCAGTTCTTTCTTAATGGATTTTTCTTATCAATGTGTCTCTATCTCTTTTGTCTTTGAAACATTTTGAAACAATATCAACCTTTTAATTGAAATAATTGCTCTAGCGCATGTGACCTACATCCATACATACATACTTTTACCTTCTTTTTTAATATTTCAAAAAACGTATCGAACGAGTACCAACGAATAAAGAAACAAATTCAATTAGAAGTCAGAATAAAGAGAGACAAAATCCCGAAAACTTTGTAAATCCCGAAACGACAAATTCCCGATTATTTTGTAAATCCCAAAATGGATGTTAAGTTGAATGTTGAACTGAAGTAAACGGAGTCACTTGACACCAAAAAACAAGTTCCGAATCAAAATAGCAATAAACATTAAACAATTTATCAGAGTTTTAGAAAAGCCAAATAAATACAATAAGTTAAGCTTTAAATTTAGCAGCTGGTTTAAAATGGTGTTGATATCTCATAAGTATTTGCCTCGTAAACAAAGACGAAGCCCAGCAAGCGATTATTTAAGCTCAAAATATTGACTTAAATATATAAATATAAATAAAATATATATACAGGGTGTTCCGCAAAAGATGCATTTAAAGATTAGGGCGTGTAGGTTAGGTCGAGACAAGAAAAAAATCGTATGCGAAGGGGGTTATCTCCTTTCCGTTTAGGAGCTAGAGGAAATTTTCTAAAAAAATTACCTCAAATCGAAAAGTATACGAAATATATACGAAAATATAATATACGAAATATACCTTTCTTCCAACTGATTACAGTTTCTGCACTTTTGACGCAAAAAGTGTACTTTTGGAAAAAAAATTACATATATTTCCTAAAATTCAATTTTCTCAAAAACTACAAGCCTTTCAATAAATCCTTCCGTTTTGAAGTATTTTGTTTAATAATAAAGTATTTTGTTTTGCAATCACAAAAAAATGGTGTTTATTCAGGCATTTTGGAAAAAAATATTGTTCACAAAATTTTTTTTTGGAAAATTTTAACTTTTTACATTAATTTTCTCGAAAACTGGTTGAGTCAGGAACCTAATTCATCTTCCGAATTTCTCGCGGGCGCTAATTTACGCTCTTTCATTTTTATTTCTAAGTTTATTTTTAAAAAAAATTTTAAATTTCTTAGTGTTATAAAAATGTAAGATAATAAGTTACGTAACAACGGAAAAAAGTTTCAGAAGAAAAGGAAAGACAATAAGAAAAATCTCTATCATTAGAATTTCATAATTTTCAGCTCCGAAGAAGAAACTCTATACTATAATAATTTTTATTAAATTTTTCTGCTACATCCTGTGTGACGACAGACGTTTCCGGTGTGGAGTATACGAAAATTGAGAAAGGAAATTGAGAGAATCTGTCAAACGGCACTGCGGAAAGAAAAGAAAGCAGCAGTTCATAAAACGATGGCATGCCTTTTCGTTGATTTCCATTTTTCTTTCCTTCCCTCTCACCCTCTCTCTCTCAACACAACTACATATTCCAACAAGCTTTGATCAAAATGTTACGAAATTTTCTTTTGTTCAAGTCATGGATTTTGGCGACACAAAAGCAGTTTGGTGGTAAAGAAAGAAAACGGAAATAGCTTTAATTTTTTGCAAAAATTTTTGATTTTCTAGTTTACTTCAAACTTTTGTCAATGCCAAAATTTACTTTATTCGTTTTATTTCATATAATTTTAGAGAAATTTACGAAATTTACAGCAATTTTTGGCTTTTTTTTATGGCTTTGTTAGTGTGTCTGTTGATGTTGTTGTTGCGCAAAATGCTCAACTTTATAATGAGATTTTAATGTCAGTTGGTGAAGGTTGTTGGCCGCCGGATTATGAATATAAAAGGAGAAAAATTAGCCTGGTCGGATTATCGTAGCCGAATTTTTTCAGTGCGAAAGAAGTTTTTCTTCGAGACTTTTAATTTTTTTTTTTTATGAAATCACGTTGTTGGCAAATTGTTTATAAGCGAAAAGCTGCCACAATGTCCGGTAGCTTTGCGACATATTGTAACGCATATTTAATGCATTTTAGTTTGCTCATCATTTTCACATTTTGTACTATATATGAATAAATTGAAATGACTATTTCAAACGTTATATTCTTTAAAGATTTGGTCAAACAACCGAAAGGGAGGGATGTGGACGGTGGACTGTGACTTGCATTCCGAATGTGAAAAATGTAGGAGATCGGTAAATTATGATTGCATAATTTTTGGCGCTGCCTTTAAAGCTACTTTGGACATACCATCCAGTTTTATGGTTTTATTTATATTCTATAATCCTTTCAAAACTCTTCCTCTCTGTATTTAAATCTTTAGGAATGCTTTGATAAATTTAAGCCTTTCTCTCATTTATAAATAATTTTTTATTTTTCTTGATTTCATTGCAGTTGCACAGAAAGTCTACATTAAAGCCTTTGCCAAATGAATGAAACAGGCGACTTACGGTGCGCTAATAAAATTTGAATGAATGTCGTAAAATGTTACGAGGTCCATGCAGTGTAATCCCTTCAGCGACATGCAGCCGCGTAAAGCAAACCATAACAACAACAACAACAACAACAAATACAATAACAGACAAAGGCAACTGCAACAAAAACAAGAAGGCAAAAAACAAAAGCCTCTTACGGCAAAAAGTCAACAACCTTTGAAAATTCTCTCAAAGACGTAGAAGAAAATGCCTTAAACATGACGATCGTTTGGGAAACGACACCGCCAAGAGTAGCAGCATCAGCAGCAGCGACAACAACACCAACGGCAACAACAAAAGTACTAGTTAAGGCATCAACAACAGCTACAACAACAGCAATAGCAACAGCAACAACGACAGCGAAATGCAAAATAACGGGAACAAACCGAATACCGAAATTGTCGTTGTCAACAACGAGAGCATCAACGTCCTTTAAAGAGAGGCCGACAACAGTAACAACAACAACAACAACAACAGGTAAAATCGACTCCTATTTCTGGTCTTCAGAAACAGCAGCGGCAGCAGCAGCAGCAGCAGTTCCTCTAACACCATCCTGCATGACATGCTCGTCAGCCGCATCGCCCACGTCATCATCATCAGCATCAAGATCCTCATTAACAGCTTTGCTGAGGAAATGCAATGAGAAGGACAACGGCAACAACAACAACAACAACAACAACAACAACAACAACAACAACAACAACAACACAACACATGGCATGTATCATCAAAACAACAACAACAACCATGGTACGATTATGTCACAGCAAAAGCAAAAAGAACAACGACTGCGGCAACATGACGACTACCAACAACAGAAGTACCAATCAAAACGACAGCAACAACAACAACAACAACAACAACAACAACAACAACCATCACCACCACCACAGCAAAATCTACCATCACAGCAATGGCTTCATAGATGCTTTCTATTTATCGTCTGTCTGTCGTTGCCGCCATCGACAAACATGGAGCCACATCAATCAGCAGCACTTTTCACCGCATCAGACCCACTGCTACCATCACCACCACCATCATCGTCACTGTCGCCGTCGCCGTCGCCGTCACCATCACAAACGCAATCGCCGTCTTATTCCGCCAACAACAGCAGCAACAGCAGCAGCAGTAATTTCGATGTCAATCCGTCGTCCGTCTCAGCAGCTCTTCAGCAGCCTTCGAGATACATACAGTTAGTGAATGATTACCCTGTTAGTGGGCGTGGCAGCATGCATTTCGTTAGTTCTCTAGAAGGTGGTGGTGGCGGTGGCGGTGGCGTTGGCGTTGGCGACGGGTTATTCGAGGGTAACGGCGGTGGCGGCGGTGGCGGCGGAGGTGGCCTCAAAATGGACGTCGGTACTGACCGTGGTGGCGAGAGCAATCACATTGAATGTCCCAGTTTTGATGAGAGCTCCGCCTGCCCTTGTTATAAATTTGAAGATGGTAAGCTTTAGAGCAGTAGTTCTCAAACATTTCTTGAAAGTCTAACACTTTTTTTCTTTTGGCCACATTAAATCAATTTAAGTTTGTCATTAATTGTTTTATTGGAGAAATAAAACCTAAGTCCATTTTTTTGGAAAAATGGATATCGTCTAAAGAAACATTTTATGCTGCTGCGATTGCTTTATTTTAATCAAAATTCGTTTTTAATTTCTTCAAAATTTTTGGAAAAGCTAGTTTATCATAAGAATTTCATTGCGTTTAAAGGTTTGCCTTTTAAACGAGAGTCAAGAAATCGAGATTAAGTAGCTCAATTTTTAAATTATAATAAGCTTAAGAGCTCATTTTTAGTTAAATTTTAATATAAAAAAATATTTGAGGATTTTGTAAAAAATAGTCGCTCATCAAGCTTCCGATAAAGGCTCTAAAGCTCTAGGGATGAAAAATGTGACTCCAACCGGTTAATACAAATCGAAATGCTATTCGTCCGAGGAACACAGATTGGGAAGCATTGACGAGTGAAAGAGAGAGATCAGAGCTTTAAATGAAAAACATGTCTTCTTTAAAATCTTTCGAATTTAGGTAACATAAAAATTTTTCGAAATCTTATCTCTTATTCAACTCAATTTACATAAATTATGCAGGATCTATTTTTAAATCCAGCTTGTAAGAGCCTTGCTTGGCCTTTTCTTGTTTTATTGTGCTATTTTGGTCCAGGCTGGGCCTTTAGCTTGTTCCGAAATGTTCGAGCATGTCAGTAATGGATCTTTTGTAATAATTTAACAGTATCCAGTTAGAACTTGATGTCATGTAGTTCTTCAATAGCAATAACAAGAACAACAACAACAACAAACGACAATCTAAACAAACAGTCAACGAGTTACACAGAGTGAGTCTTAATGGAAACAAAGTACAAACATATGTATGCATATATGTATGTATTTATATATGTATCCTGTATCATGAACAACGGTCTACGATGAAAAAAAGAATATCAAAGTCATGTTTTTGCTATAGAAGAGTTCTTGTAAATCACAAAACCTACAAAATATCGTTAAAATGAATAATTTAAAACAAAAAAAACGTCTGCAACAATTTTGAAAATCTACTTCAAAACTTGACAAAGGCAGCTCAAATGGATTATACTCGTATATCCAGGTCGGCTCATGTTATGACTTAAGCAAACTTATCGAGGTATAGAAAAGAATGAACGAAATTCTCTTCTCGAATTCTACTATAGGATTATCAATTTCTAATTACCGAAAGTAAAGTGCTGTCATTTGGCAACTGTCAAATATTAGTATCATCCAAACTAGCTTTTGTTTAGCTAAAGGTTTGCCATTTTACAATATGAATCATTTTACTATCGAATAACGCGTTAACTTTGTTAAAGCATTCTACACGAATGCTGATTCTGCTGTGGCCGTTAATTTTGAAAGTCAACTAAGTCAATTAATATCAAAATTGAGGTATTTAATCTCGATTTCTGGACTCTCGTTTAAAATGCAAACCTTTAAACGCAATAAAATTCTCATGATAAATAAGTTTTTCCAAAAATTTTGAAGAATTTAGAGACCAATTTGGATTAACATAAAGAGATCGGAGCAGCATATATGTATGTACGTACATTGCAAACATTTATTTATACACATGCTTCGTTAATACGCGCGAGTATATATGTTTGTTCCTCGCTTAGGACTCTTTCTGGAGTGTCCCGGCACCACCGCCATGTCGTTGCGCACCACGCTGGAACGCATAACATCGCCCATTCATTCATTGTCCATTTATGATTTCGATCGTTCGGTCACGTCGCTATCGCCCGATGTCTTTCAACCAGGCGTCAATATACGACATTTGCAATTTTCGCATTCGCATCTGGAGACCCTGAAGGATGCCAGTTTGAAGAACGTGCGCACGTCGTTGGAATCGCTGAGTATCGTTAATGGAAAATTAACGCAGGTACGTTGGTGGCACGCCGAAGTTTGACTAAGGTGGTAAGGGCAGGGCAACATACATATATGTATATGTTAAACAATTTTTGCAGCCTGGTTTTTTTTTGGGTTTTTTTTACATCCATTTCGTTAAGGAGATATTAATGAAATGGGCATGGAATTTCGATGAGGCGAGAAACTGAGGCCAAAAATGACATGATGAAGAAGTCTTATTTATATTTTTCATAAAAGTTTTATTGATGAACACTTGTAATCGGCACTTAGTAACTTAGTAACTTAAATATGAACTCAATCTTCGAATACTCGAACTATTTAATGCTGCTTAGTGTGGTCGATAGGAAGCCGGTGCCAGTTAGAAGTGCATTTCAATTAGGACTAGCGGCCCGACACCGGGCCGGCTCACCTCCGACTCTCATCCCCTCGCAACGGCCCGCCTCAGTACGGCTCCAATCTAATCAAAACCGAAAGCATCAAGTTATTGAAAAATGCAATAATTGCAAATGAAGATTGCAAATTAAGATTGCAAATTAAGATTGCAAATGAAGATTGCAAATGCTTTTAGCAATCTTCGGACTTACTTCCACGCGGAGACGTAAAACAGTTCAAATTCGTCAGGTTACACCCACTGGCCACTAATCGGCAGAGATTACCGTCTAGGTCCTGTGCACATATTCTCGTGTCAACTCTGGGGCATCTGAGGGGCCTTCTGGGACATTGTGGCCTCACGCCAGCGCAGTTGCGTTCAGCACCAATCGCTAATTCCTGGCATTGTACAGTCGCGACTCTGGACCAAACTACAACACGAATATTTAAGGTTCAGCGGTAATCGATTTCCGGCCCATACTCACGTCCTAATGGTATACCGGCGGGGCAGTTCGATCGCTCCAGCTCGCAAATATTTCTGAAACGTCGACAGATTCCACTGCAACTGCGAGCACAAACGCTCAGGGAAGTTTGGGTGCAGTTTCTTGGTGCTGCACAAATTGTTGATGGGCGTGTCGGAGGTCTGCTAGTTGTAGTCGTCACCGTTGTGTTGTTCTGGGCTTGAGTTTGATGCAAAAGAGTAGCAACGACGAAAAGAGCTGAAACAAAGCATACTTTATTAGACTATTCGTGCCTCCAGCCGCTCTGGGGCGAGCTACGTTGTACGTTGATATTACCGAGTACGCCCATCGATTTGGAGAACATGGTTCGGCGCAAGTGTTTGTGTTTCGTGTTGAAGTTGTCGCGCGCCGTGCGGTTGTGTTGCTGAAAGTGATTCCGGTGAAGGTGTCTGGCACGCTTTTATATAAAATATCGAATTGTGAATTCAATTGTTCTGTCGCTAAATCAATATCTCGATGAAAATAAAGTCGATGAAAACACAAAATGAAATTTTCTGCAAAACACATTTTCCCAAAACACAAAGCATCTGAACAATATTGCTCTCATTGTTTCAGTTAATATTATTCTTACATGAAAAAATGAAAAAGGAAATTAATTAATAATGAAAAAGAATATTTTAAAAGCAATTTTATTTTTAGTACATATTACAATTAAACGAAAACAATATAATATAGAGGTATCCGGCTAATTCATCGCAAGACAAATTCATCTCAAAGCAATTCATCCCAAAGCAATTCATTGTATTAGCAACTAATTAAAAGGAAATTTTGAGAAATGTTTGATAATTCATCATCGAAAATTATGAAATTAACACAAATTTTCAAATCGTGCGATTTTCAACATAATAAATAAATTTTTTGGTGATGAATTGCTTGCGATAAATTAATCGCGATGAATTGCTTGCGATAAATTGATCGCGATGAATTGCTTGCGATAAATTGCTCGCGCTGAGTTGCTTGCAATGAATTGCTCGCGATGAATTCCTTGCAATGAATTGCTCGCAATGAATTGCTCGCGACGAACTGCTTGCAATGAATTGCTCGCTATGAATTGCTTGTGATGAATCACCCTAGAATCCAATATACGAGGTATGTTTAAAAAGTATCGCGAATTTTGAATTCCCGCGGATTGCGCATATTTAATTTTCAATTTTTTGTGGCCTTATGTTGGTACTCGTGTCCCTCACTTATGCTAATAAGTTCGGTTACTTTTAATTTTCAATTAATTTTTGCTCGTCTTCGATTTTTGCCTATTTCATAAAATGGATCAAAAATCTGTATCAAATTTTGTGTAAAAAACAAAATTAAGTGCGCGGATACATTCCGAATGTTGACTGTGGCATATAGTGAAGCTACCATGCTACCATAATGTTAATGCGATGCTGTTTTTAGTCGAAATTGAACAATTTTGGTACGAATTTCGCGGCGACCCGTCTCATTCGCGAAATTATTGGTAAAAATTGGAATGGCACAAGGCAATCGATATGTTTAGGTCCTCAGCAACTTCTCTAACGGTGATTCGACGATTGGCCAATACTATTTTCTTCACTTCATCTATGTTTTAGTCTGTTGTTGACGTGCTCGGGCGTCCGGCATGCCCTTCGTAGCTAGTGTTCACATCTTCTCGGCTTTCTGAGAATATTTTGTACCACCGATAAACGTTGCTTTGGTCCAGCTTCAGGGTAGCTTCACCATATGCCACAGTCAACAATTGGAATTTAAAATTCGCGATACATTTTGAACGTACCGCGTATATTATGAATTTTGAATATTTTCTTAAAGCTCTTAATATTAAATAGAAAATCTTAAGGAAACCCTGCTTTTTCTAGTTGTCTACTAGGACTAAAGGACTAGGAGTAAATTTTTGGTAAAGTTTGCTCGATTTCGCGTGCAGAGTACAGAATAAAAATGCTAATGCAGCCCTTTGTACCTTGTAAACAAGTCATAGAAACGAATTGGAGATATTCTCTAGAGATACACACGCCCTCTAGTATATCATATGATGGCAATTCTTGGAAAAACAAGTCAGCTTTTCCAAAACCTTTGGTTTTGATCACGACTCTGTAATATCTCATATAGTTACATAGATCGAATTGAGGTTATCACAAAAACGTTGCTTTTTAAAAAAAAAAAAAAGACAATGCAGAATGTCCATTTCTTCGAAAATATTCCAAAAGGCCTTAACAATGCAAACAATAAGGTACTCTTGCCGAAAAATAATTTCCCTTTTAATAAAAGAATTCAACTTAAACAAAATATAATAACTGAAAAATGTGATCGTACGAATTTAATAAAAACCTTTTATGCTGCAATAACAAAAGTTCAAGGGCGCCGTTGTCACCGTTGTTGAACCATATGGCTTTTGTACTCGAGCCCAGTGTGCGATATTCATACGGAAGCCATCAGCTACAGCATCAGGTTCATTGGAAGATTTTGTATATAAAGCGTTTATTTTGCAACCATCAGTCAAAGTGTTCAACTGACAACTGCCAACATAGTACAGACGTTGCTCAAGTGATCAATCCAACTTAACACAATCCAACATGAATAAGTTCATCTTAATTTTGGGTAAGTTAAAGTGAAGCCTTTGAAAATGAAAAGCAATCCTTGAAAATCCTGGCGAGTTATTCAAATAAATAACGCAATCGTCATCAATTAGGTTTAGTCCTCATGGTGGTGACCTACACTCAGGCCAGTGGCCGGTGCCCCAACACTTGTCGCGATGACAAACAGGGCAAAGTGGTTTGTGCACGTCAGCCCGACGGCAAAAATTGCCTCAAAGTCAAAGAATGCCGCCTCACGGAACTGAACTGTATGCGAAGACGTCAGAAGAAACCACTGCTCACTCGAACTTCACGCCAACAGTGTGCCAATATAAAATCGGTAATTGGAGAAGGACGTTGTGCCCGTCGCCATCCCCATTCATTAAAGTCGGCCAAAACGGGACGCGATTGCCGACTTCCGGGCTGCAAGGATGATGGTGTTGCCCGCTGCAATCGCAGTCCAGACAACAAATGCGCGCTGCTTACCAACTGTCAGAGGGACCGTCAGAACTGTCGTCGTGGAAACAAAAATCGTAAGTTTCTTACGTTTTGATCCCGATACCATTTCGATATTTCCTCTCTTGCTCTTAGGTCTGAGGGCGACCAAGAGAGGTCAATGCAAAGGCATGAAACGTGGTGACCGTGCAAGGACTTGCAGAGCATAAGCACCGATCTAGGCAGCCCAGATATACCGCTATACGAACCGTTTTGACCGTTGTTTCTGCAGGACCTTTCTAAATTAATATAATCTTATTCCAATTATACTATATTATACTATATATAACGCAAATCAATAAACCGGCACCATACGTACTATATGCAAAGAATTGGTATGAGTTTTTTTTTGCAGTATTTTTTGTTACTCTTCTCTGTTGGTTTTGCTGTTTTGAGGTTAAAAATTTTTTGCTTTATTCTCAACGGTTTCGTTCTGCTCGCCCACGCATTTCCAGATACCGGCACGTGCGCTCAACGCCCTGCAAAAACTGAATGCCCTCGATTTCGATTCGAATGAGATTGTGAAAATTGAGGACTACAGTTTCTACGGGCTGCGTCTCGCGAAGCTCAACATGAAGGGCAATAAGCTGGCGGGCATACCGGAGCATGGCTTCGTGGGCCTCGAAGAGTACATGCAGGAGATCGATCTTTCCGAGAACCGATTGCGCACCTTTCCAATGTTGGCGCTGCGCAAGCTGGACCATTTGCGCACGTTGCGTCTCTCGAACAATCAGATATTCAGCTTCTACGGCGACGTGGCGTCGGTCAGCAACCACAGCGCAGTGGTGCGCGCGCTGCGGCTGCCTTCGTTGGTGTTCCTCGATCTCAGCTCGAACAGATTCACCGAAATTGGCGACGACTGCTTTCGCGCCTTTCCGCAACTGAAGACGCTGTCGCTGTACGCGAACCAGGTGCAGCTGGTGCAGCCGCTCGCGTTCCAGAATCTAAAGGAACTGATGTCGCTGGACATGTCGCACAACCGCATAATAACACTGGATGCGAAGATTTTCGTAAGGAACAAGCGCCTGCAGACGGTCGATCTCAGCCACAACCACATCCATTCGATCGGCGGCGTGTTCGCCGAGCTGCCGCAACTGCGCGAAATCTTTCTGTCGGAGAACAACATTCAGCAGCTGCCGGCGGACGCCTTCACCAACTCGTCCAACATCGACGTCATTTACCTGGAGTCGAACGCCATCGCGCACATCGATCCGAACGTGTTCAGCACTCTGGTGCATCTGGACCACTTGTATCTGCGCGCCAACTTCATTCCGCTCGTGCCGGTCACGCTCTTCGACAAATGCCTGAAACTGACCTCACTCACTCTGGACAACAACGAGATCCAGGACCTGGAGATCGGCATGTTCCGCAAGCTGGAGCATCTGCGCGAGGTGCGCTTGCACAACAACCGCATTCGACGCATACGCAAAGGCGTCTTTGAGCCGCTGCCGCGTCTGCAGGAGCTGCATGTCCAGAAGAACAGCATCGAGGACATAGAGCCGGGCGCGTTCCGCAGCCTCTTCCACTTGCAGCACATCAACCTGCAGGACAACCACCTCACCGTCCTCGAGGACATATTTCCCAGCGAGAGCGGCAATGCGTCCTCGCTGCTCTCCATCCAGCTGGAGGCGAACTACTTGAGCAAAGTGCACGTCAAAACGTTCCAACGGCAAACGCGCATCCAGATCATGTGGCTGCGTCACAACAGCTTGAGCAAGCTGGACAAGTTCCTCTTCATGGACCTGCAGCAGCTGGGACGCTTGTACCTCAGCAACAACCAGATACGCGACATCGAGCGGGACACATTTAGCAACCTGCAGCAGCTGCGGCTGCTCGACCTGAGCGTGAACCGTCTGAAGCTGCTGCGCCGCGAATACTTCGCCGAGCTAACCGGCTTGGAAGAGTTAATGCTCGCGCGCAACGAAATCGAAGCCATCGAAGGTTTCTCCTTCAACAAGCTGAAGAAGTTGAAGGTGCTGGACCTCTCACACAACCCGCTCTTTCAGCTCACGCGTGACATCTTCATGGAGGATCTCGCCCTGACGCACCTGTACCTGCAGAACTGTACGTTGCACAAAATCGAGCTGCACACCTTCAAGTCGCTGCAGAACCTGAACGAGCTGAACTTCGCGCAGAACTTCCTCAGCCCGGCCGATGTGCAGCGGCTCGACGTGCCCAGTCTGCGCGCTCTGCAGCTCTCGCAGAACAACTTCAGCGAAGCGGACACGAGCGGCATGTTCGACAAGCTGCGCTCGCTGCAGCAGCTGGCGATGGCCAACTGCAGCTTGGCCCTCATACCCGACGACCTGTTCGTGCGCAACACGAACCTGGTCAAGCTGGACCTGTGCGACAACTGGCTGGCGGCCATGAATCGCAACATCTTCAGCGGCTTGAACGTCTTCAAGGAGCTGCGGCTGTGTCGCAATCGCCTGCACGAGTTTCCGCACATTGCGCTCTACAATCTGTCCACGTTGGAGAGTCTCGATTTGTCGCGCAACCAGTTGACGTCTGTGGACTTCTTCAAGCTGAGCGGCACTCTGAACCTGCGTCAGCTCAACCTCAAGGACAACAAGATAGCCACCTTGAGCGGCTTCAATGCTGTCAACTTGACACAGCTCGATAGCGTCGATCTGAGCGGTAACATGATGCTGTCTCTGCCCGCCAACTTTCTGCGTCATTCCATCAATCTGCAGCGCGTCGATCTGTCGAGCAATCGTTTCCTACAAATTCCCAGCTCGGCACTGGCCGACGCCTCGATTCCACGCCTGTCTTGGTTGAATCTAACCGGAAACCCGATTAATAAGATCTATACGGTCAAGGAGGAGCGCTATCCGCATCTGAAGGAGCTCTACATCTGCCAAACTAATCTCTCCATCCTGACCTCGAAGGACTTCGAAGCTTTCCAGGCGCTGCAGCATCTGCATTTGGTCAACAATCGCATCATGCGCATCTCTCCGGGTGCTTTCAAATCGCTGATAAATCTGCTGACGCTGGACATTTCGGTCAACGAATTGGAAATACTGCCCAAGGAGCGACTGCAGGGTCTGAAATTGCTGCGTTTCCTCAACATTTCTCACAACACGCTCAAGGATTTGGAAGAGTTTAGCAGCGACTTGGCCCAGCTGCAGGTTTGCGACTTATCCTTCAATCAGCTGGACCGCATTACGAAAAAGTGTTTCCGCAACCTCGACGGCTTGACGGAGCTGTATCTGATGGGCAATCGGATGACGACCTTATCGGCGGATGCTTTTCGCAATCTGAGACGATTGAACGTGCTGGATTTGCGAAAGAACTACTTCGAACTGATACCGATAGAAGCGCTGAAGCCGCTGGAAACGAACATTAAGACACTGAAACTGGAAGGTAAGTTGAAGAGATGAGTTTAAAGTGAAACTGACAACAGAAATCGGGGGGGGGGGGGGTGCATTATCCCCAGAAATTTTAAGCGTTCCAACAACTTCACCAACATACTTCTTAAAATAAGGTCCCTTCAAACAAATTCGTTTGGCTTCAGGGAAAGAAAATAAAATTTGAGTGGTTTTTCGGGGTCGCTGAACGGCCGGACCCAAGAGATGGGAAATGGATTGGTTAAAACTACCTCTCTTTGTGGTGCCAGGTTTCCTCGCGATAATCTCAATTACAGAGCCGACAAAATGGCCGCAAACTGAACGTAATCGAGAAATCATCGACCCGTGAAAAACATTTGGAAAACTGTTTGGTTTTTGGGGAATTAAATTGGGTCGGTCTTTCGTGTCCCAAACAAATGAAGCACTATTTGCTATAGTTCGGTGAACAGGCGTGACCATATTCAAATAATTTTATTGAATATAAAAGGACTAAAGCTTCATTAAAGGACTAAAGCGTTGTTGTCAGTTTCAGTAGAAAACTTTTTTCGAGTAGAAACCGAAACGTGTCTATTAATGAAAATTTATTATAATAGTTTTATATACTGGTCTATTAATTTTTCCCCCCTATTCTCTCTTCTCTTCTTGCGATATACGCCCTTAACCTCATCATTAAAACGTTGTACGATACCACGTTGTCATACCGTACTAACGTGCCTCACAAATGCCAACAACAAAATGCGTCATCAAACGACCCGACCTTCCTCGTCATCGCCATTATCATCATGCCCACCATTTCTGCAATTATCATCGCTGCCAACAACAAACAACGACAACACGACAACGACAACAAGATAATCCACTGCATTGCAGTTGCGATGCTCAAAAACTGTGGGAATGGTTACGTGATCATCGCAAATGGTCCACCGTCCCCGTCGCCGCCGCCGCCGCCGCCGCCACTACTAGCGATAATATTAATTATCTGAGGTGTGAACATCCGGCGGAGCTGCGCGGCAAGGTGTTTGCGAAAATGGAGCCGCAGCAATTTTGCGATGCGCCGTTAATACCGAAAATTGCCATTCAGGACATTCAGCCATATTCAGTTATAGTCTCCTGGCAGAGTCGTGAGCATTTAGGACTGAATGGCTACGAAATTGTTTACCATGCCGTGGAGGGCGTCGAAGCGGATGAGGTAAGTGACTGGCACACATGGTGGGTGGTTGTTGTTACGCCGGGTAGTTTAAAGGGTTGTTCCACACACGGTAAACTCAATAGAAGTGACCACAAATCCTTGCCATGGCGACTCTTAAGAGGGACCATTCTTAAAGAGACTAAAAAGCTATTGTTCTTCCTCTCTTGGCCACTCTTGGTGCTGTAGTGAATTTGTTTCTTAATAGCTTTCGATGAGACCAGTTTAAACCATACCCATGTTGTTGTTGTGTTCTTTTTGTTTCGCAAAATTTAATACAAAACGCCCCAAACGCCAACGCCAGAAACTTTATTAATTAAAGCATGGTTTCCTGCTTGTTCTTTTCTCCCTGTCGATAACTGTCCAGATACGCGGCAAACGACTAAACGGCTCGGCCAACTCAGCGAAACTCACGAAACTTGTGCCGAATATGCGTTACCACATTTGCGTTATTGGCAGCGGCAATTGGCTAACGGAGGCCGTCATTAACGCCCTGCAACGGATACACTTTAACGACTCCTTTCTCCTGCCGCACGATGAGCCGAACAATCAACTGCTGCTGGAGGCACTATCGCCATCATCATCGTCGCCGCAAATGCCGCTGCAGGAGGAGTACCCCCATCAGCCCTACTCGCCACACCTGCAGCAGGCGCTAATCGAGAACACCGTCGTGGCCGACCATGTGCTGCAGACGGTGCTGAAGAACTCGCACATTTCCGCCTGCACCGACGTGCAGACGCTCGACTCCACGCCCAGCCTGATCACCGACGAGAACGGCCTCTCCAGCAACGGCTTCATACACGGCATCCTGACACGGCGCCTGGGCCTGATTGTGGGCTGCTGCATGGGCATCATTGTCTTCATTGTCATGATTTCAGTGCTCAGCTACGTTAAGCTGAAGAAGCAGCGCCTCGAGAACGCCAAGCGCCAGCAGAGCATGCCGCCCGAATACATTTCGTACCGTCACTTCTCCATACCCAACGAAGAGCTGGTGCGTTCCGGCACCGTGATGTCAAGTGTGCCGAGCGGCATTAGTGCACACATCAGCGGCACCAGTTTGAGCACCAACACCACAGCGGTCACAACGCCAATTGCGGGCGCGACATTGTTGAAAAGTGGTGCTGGCGCTGGCATCGGTTCCGGTGCTGGAGCAGCGATTGTTATTCAGGACGGTGCGGTTTCCGGTGCTGAAGGGATGGCAGCAACGTCTGCAGCGTCCGCAGGCGGCGGCAACGGTTGTGTAAATTTAACCGCATCAACCGTAATGCCAACGACGAACGCCGTGGCAAGCGTGACAGCGACAATGGCGGCCGCTCCGAATGCACCAAATAACCACAATCACCATGCGCACCGCAGTCATCACCACCATCACAATTACCTCCAGCAGCAGCAGCAGCAGCAGCAGTCGAAGCAGCACAGCAATCATCAGCCAAATACTGCGTGCAACATGACAACGGCAATGGTTCTTGGCACCAATCATTTGAGTGCCTGTTAGTTGAAAACCAGCCAGGGGGAAAGAGGGAACGAGAGAGAGAGAGAGAGCCGAGACTCGAACCATGTCAGCCGCGGAAAGTGCAAATAAAGCAAAAACCTTAACGACTTACGGTTAATTACGTTGAAATACGAACGCAGAACACAGGAAGAATTTGTAAATATGATAAAGAGCAAAAAGTATGAAAGCCATGTTTTCTTTTCAAGGTACATAGACGTACATATACTACCTTCGGCGGTATATATTCGCTCACTTCGTACTTCCTAATTAATACTAAAAAATTTCTCTAATTTTATTTCTCTTCTGTTTCAAGTATGAAGAGCTCATTTTTCTTCCAACCGAGGAAGAATTTTTTATGTTATGACCAAAGAAAGTCAGTATTTTGTTTTGTTTTCTTAAAAATGATTTAAATTTTTTGGAAAATGCTGCCCCTCAGCTTTAAATATTAAATTAAAAGAAGCAGGAAAAATACGAACGTGCTTCAAAAATCAGTTCGTAAAAACAACAACGCTTTGATGGCTTCCAAAAAGTTTGAAATAATGCTAACTTATGGCTTAATTGGAACAATTCTTGTTCGGAGCGAGATGAGACCGCTAGAAGCACGTAATAAATAGAAAAATTTCACCATTTAAAAAAAAAAATGCTGCATTATTTAATAATAAATTTAAATGTTAGGTTTTGTTCGATATTGGTTGTTGTAATCTGTTAGTTAATTTTAACTATCATCATTATTATTCTGGTAATGTTTTTATGATGGCATTATTATTTTGACCGTTTAAAGACCATTTATAAATATATTTTTCTAAATTTATTATAAGCTTTTAACAATGATAATAAAAATAATAATAATAATAATAATAATTATAGATTTATTTTATTTAATTAATTCACTCGGAACCTATAGTATGATCGTTATAAATATTTAGCATGAAAATTTTTAAGGACTGTTGTTAGAGACAATTTTTGAAATTTGTAGAATTAATTTCAATATTAATAATTATTGTTATTTTTTTTTTTTTTGCTCTTTGAAAAAGACATAAATTTTGTTTAATATTTTATTTAATTAATTCATTCAAAAAGTTTATTTTTATATCGTATGTAGCATGCAATTTTTTAGGAATTTTGTTAGGAACAATTTTCAAAATTTGTAGAATTAATTTCAATATTAATAATTATTATTTTTTTTTGCTATTTTTGCTATTTTTTTGCTAAAAAAGACATAAATTTTATTTAATATTTTATTTAATTAGTTAATTAAAAAAGTTTATTTTTATATCGCATGTAGCATGCAATTTTTTAGAACTGTTGTTCGGGACAATTTTCAAAATCTGTAGAATTAATTTCAATATTAATAATTATTATTTTTTTTTGCTATTTTTGCTATTTTTTTGCTAAAAAAGACATAAATTTTATTTAATATTTTATTTAATTAATTCATTCAAAAAGTTTATTTTTATATCGTATGTAGCATGCAATTTTTTAGGAATTTTGTTAGGAACAATTTTCAAAATTTGTAGAATTAATTTCAATATTAATAATTATTATTTTTTTTTGCTATTTTTGCTATTTTTTTGCTAAAAAAGACATAAATTTTATTTAATATTTTATTTAATTAGTTAATTAAAAAAGTTTATTTTTATATCGCATGTAGCATGCAATTTTTTAGAACTGTTGTTCGGGACAATTTTCAAAATCTGTAGAATTAATTTCAATATTAATACATATATTTTTTTTTTGCTATTTTTGCTATTTTTTTGCTAAAAAAGACATAAATCTTATTTAATATTTTATTTAATTAATTCATTCAAAAAGTTTATTTTTATATCGTATGTAGCATGCCATTTTTTTAGGAATTTCGTTAGGGACAATTTTCAAAATTTGTAGAATTAGTTTTAATATTAATAATTATTGTTATTTTTTTTTGCTCTTTGAAAAAGACATAAATTTTATTTAATTAATTCATTCAAAAAGTTTATTTTTATATCGTATGTAGCATGCAATTTTTTAGGAATTTTGTTAGGAACAATTTTCAAAATTTGTAGAATTAATTTCAATATTAATAATTATTATTTTTTTTTGCTATTTTTGCTATTTTTTTGCTAAAAAAGACATAAATTTTATTTAATATTTTATTTAATTAATTCATTCAAAAAGTTTATTTTTATATCGTATGTAGCATGCAATTTTTTAGGAATTTTGTTAGGAACAATTTTCAAAATTTGTAGAATTAATTTCAATATTAATAATTATTATTTTTTTTTTGCTATTTTTGCTATTTTTTTGCTAAAAAAGACATAAATTTTATTTAATATTTTATTTAATTAGTTAATTAAAAAAGTTTATTTTTATATCGCATGTAGCATGCAATTTTTTAGAACTGTTGTTCGGGACAATTTTCAAAATCTGTAGAATTAATTTCAATATTAATATATATATTTTTTTTTTGCTATTTTTGCTATTTTTTTGCTAAAAAAGACATAAATCTTATTTAATATTTTATTTAATTAATTCATTCAAAAAGTTTATTTTTATATCGTATGTAGCATGCCATTTTTTTAGGAATTTCGTTAGGGACAATTTTCAAAATTTGTAGAATTAGTTTTAATATTAATAAATATTGTAATAATTCTTTGAGTATATAAAAAAAAAATTTTTTATTACTTTAATTTATTCAAAACGGTTAAATCGTTAAAAACATTTAGCATGCAATTTTTTAGGAATTTTATTATTGACAATTTTCAAAATTTGTACAATTAGTTTCAATATTAATAACTTTTGTTATTTTGTTTTTTTGCTATTTAAAAAAGACATAAATTTTATTTAATATTTTATTCAATTAATTCATTAAAAAAGTTTATTTTTATATCGCATGTAGCATGCAATTTTTTAGGAATTTCGTTAGAGACAATTTTAAAAATAGCACGACCGATAGCACGCTGCCATCCATATCAGTGCTAATGCATTCATTTTACGCGTCGCATTGTTGACAAACACGAGAATAAAATAAAATTAAAATAGCAAGAGTTTTTTATCTCTCATTTTCCCAAATTGTAAATACATGCACAATATTTTGCAAGCTCATGATAAGCTTAAATGCATTTAATAGACGCATAACTTCACTATATTTTGTAGATAATTATGATGATATACGGACAATTCATTACAAATTGCAAATTTTAATCCATTCACCAACAAACTAACAACAACGCAAGCGTTTAGAATTAGTCGCAACTTTATTTGTAAATGTATCGTATTCGCGGGCAAAATCGTAATGAATAAAATTGTCAAAAATATACAATACGCAAGCGAAAAGAGTAATCGTAAATATATTAAAAACAGCGCGGTAAAACAAAAACTCATCAACAGACAAACAGACAGACACAGCAACCATGTCAGCCTACGATGGTCGTGGGCGTGGCGTGGCGTGGCGTGGCGTAGCCGTTGGCGGCAACAACAGCAAATGCTAGTGCTTAATGAATGTATTGTAGCTGCTAATCCTTTAGTCTAACTAAGCATGAACAGTGCATAATAATTATAATAATAATAATAATAGTAATTTAGTTAGCAAACGGATAGATTAAGAACCGAAAGGAATGATTGAGTACGAGTATTGACTACACTTTAGTTAACTAAACTAAAAGGAAGGCCATATAACGACGGCGAATCAAGAGTTTCAGCAGTAAACGAATGTTGCTTCAGCAACAATGAAGTGATGGTTTTTTTTTTAGTGTAAAATTTAGCCTTAGTCAGAGCAACTAAATTCAAAATACTAACTGAAACACATAACATTTTAGTGCAAGAATGCAGAAAGAACATTATTGAGCCTAGCAACAAAAGTAGTTTTAAGAAGATTTTACAAATTTTATTCATACGAAAATTGAATTAAGCCAAAGAATGCAAAATCCTTTTCACGGGAAGAATTTTTATATACGTTAAATGCGTTCTTTCGTTCAAATTTTTACCTTAATTCTTTTATAATTGATATAATCTGCTGTACAATATAAAGAATTTATAAACGATACCACTCAAGTTGGTAGATTCTTATTTATAAGACAAAAAAAAAATCAAAAGAATAAGAAAGAAAGAAAGAAATAAATGAGAATATCTGCAAAAATATGAAGAGAAAATTGTTACTTTAAGTCCTGCGTGAAAAATCAAAATTTCTTACAATATTGTGAAATCAATAAAAGTCAAAGAATTGCAAAAGAAAACATTACTTAGCAAATTCTTTTTGTAAAGACAAGTAAGGGTAAGTATGTGAGCGTTTATGTTATCAAACACTCAAAAAAAAACACCAGCAACAACTTATCTTCACTCGCCGAAAAATGGTATAAAATAGTATATCTATCATATAAAGGGTGTTTTTTTAAGCCCGATAGAACTTCAAATTGTAAAAAATAACACAAAAGATTTCATTTTAATAAAACTGTTTTATTCACTCGAAAGATCAAGACATGGCTAGCGTTGTTCAAGCGTGAGTGTATTCATGATGATTTGCCAGACTATACTGAACATAAATAACAACAAGAGTAGTCAGAAGGACAGCTTGTATTGACAGTTGTCCCTATCGAAAGTTCTATCTAAGCTAAAAAAACACTCTTTATATACAATGCAATATCTTTCTTTCATATCTTTCATATGTCTTTCTATATATGGATGCTCCTTTCTGGGAATTTTGATAGAAAAGATTTTAAGCGTGATTCGACTGCATCTTGACGGTTTCATGATACTGTTCTAATTAATTTCATTCTTAAGTAAGTTTAATTTTAACATCAAGAGTATGCGCCTACCTTTTATGCGTATATCTACCTATCTATCTGTCTTCTGCATGCCTGTGCGTCCTCTTCTCAAATTCAAATAGTTTTCCTTGGAAATTAAAATGCTGCTAATTGTTTTTAGCTGGCATTTGAAAGATCTGAAGCAGGTGTTTTCGCAGCGTTGGAGTGCAGAAAACTTCAAAAGATTTATGAAATTTCATAAGTTTCATAACTCTCTCTTCGAGAGTTGTTGGTTCCTAATAAAAGTTTCGCCGGCTAGAAATTCTGCAAATTAAAACCGTCTCAATTCAAGAATTTGTGCCAAGTGACCAGTTACACTCTTTCCCTCTGGTAAAAATACGCCCCCCACAAACTTGAAGCACAATTTTTTGAACATTTACAAAAATTGCAAATGAAAAATAGAACGCCAGAGAATTGAAAAGTTTTAGTAGGTATATTTTTTCGACTTAAATGGTGTTATTTATTCTCTGGAAAATTTTATTCGGAATTATACAACAATTTGCTAAGAAACTGACCTTAAAGGAAGCGCTTTAATTCGGTATGAAAACTATTGAGAAGAGGGCTATATTTAGCTGATCAGCCCTTGGCAGCGGGTTAATTCGAGCGGCCTGAAAACAGCTGGCGGCAGATGAGTATAGCCAGCCTCCAGTATATCGCTGAACGCAGCTCACCAACACCAACGACTGCACTTGGTCTTCTTCATCTGCACCGTGGAGTACTGCATTGAATCAGTCGGCGCAAGGATGCGTACCTAAATTGCTTAATTAAAGTTTAAATGAGAAAACGTCTTTTTAATTGCATCAAGAGCCGCATTTGAGCGCGGTATATGCGGTTCCCGGGGCTACCGCAATGAAAACACCAGGAAAAAGCGATGAGTGGAGTCGTTGTTCGTACACGGCTGGTTCTTGTTGTTGTTGTTGTTGTTGTTGTTGTTGTTATCTCTGCTGTTGTGCTGCTAACAGTCTGACTTGTCAATGCCAGAAAACTTAGCTGCTGCCGCAACAACGAAGGCGCGCAGGTTAATAAGTAAAATGCAAAAATGCCAGGATAATGTGATACGGTCTCTGAATCTGCGCTACACTCACTTCGCAGGTGGCTGAAACCGGCATTACTTTTGTGGTATTTGCAAGCAGTGTTGTGTAACATTTAATTATCTCATTGCGGGACCGGGTGCCACCCGGATCGCTGTAATCGCATTGCTTTCATGGCGGGTGAAAAAACGGAGGAGACTTACTCCTGGCTTGGCTGGTTTTTTTTTTTTTTGGGGGGTTTTTTGCTACTTCGGTAAAATGTTCAGCGGAGAATAATGAAATTTAGCAGCAAGCAACAGAAAGGAATAACAAGGTAAATTGGTTGCGGCTGGTGAAACGACCCTGTAGGAAACGACCCTGGTCATGACATTTGCAGTACAAATTTTGGTGTACAAATTAAAAAACATTGCAAAGTTAAGCAACCATACGTACACACATACATACGTACATAATTTTATGACAACGAAATTATTTAAAAAAAAGTTTAAAAAAAAAACAGAAAACTAAAACTACGTAAAAGCTGTAAATGGTCCGTTCAGATTGTTCTAAAATTGTTCTATAATTTGAGAAAAATTTATAACTTTAAAGGTCTCCTAAACGCAAGGAGCAATTCGGGGCATGCCCCGGCATGGGTTTGCTGTTTCTCACACCTCGATTGGTATTATCGCGGTGATTATGTCGCATTAATGGCAAATAAATCATTTCCGTTTATAGAGAAAAACGCCTCGAAGACGCCTCTTTTCCTAGTGGGGGTACCTTTGATATTAAAGGCTTCTCATTTTTTTCGCAAACTGTATCTAAATGAAAAAGTACCTGTGAAGGAAGGTCTGCTCTTGTGAAGATTATTTGACTTTTTTTGGTGGAGCATTTTTCCGCAGAACATATTTACGTCACACACACACACACACACACACACTCCCATACACACACTTACATACACACACACGAGTCATATAGACATATGTACATACTCTACACAAACATATTGTACACTTGTTTCTTGAGGACTCGTGCTCGTTTATACCGTAAAAACATTAAAGGAGGCGTGCCAGTTATCGAGAGTTATATACATATATTCTATCTCTAGGATCTTTTGGCCGATGAAAACCTATGCCACTTTTCCCGAAAATAGCTTTCACAGTGCAAAGTATAATACATACAAATTCATATAGCAAAAGACCAAACAGCTTTAAGGACCAACTTTTTGGGTTTTGTTGTACGTAGTAGGCGATTATTTGTGTACTTTTTTTTTTTTGATGCAGACAAAGTTCTCTGATTAAGTTGTTAAGTACTCAGAACCCTTCAAAACGTCTTTAGAAGCAAAGCTTTTAATCAAGATTTTTTCTAAACTTCCATCATATTTTCCGTATAAGCTTGTTACGATGACCTGAAGCTCTTGTTTTTTTTTTTTTCTTGCATAATTTTGTCAATTATAAATGATCATTTAAATCAATATCATCATCATCATCATATACATATAACAATTCTTTATTTCTGATATTTCTTGGATATTCTTTGACATTTAAAAACAGTTTCAAAAAAACAACTTAAAAGTTCGTTCGATAATGTTTTGATAAAAATCTAATGCAGACAGATTGTGCTATAAAAATTATATTGATGCTAGTCTCAATTGGATAACATTCTTTGTGTTGTAATAATTCTTCAGTCTTGTAATAATTCTTATTGTTTCCATAGTTTTGCCCTTGGTTATTGTTGTTATTGTTGTTGTTGATGCTACTGCAGGGTTAATTAGTTCTCGAAAATGAAATCCTTTAAATCTCTTATTCTTCTCCTTTGTCAGTGAGTCTGTAGATGATAATAAATAATAAAGAATGAAATTGAATATTTTTTTATTATTTACTTTATATTCAACAATGAACTTGTTGTTGTTGTTTCTTAATTCTTAATTAAATTTTCCTTACAATGTTAGCCAGGATTAACAAACGAATGCGATACGAGTGCGATACGAGTATAATTAAATAATCATTTATGTTCATTTTATCTGCCTGAAGGTTGCGTAAGTGTGTATAAATGCGCAAACAAAAATAAAATGTAATCAAAAGAAAAACTTTTCTATAGAAAAGCGTTACACCAAAACTTTCTAATTTCTCTACCAATACCAAATTTCTAATTTCTAATACAAAATTTCTCTACCAATCTTGAGCACTTTTCTTTCATTATTTCTTTTTTTATTATCTCAAATTTTAAATTTTCTCTTCAAACTATTTATTGTTTGTAATTCATTGATTGATCTTGATTTTGTTTAATTGATCTGTGGACAAATCGGTATTATCGGTACATATTCTGAAAATACTAATAAGGCGAAGAACCTTGTTTTTTTTTGGTATCGATTTAAGCCACGATATCTCGAAAACCTGACGTGTTGAAGGTTGGTTTTTTCGTCGTACTGCCTTCTAAAAGGTATAAAATAGCAAAAATCTAAGCAAAAACGTATTTTTTCAAAATATCATACTTCGTTTAAAATGGTTTTATTAAACTTGATCGAAAAACGCCAAAGCTACCCTAAAATAAATCAAAAATTTTAACACTCAGACGCATCCTTTCGTAAAGCGCTCTTAAATTTTGTCATCTGAATTAGTTTAAAACTACGAATTTTTTCCGAACGGACCGACAGGCATGATGTTGACCACATTTATTATTATTTTAATAGTCAAAATATGTTCACAACATGACATTTATTTATTTCAAAATAATAAAAACACCAAAATTCCATCGTACTCGGCTGAGCTGCTGATATTTACAAAATTTAACTGCGAATTCACAAATTCCATGGATATTTTTTTTGCCAAAAAAAAAATATATAAATTTTTTAGATTTTTTATTAAGAATTCGAACAAAGCGAGCGTGCAACGTTTTTAAGCTGACCGAAAACTTTTCCAATTAAATCAATGGAGCGCACAAAGACTTCTGACAGCAGATAAAACTGCAAAAACAATCACGTGAAAAATCGTTGGCAAAAACGTTTCCAAAACCAAAAATATGTACACAGTAATATTTCGTAGTAAAACTTCTTGAAAGTGGGAAAGAGGTGGCGAAAGAAGGGGATAGATAGATGGACAGAGCGAGTATGGATTGTCCTACTCGGTGTATGAATATGAACCGTAACTCATAAAAATGGCGGAGTGCCACACATGCGTTTTGTATATAAATTTCTCAGGGCATATTTTGCCTTCTGGCTGTGTGTCCTCGTGTGTATCCAGAAGTGCGGGTCCTGGACTTGTTGTGCATGCAGACATTTGTGACAAAAACAAACACAAAACGTTTTCCAGCATGCCTGAGAATTTATGTGCTCCACTTTCTCTATCGCTCTCGCTCTCGCTTCCACTCTCCCAACCTTTCTCCGCTACTAACGCACAAACAAACTCAAGACCATTTATTCGCTGTGTTGAAAACAAACATATTTTCAAAACTTTCAAACAATAACAACAACAACAACAATAATTACAAAAACTTCCAAAACCATCAACCAAAACAAACAGAAGTCCGGAGCAAAAAAATTTAAAAAAAACCAGGAGAAAAAGTTAAAAAAAAAAATTATGAATGAGTAAAAGCACGCCACGAATTGCTGCATACTCCGCTGTCCGCAGTCCGTCGTCCGCCGTGTAAAAACTTTTGATAAAAAAGGTTAAAGAAATTATAAAAAATATGTAACAATTAAAGAGAGTGAGAGAGAGAGAGAGAGAGAGAGAGAGAAGACTGAGGTAAGCTGAGCTGAGAACGAGAAATGAATTTGAAATAATTTCTGTAACGCCGCGCGCTCTAACGAATCCGGTCGAGCGTCAACCCATGCGCGGCCCACACGCGTTCCGCACTACTGCCAACATATGAACGAGTAACTAGTTACAGTAGCACGGTTACACGCTACTCAAGCACACTTTGCAATAACAACTTACCAGCTCCAGAGTAACAAATACTGAAGGCTGCCAAAGGCGCCGCCTGCAGCGCTGCAGTCAGTTTTTCGAACTTTGAGAGCTCCTCGCTGCAGTTAGAGTTATGTATGTACGTAGTAGTAAAATCACATACAAGTTATTTGGGCTTCAAACCCTAACCCTAAGCCTCAGCATAACCCTAAACTGAACCCTTAAAAGTGTTCACGACCTTGCTCCAGACATACCCAAAAACCTGAGCCGTGTCTGCTTTTATTTTTGCATTTATGTACGCTTCTCTAATATTTAATTTTGTTCTTTCCTCCTACTTGCCGTCCACCCTCACCCGCACGCTCTCTGACTCCCTTCGTTCGCTCTCTTCTCCTTCTTCTTTTGCCATCATCGAGAAAAACCGTTGCAACCATGACTTGTCTCAGCCACAACGAGATTAATGAAGATCACTGCATCGGCCCCGAATGGCCCCGAATTTATCAAGTAATCCACAAGGCAGCAACCACATTAAGCTGACATTGCTAATTGCCAGCAAGATCTCGGCTGAGTCGGCTTCGGCTTCGGTATCGGTATCGGTATCGGTATCGGCATCGTTGTCAGTGTACGCTCTTAATTAAATACAAGATGCTAAAGCAATCATTTTTGTCGTCTTACGAGTACGTAGCTGGTACTCATGTGGGCACGACCGAGGGTGTCTGCGGACAGAGACATACCCTTTTCAATTAATTTAGCTGACATAGTTACTGTTGTTGTTGTTGTTGACGGTACTAACAGCATCTGTAACAGCGTCTGTGCCAATTTCGTTGCTGAACGCCATTTAAAAAAAGAGTTGAATTTTCGTACGTATCAAGAGTTTTGCTTTATAAGGTTTTACAGGGCCTTAGAGAGGCTTTAAAAAGACTTTGCATTTTAGACATAAGCATTAGACAACTTTTGGTATAGGTTACACCAGTATTAAATATTATTTCAGTGCCTCTCTTTGGGTACTTTTTAAACAACGAAGTTTTAAAATTTTACAAATCGCAATTAAGCTCTTTGAAAGCTCTTTAAAATGTTGCCTTATGTTAATTATGAAGAAACGTTTTTATATATACAAAGTGCCATCATGCGATTACTAGAAAAAAAACAACTTAAAAACGTCTCAAAATATTATTCCGAATTTCCAGCACACTTCATTTTCTTCTTATAGTTTTTATATCACATCATTCTCGAAGACGCTTCTTCTTGCGCGTTTCATCAGGCGTCAAAGTCACGTTTTTATCATTCGGAATGTTTTAGCAGTAACGAAATCCACAAAATACTCTTCTGCTTTGATTCGGCGCTGATACTGATCGAAGCGATAGTCATCAGGGTTTACCACTTTTCTCTTCAGATTTATCGGGTAATTTTTTACTGACCATCTTACTTCTCTGTCTCGATATTCTCGTCAGGGAATAACAAAGAACGAAAAACCGGAACGGAATAGAGCAATTCTCGTAATGGCGAAGCGCACCTTGTTAACAGAGCAAATAACATTTTTCGGAGAAGACGATTTTATAAACGCCAACAAATGCAAAGATCAGCAAAAAATACTTGAAGTTGCCAACAGACAGCACTGATGCGGATGCCGGTAGCGTCAGCGGCAGCGTCACCATCATCAGCATCATCCTGTGAACCGGATGGCTCTACTTTGATGCATAACGTGCTTGATTTGGTGCAGTTGGTTTAACAAAGTGTTGATGATGTGTCTTCGTAGAGGGTTGTTATAGCAAAGGAATGGGGAAAGGGGGAGAGGGGGAGAGGGGGAGAGGGGGGGAGGGGACATGGGGGACAGGTGCAACACTTTCTCCAATGTGCTTCGTCGGTAAGAATGTCAGCAGCAGCACCAGCAGCAGCGTTGGCTGCTCGACATCGAAATCATCAGAACGAACAACCCACAGAAGAAGAAGAAGAAGTAGAAGAAGAAGAAGAAGAAGAAGAAAAAGAAGAAGCAGAAGAAGAACTGCAACATCAACAATGACATAAACTTCGTTGCTGTTATAGCAAAAACGAAAGCGACCGTATTACAAGCTTCTTTCATTCCGCAACAGAATCGGAATCATTTGCAGCATCAGCTAAAAATCGGTGAAAAAAGTGATGCAAATGGTTCCGACATCGGTTTTTTTCTGCCCTGATACTTGTCAGAATGAAATTTTTGTAGAAATTCTGGAATAACGATGAGAAATTGTGTGAGAGAATGGATATCTTTTAACGATACGAAGTTACTGCCTCATTGAGTTTCTGTATCCGTCTGTGAAGTTAGTTAGTCTGTCGTTGCCAGGATCATCGTCGACATCAGCATCATCATCATCATCATCATCATCATCATTATAATCATAAAAACGGTGCACATGTTGAACACATTTTCTTACTGTTTCTTACAGTTTTTTTATTTAAATTATTAGTTGGTTCTTTCAATTTTTTTTATTTTATTTTAACCCTTTTAAACTTTACTTTTGTTATTTAGAGAATTTTTTTTGCTGTTTTTTTATTTCAAATTTAGTAGAATTATCTCAAGTATCGTATGTAAAAACAATTGAATTAACGCGGGCGCGCTTTGTTCGACCAACATTTATTATTTCCTCCTCCTCTTCCCCTTCTTCTTCTTCTTCTTCTTCCTCACACCACCAATCTTCCTCACAGCTCTATAAACATATTGCAGTTAATGCAATTTATTACAGTTCAGCTCACCTTCCTTTCATGCCCGAATCATGAATATAAAGTAATGCTCGGTGGCGGCGAAGTGTGCAGAATCTCATGGATTCAGTTTCAAAACTGATCCCCGAACCAGTTCAATATCAGTTCAGTTCAGTTCAGTGCAGTTCAGTTCACCACAGAAACCAGCAATGCCATAAAATTGCAAACCGAACGAAGGGCGTAGTGGGTGGCGGTGCTGGGGCCTACCCCTTTTCGGGTAATATCTGTCGTTGTTTATGAAGATTGAAATTTTGCAACGTTTGCAAACAAACTATGAAATCAATATCTATGCTCAATAACACAATAGATAACAGATAACAATAATAAAATGAATTTCCATGATATCACTATCGATGGCAGGCGTGGCCGACGATAGTGCAACCGACATCGATAGTGCTACCGAGGCCGATATCGATACCGATGCGAGTGTAAAATAATAACAACGCTGTTATAAACATGTGCAAACCGATAGCGAGCGGCCACGGTTGACAACAACAACAACAACAACAACAACAACAACAACAATGTGATAAGGTGATGATGCCAGCCACATGCTATGAAAACAATGTATGGCATGGCATAATCATCACCAAAGCAGCATGTTGCAAAGCAGTTGGTTGCGAACGAGACCAAGCGAAAATGGCTTTATATGGTCAATGAAATGATCAAGTGATGGAGGGATAGAAGGATTAGAGAAAACTTAGAAGTCCGTGTGTATGTACATACATACATATCAATACATATATTGCATACCTTGCATACATATTATGCAATCGAGCGAAAGCAATGAAATGGAATGAAATGCAACAACAAGAAGACAACAGAAGAAGAAGAGGTGGAAGAGGAGGAGGAGGAGGAGGAGGAGGAGGAGGCGAAGAAGGAGGAGGAGCAACAATAGTTACTCCAGATCCCAACCATCGTTACTTGCTCGCTGAGAAACTCTATTGTCGCTCTTTGATGCTAATAATGAAAAACACGGAAGACATTACTTGCTATGAGTAATAAGAACAACAACAACAACAACAACAACAACAACAACAACAACAACAATAATAATAATAATAATAATAACAATAATAATAATAATAATAATAATAATAATAATAATAATAATAATAATAATAATAATAATAATAATAATAATAACAACAACAACAACAACGACGACAACAACAACAATAACAACAACAACAACAACAACAACAACAACTACAACAACAACAACAACAACAACAACAACCACAACAACAACAACGACAACAACAACAACAACAACAAGAACAACAACAACAACAACAACAACAACAACAACACCAACACCAACACCAACAACAACAACAACAAATGTGAAAATTTGCGCAACTCACACAAAGCATGACCAGAAGAACTACATACAGAGAATCAAACTGAAGACCACGCGACTCGTCGGGAATCATCATAGCTGGCCGGCAATTAATTTTAAAGAAAGACAAGTCAATGTTCAGTGTCAATGTTGTTGGCAATGTATTGCTGATAGTGTAAATAACAGCAGGAACAGCCATAGATGCAGCAACAGATAACAACAACAACAACAACAATAACTACTACAACTACAATCATAGCAATATATGTATGTATGTATGTACATACTACAATAAATTAACATAATAGCAAATTGCAGTGGCAACAACATCAAATACAACGTAACAGACACGGCTAAATACAAAACATATTCACAAAGCGAAACACACACACACACACACACACACAAACACATGCTATACATTCGTGTGAAGTATGTCTGAACTCGTATTAACTCATTAGCGTCCAGCAATCTCGTTTGAGATTCGTGATCGTATTGCTGCAAAATACGTTAGCAAAACGTCTTGCTTCAACGGAAAACTTAGTAAAATCGTTTCAAAATAGATTTGTAATAAATTACTATAAAAGTAAACTTAATTTCTCTTTGTTTATTTTTAATACAATAATAAATGAAAGCACTGAAAATATCAATTTATAAGCGTTTTTTGTTTTTTTGGCTTTATTGAACTGGCTAGTACTGAAAAGAAGTTATGGTAACCAATTACAAAACCAACATGGACTTAAAAAACAACTTAAAAGAAATTTTGTGCTCTAAAAAAGAATCTTTATAGTCTTGAAAATATAAGCATTTTGGTATTAATTGCTAAGTCGTTAATTCAAATGAAGCTTTTCCATCAAAAATATGTAGCTACCTTTAAAAAATATCTATCGCACATTAAATTAGGCTTCGATGGGTTAAAGATATTACAACGTGAGAAGATGTTTCTTGTTGTTGTTGTTGCTACTGCTGCTGTTTTTAACTTAGAACATAGTACAAATTGCCATTTTGTAATAGCAGTAATTTTCATTATTCCTTGCATGCTCAAACACACAATGAGAGAGAGGTGTTGTTGTTGTTGTTGTTTGCGTGTTGGCCTTGTTATTCAACACTGATGTTTGGCTTTGTTTCTTACTGCACTAGTATTAGTTTGTACGATATTTGCACTTAGTGACATAATCAATGACGCAACTCACGCATATGAACTCACACGCACACGCACGTGCTGTGTCCCATTAACACTGAAAACTTGAAGTGCATACACTGAAACTGTTTGCGTGCGGTTGATAATAAAGCATACCAAAAATACGCGGAAAAAAACATTCGTAAGCAGTTCGTCACATTCTTCATATGAAATTTGAAAAAAAAAATCACAGAAAAAGGAAAACAGATTCAGCCTTTATACACCTAATCCTGTTTTTACACGGTACCTACCTTCGTTTCAGAGAATATCGTGTAAAAAAATCGTGTAAAAAACACTCAGCGTATGTACCTAATGGCAAAATATTAGATATCTTGATTTTACACTTTCAAAATAAACGGTTCCTATCAGAAAAAAAAAAACGAGCAGCTAAATTCAAAAGAATACAAATTACAATATTTTTTTGTAAGTGTAAAAATAAAAAAAACGTGTAAAAACAGAATAAGTTTACTTTGTCGATTGTGTTATTTCAAAATCGTGTAAAAAACAAAGAAACCGTGTAAAAACAGGTTTAAGATTAGATTGTATGTTAATATAAATAAAAGTTAATTATAAAGTTCATAAAGTTGGTTAGATTACATTTCTTTTCAACCGAAATAACGTAATTATGGCTGATTTTGCTTTGAGCTGAACTCTTAGAAGTCTTAACAATATCTTTATTAATAATGAAAGTATTTTATTTAATTATTATTTAGTTATATTAATATTAATTTTATTTAAATAGATAAGAATATAATACGATATTTCATATATTTTTGGTAAAATTGTTAATGTTTGGTAAAATTGTTCTCCGTATTGAAATGATTTATTAATTTTAATAACGAGAATATAAATTATTATAGAAATAGTAAGTGCGTGGTCAGAAAAAGAGTCAACTGCCATATAATTAATGTATATATGGCATAATTTATATGGTATGAGGTACATTTCGTTATTCGTCGTCGCAATTCATACTATTTTCAGCAGCTTTCCTCAGTGCAGATTTTTGAGAAAAACTAAAGCGAGAATGCAAAAAGAGAGATAGAAAAAGAGACAAAATAAAAGGTAATTTTTTATGAAATTAATAAATCACACCATTTTTTTTTCTCAGTGTATATTTCAGAAGCTGCATGCAGAAGCTCTTGCCTTTTAAATTGTAAACTTTTCTTTTCCAAAAAAGAAAACCACAACAATGACACAATATCGATAGGATTAAAACACTCAAGGCATTAACAAAAATAACAATTGCCACAACAACAACAACAGCAACAACAACGACGAGAACAATCAAAACCGCAGGCCGCAGCAACAAGAACCAACCGAACATATTGTCAACACCGAGAATGAAATAAAATGGAATTCATGGAATGATTTCTCAATCGAATCGAGTTTCGGTAAACACGAATGACCGTGACGGTATACTTTATTCAATGATAATGTAAGGAGATGAAAACTTGGACTAAAGGAAGGAAGGAAGGAAGGAAGGAAGCATACACACGTGCTTTGTGCTGTGGTTGCGTGTTGAAAATCGTATGATCGTATGAGTTACGTCATCTCACGAGAGATCAAGAATTTCTCATGTTCTCCTGAAGATTCTCAACGTATGCTTCGATTTATGTTAACACAAAAAAGAAATTAAATAGCCACAAAAATTTCCCATTAAATTTAATAAGCATATTTTCAAAATTATACCAATTTACCATGATGTTATCATGAAAGAATGAATGAAATTTCGAAATTTGTATATAGACATATATTCGTTTCTCAATAATCATAATAGTCTTCATAATAAACATAATCATAATAATCATAATAATAGTTAATGTCATTATGTAAAAATTGTTAATGTCATTATGCTCAATATTCCTTTCTTCTTCTAGTCCTACGGCTAGACTTTCTCCAGTAAAGTAAAGACTCTTCGCTCCCTCCTAAATTCCGAGCTACAGTCATCGTCGTAATCCAGAAGAGCAGAAATTATTGTCCCTTTGGCAATAATGGCAACTTCAGCTGCAGTCAGAAAAGATGGCGGCAGCAAGTACCGGACAATATTGCAAGAAATGGCCAGGCTCAAATGACTTTGCAAACGGAACACATGCTGAACCAAATGCTGAATTATGTGAACGTGTTTGTGTGTGTCTGAGGGTGGGTGTGTGTAGAAGAAGAAGAAGAAATGAAATCATTTTCATTGCCGTAAAAGTCTTCTCGACTGTTAGCCACGCACCCAAGCATGACATGCAGCCTTCAGCTTCGGACATGAGCGTACTAAAACTCGAACACTCGCTTTAGTGTCGCCACCGCCCTCACCCTCACCCTCACCCTCACCCTCACCCTCACCCTCACCCTCACCTTCACCCACGTCAACATCATTTAGGAATTTTGTTGGTTGCAAAGCTGCTCCTTCATGCACCTCATGCGTCTCCAAATAAGTCGAGACTATTGCCGCTTGCATTGCTTCTGAGCGGTGAGCTGCGAGCTGCGAGCGGCAGCAGTAAATGCTGCACAGCGTCCATTTCTGCATTCGCATTGCATCCATATTTTCTTGCATACGCATTTGCATATGCATGCTGCTTCCTGTTGCTGATTTCCATTTCCGTTTTCCGTTGTCCGTTTTTCGTTTCCTCTTCCGCTTCACATCGTAAGCAAATGAAGATGTATGCATGTTTGTATCGTATGTGTATGTGTGTGTGTGTGTGTGACTATTTTAATCGAAATTCCTTGATCCTTCGTAGCTGTTGCTTGGTTCGTAAGAATCACAGATAATCTCGATTATGTCGATAACGTTATATGACTACATGCGCACCCAAAAGATCAAGGTTGTTTATTCGGCAGGCACATGACCGTTTATGCTATTCAAGGATACACTTGGGCTCTCTGTTGATTGAACCGTATTGAAATTGCTTGTTGATTGCTGGAGAAGTTTAGAAATTTAGAAATTGATCGTAAATATTTAATGAAATTGAAACTGACAAGATAAACGGAGAATAACGGTGCACTTTGAAGTGAGACAAAAGATGAGCACATATTTCTGTGAACGCACTAACCTTAAACACTAACAATTAGTACGAGTTCGGACACAATTGACAGGCTTATTCACAAGCTCACTTTTACCCGTCGCGGCGTCGTCGTCGTCTAAAACAGCCGTCTTTTTCTATTCACAAGCTAGCTATTTTGTGTAACATATGCTAGCACCGAAAATGTTATCTGATACACAAACCGTTTTCGTTCAGAACGAACAAACCTGACGACGAAAACTTCAACGAATGTTGTAACAATCTGTTTAGACGAAGAAAAGCTATAACCACTAAAGTAAGGCCAGTTAGCAGAAGTTCATAAGCTTGACGAACATTTTTAGCGTTTTGAAATTCGCAGTATTTGTCCTGAGCTATCAAGCGATCAAGGTATTTCTTCAACAAAATGATAAAGGTAAGGATTTGATAAAGGTAGTTTATTGAAATTGTAATTTCATTGCTTTTTGTAGTACACTCGTAATTTGAATTTCTCTTAAATGGCGAAAATCTCGAGACTGTAATGATTGTTTTTAATTTCATTGCTATTTTTTCATTTAATATAATCGCCTTTAGTATCCTCAACTTGACCCTCATCGTCATCTACAACGACATCAGCATCAGCATCAGCATCATCTTGAGTGTAACATCAGCCGCTTCTCTTTCTCTTGCCAACCGGAACGTCATTATTATTAATCCCTGTCATTATAATCGCCATCATAATCAACATACTCGTAATTTCCTACGGAATAATCACTACTTTGTCAGCCATCCTTTGCGTATCCTGATTATCTCATCATGTTAAGCTTCAAGCTTGGAGCCTTCAGAACTGCTCGCTTGTGCACGCTTTCACTATAAAGTGTTGCCACAGTGAAGGAAGAGCATGTACATGCAACCAACAAACAAGCGTGTGCGTGTGTGTGTGTGTGGCTTTGTGTGTGTGTGTATGCAAAAGAGCGAAAACTGCCTGAAAAGGACACCCGTTAACAGGATAAACAAATGCAGGCGCGGCCTCGTCATCGCCAAAGAAGAAGAAGAGGCACGGGCACGGGCAGCTCGGTACAAGCGATGAAACTTGTAAAACGGTTAAGCACTTCCGCTGTTGCTGCTCTTTTGAAATTACGTGTAGATACCGCACGAGTATTAAAAACTCTCAACGCAAGTGCAATTTTTTTTTTTAAACGTTCTCTGGTTGTTCGCCTTGCGCTCTGGTTAGTTGTTGTTGTTTGTTGTTGTGGTGGTTGTTGTTGTTGTTGTTGTTGTTGTTGTTGTTGTGGTGGTTGTTGCTGTTGCTGTTTTAACGTCGGTCGTTCTTGTGCTTTGCGGCTGAAAGTCTTAATGCGTGTCATCTTTGTTTAGTTAATGAGATCTTACGCTACGTGCAGAGAAGAGCAGCAGAGCAGTTTTTAAAAAAAGGAATTCATAGAAGAAGTGAAGAGAGAGGTACTGAAAGGAACTGAAGCTACGCGGATCGTGCAAACATTTAAATAAAAAGGTTTCTGAGACGTTGCCATCATAAAGAGCGTGCCGCACCGAAAGCGATAAGACTTTCTTTGTTGCACTGAAGTTTGTCTTCGTCTTTCCCTTTTCCTTTTGAATTTTAATTGAATACCTGGCAATTTTCTCTCCTCCCTCAACTCTAGTGCCGGTAAGACCCTTCCTCAACGCCGGTGCGTGGTCAGGAAATGCTTGAAAGGTGGCTCACTTTAAGTGGCTACAAATTTTGTTGTTTTCCCGAGCACTTAATTTTTCGGCTTTAATTTGCTTCATTTTCTTACGCAAATCCGATCGGAGTTACGGAGTGGCCTCAGAGCGTCAGTTCCGGAGAGACGTTGTGGTACCGTTGTGGAATTACGAGCACTTGCGCCGCCTGCTCAGTACTCTATCAGCTCTACACTTAATACGACAAAGTTATGTTTGTCGTTCACTCGAATCTGGACGCTCTTAAGTTTAACGTTCTTTGGTGTTTTCGGTTTTTTTTTCTTGTTGAATTTTCATAGGCATCCTTAAAGCAGCAGCAACAACACGTCAAGCCCAACTATAACAAAGTTCAATGCTCTACGACTCAGCCAGAGCTGGAAAGTGTTCGAAATGCGAACACCGAACAAACGCAAAAGAGGTGCCGAACGCGCTCTGATGTTGCAGGAATTTTATTAAGTCGTTCTTGGCCTCGGGCATACCGTAGACTTTAATTAATTGTTTAGTTCTCGGTCGGCAAGAAAGACATTTGAAGTCACCAGTCGAGAGTCTAGCTCTTGGTCCTCGGAATGATTAAGTTTTATGCAGATCGTTAGTTACCGACGACACGGACACGTCTAACTCAAGAATGACTGACTGCATGGAATGGAATTTAGAATTGAAGACAGGACGCAAGGTAGAAAGGAAATACCAGAAATTTGAATTTTTCTTAGAGAATTATAAATGCTGAAATTAGGCAAATATTTGTCCACCATTCTAAAGAGTCAAAGGAAAAGGTATGGTATTTTTTTTTTTTTTGTACGATTAAATATACTTAGAGCATAAAGTTTTTGGCAAGAAAAAAAAGAAGTATTCGTCGCCGTAAAACAAATTTAAAAGGCTTATTTATGCAATACTTGAATATTTAAATTAAAACAAAATTTGTAATAATAATAAAAATGTCTGCTGAAAACCGCGTAAAGTGACGACGCGTAATGAGTAAAATACAAAAGTTTCCTTCGATGAAGAATTTCAAAAAAGACGCTATTAAAGAAAAAGCTGCATATATGTAAGTTATATCTAGTATGCACCAAAAGTTGATTCTTCAACTGTAGAAAATATTTCTTTCTTCCTAAATAGGAAGAACTTCAAAACGTTTTGAAGTCCCAAAATTTTGCTTGGTCCCAAACTCTTGCACGTACTTTTTAATCACGTCTCCTCAATTTTGTTGTTGTTGTCAATTCAAATTCCCGAACCCTGCGAAATGTCAGCGAATTTGTCCATTTTGCAAAATCAACGTGTTTGTAGCCGTCAGCAATTTGACTCGTTGCAATTCCGTTTTCCTTTCACAAGAGAGAGAGAGGGCGGCCACCTAAACACAAACGCAAACACAAACACAAACACTCTCCCTCACGCACGCCTTCTCTCACGCGGAGCAGCAGCAGCGACCACAGCACTCAGAATGGTTTGTGTGCTTGCTATTATTTCATTTAGAAAATTTGAGGTTTCCTCAGCGGAAGTAATCGCATTGTAAGCGATGGAAGGACGGAAGGACGCAGAAATGGATGGAACGCAAACATTGGTATGGGCGTGGCCGGGCAGAGTGAAGAGGAGGGGGGGCGTAACCACTTTTAGAGCGCAGTATTGCTGAGCGAGCAGTGCGGCGATGAACTGCGGCCAGGAAAAGCGCTGCGTATTGTTTTACTTGTGACCAAGTCACGTGCTGACGTCCTCATCTTTGGAAAACGTATTTGCGGTTGGATCAGTCGCATCGGGTCGATTTCGATTGGCGAAAAATGCCGTTACCTAGTGCCAGCGTTGGCTAACACAAAAGAAGTCAACGCATGGGCGTGGTGGGCGTAACACGCACGTGACGCTCACCAAGTCGCACGTGACAATAATATGCTGTCTTATTTTTATTTTCATTTTTCTTTTTATTGATCCAATCGTTAATCTGTTTGTGTGCTAAAGAGACTTAACTTTTACTGAAATAACTTCAAAAATTAAGTCAAATTAAATTGAATTTAAATTTTGTGACATTTACAGAAAAAGGAAGACTTTAGTAGGTTTTGAAATGTTTACTTGCAGAAAGCAAAGAGTTTTGAAAAATGAATTTTATTTAAAAATCGTCACATTTAAAATGCGTTATGCGGTCTTTTTATGATAGTATTAATATAACAGAAAAATCGCAACTAACAGTTAACTGCAAAATATGAACAAAATGAACTTTTTTTTGTAAGCATTTTGTAGTAAATGCCGAAAAAAAGTAATAATATTCAGAAAGATACCTAATTTTTATTTTTTTGGGAATTTATTATATTTTTATATATTTTTTAGAAACTACATTTGCCATAAAAATTACAACTCCAAACCAGTCTCGCGTTAAAAGGTTTTGGGAAAAATATTCTTTTACGATTTATTGTATGATTTATTCATGTAATGATTTGTGAAATAAATAAAAAAATTTGATTAAAACAAAAATTCCAATTTTTCAATTCAATTTCAAGCACTATCTATCGGCTTTAAAAGGCACACAGTCGGCCTTATAAATCTTCTACCCTGATTTTGAAATAGAATAATATATAAAAATATCATCGCTCCTCAAAGAATGACGCAATAATATTTAAAATAACAGTTCTATTTGGATAACCGTTTTATTTAAATTAAACTTTGTTTCATGACAAATATTTACCGCGAGTTCATTGTTTGTTTGTTTTCCATTGACAATATTTTAATAGCTTCAATGATACTCGTACTCTCTTCCTCTCTCTCTCTCTCTCTCCCCTTCATGCATTTTATAGGCATTTTTAATAGCAGATAATTATCATGAATATGAACAATTATTAAACATTTATTTATTTAAGCGCAATTTAAGCCGTAAGCATTGCTATTGATTAAAATTGTCAATACAAATTCAAAATTAATCTTCCTTTCTCTCTCTCTCTCTCTCTCTCTCTCTCTCTCTCGCTCTCTCTCTTTTCCTCTGTACAGCAATCGAGGGTTGGACCAAAATAAAAGAGGGTGGTAGGCAACAAAACCAGGTTAATGCATGTTGTAATTTATACGCTTCGTTGCGTAACGGTATATAATTATATGATATACTCGTAAATAGAAGTATGTATATGTATATACGTATCGTACTTATATATATATATATATGTATGTAGAATGCGTTTTATATGTCATGCTTTGACGCCCGCTTTGCACAGATCATTCGCGGTTTGCATGAAAAATGTAATTAAAACTTTGTAAATTAACTCACTAACATCAGAAAATAAACAAAATAGAAACAAAAAATAAAAAAATTATGAGAAAATTCAAATCATGGACAGCGGTAAAAAACCGCCAGCGACAACAACGACAAGAATGACCACAGAAGCTAACACAATACATGTTTAGAAAAAGGGAGAGAGATAGAGAAAGAGAGAAAGAGAGAAAGAGGGGGAGAGAGAGAGAAATAGAATGACAATTAGACTGAGAGTGGAAGACAACTCCGTAGGCAGCTTAAGGCTATACCACTCCGGTCAATTTCTGCAGCTACGAGTAAACACGCGAACCATCTGTCAATTTCTAGTACTCGTGAACACCCACACGCACACACACCCACACACACACCCACACCCACATCCACAAACGCACACCTACACAAACGACTGCATAGTTGACCCAAAAGTCATTAAATAATGCCAAATCGTTCATGAATCGTTGACGAAAGCTTATGCATACGAACGCTTCAAAGCGTTGAAGTGTAAAGTTAAATTTTTTTTATATCCAATAAATTCCAACTCTATCGATAGTCTCGACAAACTAATACGAGTATGTATATAGATTTTTTATGTATCAAAATTTTCTATAAATTAATTAGAGATTCATTAGAGTTGCAAAAAAATGATGAAAAATTACATAACAGATGCTTTAATGTGAGCCTTTTTAAACTGGTTTTACTATTATAAAAATTTCAACAAAAACTTACTTGAAATATGTACTTAATTAATTATTAAATTGAAAACATTTAGTAATTATTTACGCGTATTTTTAGTTAGAATAGAAATAATTAAAAATTGCCATAAAATAAAAAAGCCTCATCGCTTTAGCCTTTATCATTGTGGACAAATGGCATCTTGCAGCTGCAAGGCGATGCCACACCTTTTATAATAAGGCTTTTAATAAAATTCATCAACGTCTATTTCAACGGACAATTCAGGTATGATTCATGCACGATGATGATAAATCCTTCCATACATTAATATAAGTACACATAATGCTGTTTTTTCACAGTACATATGTTCGTGTTAAAATAAATAGTGTAAAAATAAATCGTGTAAAAAAAGACACACAATATGTAATATTAAATATCTCGATTTTAACATGAACGGACTTGGGGCACTTTCAAAATAAACGGTTCATATCCATAAGAAAAAAAAAAAAAACCAACGAACAGCTAAATTCAAAATAATTCAAATTAGAATAAATATTTTTGTGCGTGTAAAAATTAAAAAAACCTGTAAAAATAGGATAAGTTCATTTTTGTCGACCTTGTTATTTCAAAATCGTGTAAAAAAAGACCGCGCAAAAACAGGATTAGGTGTACATATGTCATGCGTGATTCGTGTATGTATTTATTTTGTGTTTGTGTTTGTGTTTGGTTAGTGTTAAACAAAGAAGGCATGTTGATATCGATGTTCCTCAAAGACTTTGTCTCCGTTGAAGATATCAACTTCATTGCTATTGCTGTTGTTGTTTTTGTGTTGTTGTTGTTGTTGCTGGTACTGTCACTATTATTGTTGAGCAATGTTTGGAGCTCGTTGTTGTCAATGCTGTGCGAATTTGAATGCGGACGCTTGTCATTGTCGTTGCTATTGTTGTTGCTATTCTCGTTATTGTCATAAAGCGCTACCGAAAATACTCTCTAGACACATTCAGCGTAAACTCTTTTAGAGCTCTCTTTTAGTGAAATATTGTTACTGTTGCTGTTATTGCTATTGTTGCTATTGTTGCTGGCTGTCAGTACTGTGCTCTTGTACGCGTGTGTGTACGAGTGTATGTATGAGGGCGTATGAGAGAGTATGTTGGCTTTACAAACTCGTATTTGCGAAATTTATGCATTCCGCTTGATTGCTTCGCCACCGCAGCGTTGCCGTTGCCGTTGCCGTTGCCGTTCGCTGTAGCAACATTTTAGCAGATCAACTTCATTAAAATTCCAAGCGCTTTGTTTTTGTATAAAAAGGAAAGTTTCGTTGTTGCTGTTGTTGCAGTGCACTGAATAGCCAGCAGCTAACCCTTCGTTAAAGTCGTTGCCAAGTAGTAAACGCTGCAACAAGGACACAACGCGTTGCGACGACGCCATACCGGGGCGGTGTGTTGCACTGCGCTGAAGAGAACCGAAAAGTTTAATTAATGGAATTCGTTTACAAGAAATATTCATGTTTCAACATTTTGGCCAACAAGTAGTCGACCGAACTTGCTGGCTGAGTTCAACGCTGGGGCGTACACTCGTGCAAAGCCCCCGACCGAGACCCGGCGACCAGAGCGACAGTTCGGCTCACCAGCTGGCGCTAGCGAATCGTTAGCGTGCGTGGCAAGCGACTCCATGCTCGTGCAGTGCACACGAGCACAATATACATAATTGTAATCAACACTCCAGCCAAGGACTTGCAACCCACTTGAACCTCAACAGCAACACTTTGGCACTTACTCTCGCTCTCTCGCTCTCTCGCACTCTCACACAAACAACGGTCGAGTTAAGGCTGCCTCAACATGCAGCAGCCTTGAGAGAAAAGTGTTGGCAGAGTTGCCCCAACACAGCACTTTGCTGCCATTAATTTGTATGTATCGCAGCTTGTTGGGCTGTCAGCCCGGTGCGGCGCGGCCGTCGCGACGGTCCGCTGGTCGTCTAGGGGGCGGCTGTGTGGACGGACGCCTGGTGTTGTAGATGGTGCGATACACTTAGCATCGTTGGCACTCCGTCCTCGCTTCTTCTGTGGCTAAATAAATTGTAGCAATTTTTATTTTATACCATTAGTAACACCGAAACAACCGTCCGTCCGTTCGTCCATCCTTCTCTGATGAGCAGCGCTTCTCTAAGAGCAATTTCAATTTAACTCATTTGGTAGATTTTGCTGCAAAGTGTGTTCACGATAAAAGAGTTAATTACAATACTGTCAATAAATAGTCACGCCCCGTTTAAAATCAATGATCAATGAGTCGGTGTCGGTGTCGGTGTCGATGTCGGTGTCGGTGTCGGTGTCGATGTCGATGTCGGTGTCGGTGTCGGTGTCGGTGTCGGTGTCGGTGTCGATGTCGGTGTCGGTGTCGATGTCGGTGTCGGTGTCGGTGTCGATGTCGGTGTCGATGTCGGTGTCGGTGTCGGTGTCGGTGTCGGTGTCGGTGTCGGTGTCGGTGTCGGTGTCGGTGTCGGTGTCGGTGTCGGTGTCGGTGTCGGTGTCGGTGTCGGTGTCGGTGTCGGTGTCGGTGTCGGTGTCGGTGTCGGTGTCGGTGTCGGTGTCGGTGTCGGTGTCGGTGTCGGTGTCGGTGTCGGTGTCGGTGTCGGTGTCGGTGTCGGTGTCGGTGTCGGTGTCGGTTACCGTTACCGTTACCGTTACCGTTACCGTTACCGTGTCGGTGTTTTACTTAAAATTTATGTCTCTCCACGCACGACATCAAAACGCTTGCTGGCATCACTTCAATAAAATCGAGTACTTTTTCTCCGCTCACACTCAAAAGAAAAACCTCTGCTCCTGACTTTGAATTAGCCACCTTCTCTCTTTTCGCTCTCCCGCTCTTCCTCTCTCTTTCTCTCTTTATTTCCCTTTGCATGTCAAAGAAACGCAACGGGCACATTAAATTTATTTCTGCTGCCAGCCCGCCAGCGATCATGATGAAACGTACTTCCGACTGACAGCTCTGAGTGACAATGAATGAGTGTTCGACTGAGTGCGGATACTTTGAGCTTCCACAAATCTTAGGGCTCCACCCTCGCTGTTGCAACGAGCTAACGAAGTTTTCAGGAGCGGATTAACAGCGAAAAGGTCACGGGAAAGAGGCACAGATCGACCGAAATTTTTGCCGAAAATACAATAAATTACTAAAAAATGCGGAAAATCCATCCCTGCTTAAATCTATCGTATTAAATTAAAGACATCATGTTTTCAATTTCATGTTCTCCTTCTGATTTTCTCTTCCGCGGTTTTTCTTTGTCGCTTTCTTTTAACTCCAGCAATCGCCAATCCCTCTTTTTTTCGGTATAATCAGCCGAAATTTCGTATTTTACCTTTGAAATAGTTTTTTTTTTTTTTTTTTTTTTTTGGGTGTAGTTGCTCTTCTTTAGTACGATTTCCAACCATTAGAGGCATAATCGAGAAAGTCAAAGTGCACTCAGAATGCTTCTATTCTAAAGTTTAAATGGCTCAAGAGGGTCACCCTTCGATACACCCACTCACAGCTACACACACACACAGTACACCCACACCCACAACCACCACATAAAGACGTGTTCAGCAATATTGCGCTTAAGCTTTCCTTGCGGAGACTGCAACTTCTCGAGCATGACGATTCCTGAACTTCTCGCTAAACGAAAAACTTTCGAGATAATCAAGTATCGCAATTAATTCGAGAATGGGTGAAGACAAGCGACGCGGAAATGGAAGGAAGGAAATGGAAGGCCACACTAAAAATTGTTGTTGCTGCTGCTGCTGCTGCTGGTGGTTTCCGCTGTAGTGCTGTTGCTGACATCGGCACTACCACGGCCGTAGCCAGAAGAAGCAAAAGTTTGATGGCAATATTTTGGCAATAATTTTCTTCAATTGTCACAAAAAAGAGAAAATTTTAGTAGCTAGCTATCCTTGGAGAATGTCTCCAATTACGTTCTGAGTGAGTTGTTTCCAGGTAGCTACGAGTTTCTTCTTCTTTTTTATCCCGTCCTCGGGATTGGTTTCGGATTGGTCTGGGACGAAAACGTCCTGATCTCATTTCTCACATTTCTCTTGTTAAAGGTTCGCAGACTTAAAGGGTGTATATGTCGGTATATCGTTACCGCCTAAGCGAATTTAGACCTTTACATCAGACAGGCAGTTTGTGAAGTTGATTGCGACAGGCCAAACCTGGTTCGTTGCGTTGGTAAATTTCTGAAAATGTTTAATTTTTTACGGCATACGTTTAAAGCTTAAATTTTCCATCGAATCATTAAAATGTCTTGCTTTTTCGTGAGCTTTTGAGAAACTCTAGAAATGAGAACAGTCAGAGACTGTCGTCGTACACTTGGCACACACACACACACACACACACACACACCCACACACACACACCCACACCGAGCACACACACTCGCATTAAGAATAAAATAATTGAGTTAATATGAGCGCATGCATTTCTTTGGCGCTTTCGCTGACAGTTATTTTCAGTGCGTTTAAATCAACAGCGTTTAAAAAGCATTGCAAATGCATACACACATACGTTACTGACACACACATACATATATAAGTGTGCGAGTGTGTCTGTCTACCTTTGGCGTCCTGTTGCTCCGGTTGAATATTTCGACAGGTTTTTCTTATGTTTTCTTACTTCCTTTTTCTTTCGTAGTTCGTGGATGTTACTCGTAATATTTTTGTCGGTTTTTTTCTTTTAAATCCAAGGAGTTTACTGCCGTTTGAGAAGATTTAAATGACTTCATAAAAATAAACGCTTGGCAGCACTCAAAAAAGAAATTAGATTCTTTTTGGACCCTGTTTCTACCGCCCGTCCGTCCGTCCGTCCACCTCTTTCTTTTACAATCCTTTGTGACTCAAGCACAATTTAACTGTGCATGTCGTGGCATGTCCTTAAGCCGTTTCTTAGCAACGCTATGTCACTTTTTTTAACACTAAGCATACGTCAGTTTTTTTTTTTTTTGCATAAATACATTCATTTTTCAGAGAAAAAGTTAATTTTCCTTTTCTACAGGATTGCGTTGTCACTGTCTCTTCCGACTGTATCCGTTTTATTAAAATTGTCTTTTCTAGATTTTTTCTTTTATTTTATTTTATTTTATCTTTTTTATTGTTTAGTTAGTAACGTTAAATATTAAGAATTTCTTTGGTGTAAATTGAAATTAAAGCTATTTAATACTTTTGAAATAGTTCAAGTATTTTAAAAGTGTTATGAAACATATTAAAATTTGCAAAGCGTACAATATTTTTATGGCGATAGACATTTTTTATTTGAACAAAAAAAAAAAATAATGCGATATACAATAATTTTGTAGATTTGAAGACAAGATTTTCAAGAATAGGAACCAGTTTAAATTATCGCAGTCTTTAGAATTTAGTAATTAAATGAAGCAATCAATTTCTGAAAGTGCGATACGTACTATAATTTATAAGGATTAGCTCTGATTCTTTACATATTCGATATCGTCAAACAGACGCATTTAAACATCACAATTTATCGCTCCGATTACGACAATAACTCATGGTTTGCTATTTATTTACGATATTTATTACACACACTTAATTATTATTTATGGGATACGATGTTATTGATACAATATTATATTAATAACGTGAAAACAGATTTATGTTTCTGTTTTTTTTGGTTGTATTTCATAATTTCATGAAACCATTCCACAAATTCCGAAAATACTCGTAGCAATATTCTGCCTTTGTTTACACTCGTCTAAAAGTTAATTAAAATGTTACAATTAATTAGTGGTTGCTGCTACTAATCATAACGCCACAACAATAACAATAACAATAGCTTGAATTAGCACACTATACTGAAAATCTTATATACGTAAAGTATTATATTATATTTGTTCGTTTTTAATAATGAAAATAAATTTGTTGTTTTCTTTTTTTTGAGTTAGCTTTCGTTTGATTTAATAAAATTGATTTTCAAATATCATCATTTTGACTAAGTTTATGCATAACATACTCGTAGTAATCACAAAAGTAATGGGATGGCAACAATAAAATGTTTCGCTTAAATAAACCCATGAAAATACCCAAATGAGAACACATTCTCGCCTTCTGAGTGTTGTTTTCAGGCTTAAAGTCATGGTTAAGTGAAATATCACAAATGAATAGCAGAAGTTTGATCCATATTTCTCAATTTTGTTAAGGTTATTATTCCTCTAAATTATTCTACCTACTCTCAAGATATTCTCGCCTTTCCAGAGACAGATTTTCTAATATTTTAAGAATTTAAAAAAAAAGGATCCGATTGTTTGAAAAAGGTACCGATTGTTCTCGGAGCCAAAGCTCTGTTATTTACAAAAATGTGAGTCTTAATGTTAAAAGTTTAGGCTCATACTATACTTTAACGGTTTGCAGAAACGTTATAGCACCGCTTAACACATCGCTCGGTACATCAGCTGTGGGCTGGTATTTGAATGTATGCAAACCAAATTCTATGCCAATCTTTTACAACTTTTACATACGCAAAAATATGTTAAAAGCCGTAAAAACTAGAAAGAAATTTCTAGCAAAAAAATTCCTGCAAATAAAATAAATTATTTTGTATGTAAATTTTATATGCTCGTACACACACATGCTCCAAACCCTTGGAGCAAAGGCATTTATTCCATCAACCAGGATGATTAGAAGAAAGCATGATTAGAGAGAAGCAGCATGCTGTTCCAACGAGCGCCGTTTTTATTGTTTCTTTTTTTTACGAGTATTTTATTTTATTTATATGCAAATTCCACACTTTCAACACTTGACTTGATTTCGTCATCCATCAAAAATATCACCACCAGCCCAGGTGGGCGGGGGCCCTCCGCGATCGAAAGGAGGCGAAACGCAACCTCATACCTGGAAAAAGTGTCGCCTTGGCTGGCACAAAAACGTGTCACATGACAAACTGTTTCGCTTGAGTCTCAATTTTATTTTATTTACCCAAATTTTTTCAGTTTTTATTTTTTTCAATTCTTCTCAGAATCCTTTTGGAAATTGGTTCTTTTTTTTTGGGTTATTTTGCCTCAGGACGATTTGCATCGTCGACAGCAACACCCCGTTGGCAACCCTGCCCGTGGAAATGAGGCGCGCAAAAGGGCTCTCTGTCAACTCGCATGCGAATCCGGTACAAAATGTTTCCTATAACTCAAAAGTGCCAAAGGAATCAGTGTACAGCTGAGTAATGCTGCTTCTTCTTCTTCTTCTTCTTCTTCTTCTTGTTCTTGCTCTTTTTTCAAATGTTAGAATAAATGCTGTTTGATTTGATTTTGAAAGTATCGTTTTTCTGGGTGCCGATTCAGAGCGCGGGGGGCACCAGAGCAGCCGTCCGTAAAAGTGACTTTGTTGTACGCGAGTGTGACTACACACACACACACTCCCCGAAGTGAAGTGTGGCAAAAAGTCACACCAGGACTGAAATCGTTAAGGTTGCGTCATTTGCTTCAGGTGTTGCGTCTCAAGTCCTGTCTGATGGCATAATTTTTCTTCCTTCTTTTATTCGTTCAATAATGCATCTTCATTTGGCCTTAAGTGCATTTTGAAGAGGTTGCATTTCATGAGATTGCCAAGGACTGGATGATGTAGGAATGCTTCATTCGATTGGCGAGGGCGTGATCAAGAAGAAACTGGAATACTAAATTTTGATTTATTTATTTGTTCAAGTCAAATAATAACCAAAATTCGGTTGTCGTGAACTTATATGAAAGCTGGGAGCCGTTAGGAGGTGAAGGCCGTACGGAAGGGGGGTCAGCTGTACGCAATATTTTCAGTTATCGCGGCTTCATCTTCGAATTAAATGTGATTTAGTGAAGATGCCGCAGCGCGATTCGTCAGTTCTTCGATTGTAATTAGTGTGAAATTTTAATCAGAATTCCATCATTCCGGACCGGACCAGGTTGCAGTTCGCGAGACATGCCGGGGGCTCAGTCGTGCGGGGTCCCGGGGAAGAGGAATGCAATATTGTGTGTGTTTCTGCTTCAAGTTTGCTGAAATTGCAACAATAATCGACTGTAGCGTTTCTGAAGAGTTTCGAAACAGTGGCGGCCTTCGGCGGTAAGTTTGGGGGGGCTAGTGAGGGTTACTCGAAGCTTCTCGATCGTCGGTCGCTAATGACAACAACAAGCCGCATGAGTTGTTACGGTGTATCAGAAACTCAGCTCGGTAACCTCGCTGGACTATTCTTAATTCTTTTCTCTCATACGGCTAAGATACAATAAAAGCGAAATTGTTGTTGTTGTTGTTTTCTTCTTCTGCTTTTTCTTGTTGCTGTTGTTGTTGTTCTTCTTCTTCTTCTTCGATACGCTTCGCACTTCGGCAGCAGAGAGCAACTGAAAATAACAAGTTGATGCTGCCCCCATTTTCTCGGGTAGCCTTGTTCTGTTGTTGTTGTTGTTGTTGTTGTTGTTGGATTTTTGTTGTTGTTGTTGTTGT